>CM060690.1:113139728-113739728 GCA_030686995.1 Artemisia argyi
GTAAGTCCCGACAAGGCATTGCCAACTAAGACCGGCCGACTAAGTTTCGTCAGCATGTGGTGTTTGCCGACGTCATGGCGTCGAGGAAGGCAAAAATATTTCGTCAGCAAATGTTCTGTTTGTACTAGTGAGCCCATGCGACCTATTAGGGATTTTACATAAACTTTCCTACAAAAAGTGAGAAAAAAACGTCTTTGAGCACTACCATCACAAAAGCATTCACCGAGTTATGTCTACTAGGGGCTATTTGTGTAGCTGAAAGTTATATAAATAGTCCCATAAAGTTACCTCACTTAACAAAAATCATCTATATATGAAAAGTACATAAATAGTCTTAATTTGTCATCATTTTAATTTGCAAAATTCATCTTCTATTTAAAATTTAATCATATTCTTCTTTCATTTTTAAAATTTTTATGTATACACTTTAAACTTGGTGTTCCATATTTTCTTTTTCGTTCTTTTTAGTTTTAGATAAATATTTTTCTTTAACTTTGAATATTTGTAGCTAATTAATTTTTAATATTACCAAATTAGCAAATTTTGTTGAAAACAATTTAAGATTATTAGTTTAATACTTAGGCTATACTAGACGAGTACCCGTACATAGCAACGTGATTTTATAGCGGCATATAGTTATAGTGATATTTTGGTTACACAAAACGTTACACAATACACTTAGACAAAATATAATTATCTTTAAAATCCCGTTGCTATGCACGTGTACTGGTTTTATAATAATAAACCGTGTTTCAGTTTCATTTATTCTCAAGTCAACTTTTATATTTTTGTGTGTTTCCTTAAATCGTATGTTTTCTTGAATAAATTTTAAATTTTCAAGAAATAGGATACACCAATTATATGTAGTATAGATATACATTTGTATATGTTTAAACATGCATATACAAGTGGAAACTTAATCTGATTTTAATGAGAACTTAAAGTAACGTAATTTTTTTAAATAACACTCTGCCCTCCACAACGAAAAGTAGGTACGAAAATCTTTGTTATCAGAATCGTCTTGTGGTTTTCGGTGGCCCTAGTCAATAATAACAAAGAGGCCATATTGTGCTTATAAACTAAAGAGAAATTACATATAAACGTAAATTATATGACTCATATATGTTTAATATTAGACGTATTTATATGCAAAAACTAATAAAAATGTGACCCTTTTCAAATGGAGGTCATGTACAACGACATCATTAAGACCATTCTGCTTGTTATGTCATACTAGCAGGGTACTCGCGCGTTGCAGCGGCGGGTACCCTGAAATACTTTTTTTTTTTTTTTTTTTTTTTTTTTTTTTTTTTTTTTTATGAATAATGTATATTTTTTTTGTTATTATTATTATTTTTTATAATAAATTTACGGATATTAAGAATTTCGTATAGCTCGTGCCCGTTCGGGCTCGAACCTGTTGGCCCGTGCCTGTTCTGGCTTGAACCCGTTGGCCCATGCCTGTTCGAGCTCGAGCGCATTTGGCGCATTGCCCGTTCGGGCTTAAAAATTTGTATAATATGCTTTATTATTTGTATTAGTGACATTTAATGCATGAATTGTGTTTAAGTTAGTTGTACAATATGCTTGATAATTTGTATTTCTTATGTAAGGGGTGTTTTAATAAGTGTATTAATTGTATTTATTGACTATTGAATTAATTGTATTTAATATACATAATGATCAATTTTAAGTCATTAATTTTAAACTTTAATGGCAAAAACAAAGTAGTGTGTACTTTAAGCTTCTAAACTTGTAAATGTCTAATTATATTTCATTTATGGTATTAATTGTCTAATTGTGTTTGAATCACTTATACTTTAATTTTTTAAATTTGTAAGGCTTAATTTTAAATATTTTAATTATAGTAGTCATTTATGCATTATAAGATAGTTAGATATATACTACATATGCTTTCGGTGTCACATGCAACTCAACCATCTTTATACTTGCGAAAATCATGTGAATATAGAATTTCTAATTATCCGAATTATTTAATATAAAACTTTTTATGATCCGATTTAATTGAAAATAAAAGTATTACGTACATTTCTGTTCTTCTAATTATCTGATTTATTTCAATTAAAAAAAAATAGAAATCGTAATTTATGACATTTCATTCTTATACTTGCGAAAGACATGTGAAGATAAAATTTTGGAATGTCTGAACACCGCCGTGGCAGTACACCATTTACCTAATCAAAATTCCATAAATAATCCTATTTGGTTCTTCAAGTAAACCCTAATAACCATCAATACTCAGATCTAATGACAACTATGATTTGCGGCTTTTGCGGCATCAGTTTCGCTACCTTCTTTCTGTTTATCATCCGTATGGATGGTGATTACCATCACATCTGTCCTGGCTGCATCCTCAAAAACCATCCGTCCCATTTCTGCATTTCTTGCTTCGATGTTTATAACCAAAACTTATCTCCCCATGCTCGTGTTACCTGTATTACTTGCCGTTTTAGTAGACACGCCTGGTGTGTCTCCCTTGGAGCAAGTTCTTCAAAACCCTACCGCTGCATTCGATGCACTGATACCAAGTTTCGTTTCTTTGACATCAAGGAAAATGATGACAAAGTGGGCAAGCACCTTGCAAAGCAGTTAGTGACTGCTTCCAAGATACATAATGTGATGATGTGTGATATCGTTGATTTAGCTAGACTTGAGGCCGAAAAAGCTGCAGTTGATGCACAGGAAGCCCAAATAGATGCTGAAGCGGCCAGGGAAAAGCTTGTTGCAGGGAAAATAAATTTTACTAGTTAGCTAGGTGGCATGATAATTTTGATACAACTCCGGAAGACCTGAAGCTGCTGGTTTGATTTTACTGATTTCAGCCTTGAAGACCTGAACATGCTGGTTTGATTATGTTAATTTAAGCCTTGCTTTCCATATGTAACTTAATCTTATAGTCGTCTTTTGCCTAAAATCTCAACTTCTATTTATCTGTCAAGTTATACACAGAATGTATGATGGAAATTCAGATGCACTACTGGTAGCATTTTGGCATTAGTTGATCTAAAATGTGGTCAATGTGTGCATTAGCATGTTAGATTATATAGATCAACTGGCCAGCCAGCCTGTTATTACTTTTCAAGTTAATTTTATGATTAACTTGTGATTTTCTTTTATTTTCTATAATCATCGGTTAGATAGAATGATCGACATATTACCTGATACCTAGCGTTTGGTTTGTTTTCCGTTTAGTCAGAGATAATATCTAGATTCATTATCAACAACGGATATGACGAACATAATAAGGTTAATTGTCCATCTGAAAAGTAACCTAATGCCGCCACCAAAACTCTGTGCTTTTACACCCAAGGTTGTGCTATTCAATTCCGTATCATAACAACGCTCATAAGTTTTCCCAGAAAACGTATTCCACTAATAATTGCATTGAACATGATTCAGTGAACACCAATGCATGACTGGGCTTTCAGGTCACGCATTTTGAAAATGCTATTAGGTATTGCCTATCTTCGATTTCCGTCATAATTAGTTGTGACTTCCTTCTTTGTTAATATTCGTTTAATAAAGGAAAATATCAATGTATATTTTTCTCGAGACGTAGTAGCTAAATATATTTAGGGATGGTAGACTGAAGTTTTCGAAGATTGCATTCCCCATCCTCATCCTGCCCCCTATCAACCATATATCCCTACCCTTTACGTGTAGGAGAATGATTTTACGTTCCAATCACCATCGAGTATTCGGTATTTTTTTCCTCTTCATCCTACTAATGAAAATTAACATGTTATGGGGTAGTAAACAAACTAGATTCACATCTTGATTAGGTTTTTTTTTTTTTTTTTTTTTTTTTTTTTTTCAGAAAGCGATATGGAAAAGTCAGATATAAGATTTCACCTAAAACACATACCAGAAAACATGGAAACATAGTGAAGATAAGTGATAACTCACAAAAGTCACATAATAAGAAATTAATGCTGATGCTATAGATAACTAAAAAAGTACTAGTATTAAAATTTGTGGCAATTTTCATACACAACAATAGAAGATTTTTGATAGATAAATTTTCAAGTGATCTGCTCATATTTTGATACAAATGCAGATATAATTGTTAAAATTTTTATCCAACTATGCCACTTTTGATGAATCGGTAGAGCGGTTACTATGCACAAGTTTCTTTAAACTGAAAAAAGCGTTGATGATGTTTGTTGATATTCTTCATGATGTGATCAAGTCCTGAAGGATCCACAAGCTTGAGTTTTCTCCTTCTTGCACCCTGCTGTATGTTGGGTTGAAAGAAGGAATTGTTAGCAATTTAGTAAGCGTAGTGTAAAGTTAGCACTTTCCACCACGTAGCTTATGAATACGAGACTATGTGGTCAGTAATTTTAATAAATTATTTCGGGGCACAGTTCCCTGCAGTTGTTTGCAGCCCTCTCTTTCTTCCCTTTCATTATTAATGAAATAAAGGAATGAACTATGCAAATAGTATGTCAAAAAAGAAAACTTATTCTAACATTGCATTTGATCCCAACTCCAAAATCCTAATATATTGATAAGCAAGAAAAACAAGCATTAAAAAACCGTGAAAATAAATTTGAACCATGAAACATCATATGCTGAAGTAAATTGATCTAGCAAGAGCTAGAGAAACAATGCAAAAGTAAAACATAATGGTTCTTGAACTAGATCATGAATCTAATTGTATCTATACTATATAAAGCTAATATTGTTACTATGATTTTGAATTCACAAAAACGATACTACTTGTATTATTTGAATTAGCACTGAAGGGGATTAGATATTGAAGAAAATCGTAAGTCTTATTGATTACATAAGAACCAGATAAATTATTCTTAAGACACTTTCGAATATAATCATTTCCATATTCACATTTAAGAGACTGTATTAAAACCTTGGACATGAAATTCTGCAACACTAAATAATTTTAGGCCACACCAACTTGCACCAGGTCCTCATCTGTATGAATGGTGATTACCATCGTATCTGTCCTGGCTGCATCCTCAACTACCATCCTTCCCATTTCTGCACTTCTTGCATTGATGTTAATAATTTAAACTTATCCTATCATGCTCGTGTTACCTGTGTTACTTGCCCTATTTCTAGACACGCCTCGTGTGTCTCCCCTGGAACAAGTTCTTCCAAACCCTTGCATTCGAGCTCTGTTTACCAACTTTTGTTTCTTTGACATCAAGAAAAATGACAACAAAATGGACAAGCAGCTTGCTAAGCAGTTAGTGGCTGCTTCAATTCCATGATATTAAATCTGATGATGTGTGATGTGGTTGAGTCGGCTAGACTTGAGGCCGAAGAAGCCGCAGTGTAAACAGTGGAAACCAAATAGATGCTAAAGCGGCCTTGGAGAAGTTCGGTGTAGGGCAAACAAATATAAATACATAGGCGGCGTGATCATTTTGATAAAACTCCTGAACACCTGAACCTGCTGGTTTGATTTTATTGATAACAGCCTTTCTATCCATATCTAACTTGATTTATATACTCATTCGGCTAAAAGTTTTTATCTGTCAAATTATATACAGAATGGCAGGATCTTCATATGCAATGTTGGTATCATTTTGGCATCTAAATTTGGTTTCTTAAACGTCCGTTACCATGTTATATTACATGCAAAATTTGGTTTTAATACTAAACTTAATGATTAAATCGCGATTTTCTTTTGTTTTCTATCACCATCTTAAGACAGAATGATCGGCATTTGATAGTGTTTGAATTGATTTCTGTTTCAACAATGAATTCATTTCTAGTTGATAGTATTCTTTTCTTTTGGATGGCAATTCATTAAAACATTCTTGCCAGATGCTAGATAAATTCAAACATGATTACAACAAGTAGGTACAAGCCAATTTGGATAACAAATCCAATCAATCGAGACTAGATTCGATTTTCTAATCCTATGAAGAATCTACGAGTGAGATAAGGCATCATTAATCTTCTCCAAGCAAATCCTTTTTTGGAGGTTTCAATTGATTAAAAAGCACACCCGATTTCTAACACTTTTCTTTAAACGGACATCCGATGCTAGGATAATTAAGGTTATATTTACTTTTCTAAATCGCCCATCAGAACAGTAACCTAATGTTACTCAATTGCGTATCATTACGACATCAATAGATGTGGTGCTACTCAATTACCATAAAGGGTCTATCAATATGACATCTATACATTTTCCCAGAAGACAGCAGTCTACTAATTGTTTTGAACATGGTTCACTGAATGCACAACTGGGCTTTCAGCTTCTTATGCTTTTCGAATCTGCAACTATTAGTTATTGCCCATCTTCGACCTGCATTTCAACTAAATATGTGTTGATGCATTTGTTAATATTAATTTAGAACAGGATAATATATATTTTTCTCAAGGCACAACTAATTTATTTAGGGATAGATGGAACCTGGACTGAGGGTTTCAGATGTGAGCTGATAATCTCGATAATTGCTTCATATGTAAATAGCGAAACATGAAGAACCAAACATGTTCTATAGATAATTAATAACCGTTAGTTAGTTAGTTAATGGCGGTTATGTTAGTTAGTTAGTTGGTAGTTATAGTTAGTTACAGAATTCGGTTATACCGATTCATGAAGGGTCACAACCATTCGTCCCTTATAAATATGTATGTACATGTATCGATGTAATGTTAGACGAAATAGTTATTCAGTAATATTTGCAATTCATAATTCGACTCACACTGGGACAACAATTGGCATCAGAGCAAGCGTTTCATTTATACGCTCGTTAGATACCAAAAACACTAAACGAGAACATCAAACCAAGAAAAACATACGCTGGGAATTTCTATTTTCAGTGGGATACGCAGTGTTTCAAACAAAGGGAACAACGCCTGGATAACTAGGAACGCAAGGGAGATAGCGCACGATCAAACTTGTGGGGAATTGCAAACGTAAGCATCAAACGTAATTGGTGGACGTTTTGTTGTGATTTCTGGAACGAGACAACAAAACAAGAAGGAAGAGAACAATATTGTTACAAGAACTTTTTGTTGGTAACTGCATTAACACGGCAACAAAAGAAGGGAAGAACTCTTGACGCTTGAAAGGATAGCGTGGAACAAGAGTAGTTGCTGTTAACGCGACAAGGAAGAAAAGAAACACGTAGTAAACGCAAGGGTAAAAGGTCGTTGTGGACACGGTTGAAAGGATACCGAGAAGAAGAAAATAGAGGATTGTTTGCTGAAAATGTTTGGCGATACAAGAACAACAACAACAACGCAGCAAAAGAAGACAAACAAATCGTTTGTTTTGGAGTAAGAATACCGAGAGGTATTCAAGGTGTTGTGGACACGGTGTGGAACAAAACCAAGGAGAACAAGAAGGAGTTCAAGGAGTATTGTGGAAAACGTTTGAAAAAACACAAGCAACAACAACAACGACACAGAAAACAAGCAACTCGTTTGTTTTTGGAAATAATACCGAGAGGTATTAAAGAAATTTTGTGGAAGGAGACTTGGATTTCGAAAAGAACAACAACAACAAAACAAAAGATTCGCTTGGAAGGATACCGGGAACAAATAAAGTTTGTGTGGAAGGGAAGCCGTGAACAAGAAGGAGTCTAGGGTACGTTTTGTGGAGAGGGATTCAAGTCGAACACAAAAGAAGAAAACAACGTGGGAACAAGTGTGGTATAGCGAATAAAGGAGAACTCGTTTTGGTTTATTGAGACAGAAAAAAATTCGACAACAAATAAAGAAAAAGGAGGCTGAAAGTTTTTTGCTTTACGAATTGATTTGGAGACAAGAAATAAACAACGAGGAAACAACAACAATACGTTGGTGAACAAGGGAAAAGAAAAGACGTTGTTGGTATAATACTCAAGTACCAATACACAAAGAAGGGAATACGTTTGTATTTAACACAACAACGAGGTCACGATTCAAAATTTCTGGATTTCTATTATATTAAGATAGTATAGAAGTTTATTTTGTACTACTAGGAAATCCCAAGAACTATTTATTGATCCCATACTATTAGGATTCCCGGAAAACTATTTTCTATTCCCGTAGTAATAGGAAATACCATACTAGTTAGGAAATTCCCATACGATTAGAAGGTGCAGATTATAAACACTTATAAGATGGCCGGTGACGATACAACTAGTACTACACTAAAGCCCGTAACACCAATTGCATAATACCAATGCCCTAAATTGAAAACCACAAACTACACAATTTGGGCTATACAAATTAAGGTTATATTAGAAGCACATGGTTTATGGGAAGCGGTAGAACCTAAGGAAAACATGCAAGTAGATGATAAGAAGGACAAGGCAACGACGGCCTTCCTATATCAAGCGTTGACCGAAGATGTGATTTAAAAGTAGCGGGTTGTAAAATGGCAAAAGAATTATAGGAATCGTTAAAAAGGAGACACGTTGGAGAAGAAAGAGTGCAGCAAGCACGATTACAATCATTGATGATTGGATTTCAAACACTTCAAATGAAGGAAGATGACACGGTGGATGTATTTACGGCTAAACTAAACGGCTACGCCACTAAGGCTAAAGAATTATGGAAAACATTGGATGAATCACTCTTAGTACGAAAACTATTAGATTCCACACCAGATAGGTTCATTCAAATAGTAGCATCCATAGAACAAACAAATGATCTTGACGAGGAAGTTCTGTTGAATGAAGGAAAAATTAAACCCGGAAAATATGCTACAACAGTTGCGAGCATATGGTACTTAGATAATTGTGCAAGTAACCATATGACGGGAACCAAGAGTCATTTTAGGGATATTAACGAAAGCATAGCTGGACGCGTTCGTTTTGGAGATGGATCGTATGTGGAGATAAAGGCTAGAGGATCTATACTGTTAGGATGTAGGAACCAAGAACAAAAGATAGTTTCGGATGTTTACTACATTCCAAACCTCAAGAGCAACATACTTAGTGTAGGACAACTTATGGAGATAGGTTGTAAGATCATCATGGATGGAAACAAACTGACTTTGTATGATAAGAATAAGAAGTTGTTGATGAAAGTAGAAAGATCTAAGAATCGACTTTACAGTATTAGACTACAAATAGAAGCACCTATATGTATCTTAGCAAATGTAGATAATCAAGCATGGTTATGGCACGCTAGATTAGGTCATCTAAACTTTGACGATATCAACAAGATGACATGGAAGGGTCTAGTGGAAGGAATACCTAGAATAAATCATGCAGGACAGATTTGTGATGCATGTTTATTAGGAAAACACAGTAGAACACCATTTCCAAATCAAGCTAAATTCAGATCAAAGAACCCGTTGGACTTAGTATATGGGGACCTCTGTGGTCCCGTAAGTCCAGCCACACACTCTAGAAAGAAACTCATTTTCTTGTTAGTGGATGACTGTACACGTTTATGTGGGCTTACTTTCTGATGTCGAAAGATCAGGCATTTAGCACTTTCAAGGAATTTAGACAACAGATTGAAATAGAGATGAGAATGAAATTAAGGATGCTAATAATAGATAGAGGAGGTGAAACATCTAATGAATTCACTGAGTACTGTAAGGAAAATGGAATAGCACGACAGTTGACAGCACCTTACTCACTACAACAAAATGGAGTAGTGGAGAGAAGAAATAGAATAGTGTAATCAACTACGAGGAGTATGATGAAAGCAATGAAGTTACCTTTAACTTTTTGGGCATAAGCAGTTAAATACGCCATTTACATACTCAATAGGGTACCGACTAGAGCCCTGGTAGATAAAACTCCATATGAGGCACTCTACAACAGAAAACCAAATCTGGAAAACCTAAGAATATTCTGATGCACAGCTTATGCTAAGATAACAATACCTCACTTGAAGAAGCTGGATGACAGAAGCATACCAATGATTTACTTAGGAGTAGAGGAAGGATCAAAAACTTGTAGGTTATATGATCCAATAGGAAAGAAGAAACATGTTAGTAGGGATGTAAAGTTTATGGAAACGAAACTGTGGGATTGGGATAACAATGGAGAGGAAACAAGTACACAAGACTCATTTTGGGCAAGTTTTGTGGTAGAAGGAGTTGACAATGAAAACCTTACACCAGTCAACACAGAAAACAATGATAACACATATCATGAACAGGATCTGATTCCAGATCCTGATTCACCAATCACACCACCCGCATATACTTACAACCTACACTCAGAAGAGGAAGAGGAAGAAGAACCTACTATTAGTTTATTAGAAAGCTCAGATCATAGATTTGATGATAGACCGATATGAGGTTTCAAAGTGATACCAGAAATCTACAAGGATGCACGTGAAGTAGAAGCAGAAAGTTTATTTTTCACAGAAGAAGAACCCCGTAATTACAAGGAGGCATCAACAGACAAGAAATGGATTGAGGCCATGGAGATTGAATTGGATTCAATCAACAAGAATAATACATGGAATCTTACAAATTTGCCTATAGATCAGAAGGCAATAGGACCCAAATGGATTTTTAAGACCAAGAGGGATGCAAATGGAAAGATCATCAAATACAAGGCACGGTTAGTAGCAAAAGGATATGTACAAGAACAAATAATAGACTTCGATGAAGTATTTGCACCAGTTGCTAGGATAGAAACAAATCGTTTGATATTAGCTTTAGCATCATATCATGGATGGCAAGTACATCACTTAGATGTAAAATCAGCATTTCTACATGGAGATTTGAAGGAAGAAGTCTAAGTTACACAACCAGAAGGATTTATTTAATAAGGAAACTTAGGGAAAGTATATAAGCTAACTAAAGCTTTGTACGGCATAAGAGAAGCACCACGAGCTTGGAATGTGAAGCTTTATCAAACTTTGAATTCATTAGACTTTAAGAAATGTAATCTCGAACAAGCAGTTTACACAAAGAGAAGCAAGACTTGTACACTGATAGTTGGAGTATATCCAGATGATTTGATAATCACGGGCACTCGAAGGAAGGAAATAGACTTGTTCAAATCCCAGATGGAAGATAAATTTGAAATGAGCGACTTAGGATTGTTAGCTTATTATCGTGGGATAGAAGTTACAAAGACAGGAGGAGAGATTACAATCAAGCAAACAAGTTATATTAACAAGATCTTGAATGAAACAAGTATGATGGATAGTAATGATACGAAGATACCAATGGATCCTGGTACTAAATTGGTCAAGGCAGAAGATGGAAACTCAGTTGACGCAACTTATTGCCGAAGTTTAATTGGAAGTCTCAGGTACTTACTACATACAAGACCAGATCTTAGTTACTCAGTCGGACTACTTAGCAGATTCATGCAAGACCCGAAGGATCATCACTTGAAGGCAGTGAAGCAAGTAATCCGATACATCAAAGGAACAAAGGAGCATGGCATAATATACAAGAAAGAAAGCGGCTGCAAGATTGCAGGTCACAATGACAATAGTTATGGAATCAATACCGATCAAGAAAAAGGAACTACTGGGATAATATTTTATTTTGGAGAATCACCTATTACATGGTGTATGTGACAACTGGCAAAATAGGGAGCCGTTTTTGAAACCCGCATTACATTAAAAATTATAATTTTGGAATTTTGAAAAGTTTATTGTGACGAGATGTTTTATGAACGTTGGAATGTGAATTTGATCGTACGTTAATTATGAGAATTTGATTATTTATTTATGGTTTGGGTTGGTTCTTTCGTGATGATTTATTTTTGAGATCGTTATTTTGGCACTACGTTGACTCCGGCACTAGGTTAACCTAACAATTTTAATTATTTTAATATTGGTTTGGATATTATTATTTTGGAACGTATCACGAGGTTTTGATTATTTTTGGATCGAGTTCGGTATAAGAAAGTTGATTGGTTATTTAAAGTTTCAGGTTTTGGTCCGTGTATGTTACACCGGGTTACCTCATCCACCCTAATAATAAAACTATTATTATTAATATAAAAATTTTGATTTCTTTTTTTTGAAGAGTAATACAAAAATCGTCCATGTGGTTTTGACCACACAACACAAACACAACACCCTCACCAATTTCACACACTCTCTCTCTACACTTCACCTTCATCCCCCCCAAACCCTAGCCGCCACCTTTACCGGCCACCACCGCCGTCACCGCCGCTCCCCCATCAACACCGACACCACAAATCGACTCCCCACAACATTCTCTACCCGATCTACATAAACACGCGCCCTTTATCTTACTTTTTCATCTCGATTTCACCACAAATTCGTCATTATTTTTCTTGGTTTTGAAGATCCTTTCGATTTGGTCTTGGGAATCGAAGGTAGGACGAGTTTTGACTCGTATTTTGGTTAAAGTTGTGACCTAGGGTCACGAATTTGTTTTCTTTTCGGGTTTTCATGGATATAAACGCAAGATTTAAATGGGTTTTTGATGAAATGGGTTAAGAAAAGAGTTTGGTATCCGGGTTCATGATTTTTCTCGATGGGTCGAGACTTGACCGAGAGCTATTGCTCTCGGCTTGGGTTTTTGGTTGTGTTATTTTGGCCATTTGATGAATATTGGACCCTTGGTGCTCGATTGTGATGTTTGGTTGACCCATGTGGTCGTTTGGATTTTTGGCCGACACCCCAAAGGGGTTGTTTGGGTCGGTTTTGGCTCGAACTAGAGCAAGCCGAGACCTAATGGTCTCGGGTGGGACCCACGTCCTTGTTTCGAGTGTAATATTGACCCGGGTTGACTTGGTAAATCAACCCGTAAGTGGTTATGTATTCGGTTGTTATTTTTTACTTGTCGGATTATCGTTGTTGTCGTGGTTGTTATTTTTGACCATGGATTACTTATTTGGACTTGTTGTGGTATATTTAGAATTACGAGATATGTTGGAGATGTGTTGTCGAGTGTGGAATTGGGGACCGATTGTGAGACGGTCATTAGTTGACGGAGATAGGTTAGTTGGGTGCCGTAGTCGGACCCTCATGTTGTAGCACGTGGATATCGGATTGATTTGGATGGAGTTGATTTATTTATTTTGATGTGAATATTATGTTGGACTTGGACTATGAGCCGAGAGTCATGACTCGGACATGTAACCAAATTCTATGACTCGATAAATATTTAAAAGTCAAATATTAAAAAAAATACTCGTAATAATATTATTGATAATATAATCATTTATATATGTATATAGACGTGATAAACGTATATATATATATATATATATATATATATATATATATATATATATATATATATATATATATATATGCGTATATTATTAATAAAACGATCACGAGTAAACGTATAATAATATAACGATAATTTTTATACTATGCAAATAGTGTAATAAATGTCAGAATATTGTTATAGATAAACAACTCGAAATAATGTCGAGAACTAATAAGACGGGTGAGTAATAAATAAAAACATAACGATTTTTTATAAATTTAGAAACTTATCGAGTTATACGAGTTGTGGTTATTTAAAGTCCAAGTGGGTTTTATATTGTGACTTTTGTGTTGTCACGGATATATGACGATTAATATAAACATTTTCTATAGCAAGTGACATATTTAATCGACGGATTAGATCGAGTTATTTGACTATATAAAACGAGTATATTAATGGGCATTGTATCCCACGACGCCCATAGGTTGTGGTATATGTTTTAGGATAATAAATTACTATGTATCTCGTGGAATTTGGCCGATTTGACGATATATATAGGGAATTTATTGGACTACTATATATACCAAATAGAATTCTTTGTGCTATGTGCTTTAGGTTGGGTATAATCTTAGGACGATACATTACGTAAATAAATATGGAAGATTACCAAATCGACGGATTTGATAGACTTCGATGATTTATTTAAATAATATATTGGGCTAATATTAGACCTATAGTTGGTTTATTATTTTGTTTATTGTGGCTTTTTGGTTTGAGTAGAGTCGACCCTTCACCCATATGGATAGCAACGTCGAATTTCAAATTAATATGAAGTTAATACGAGAAATGGATATTTTTGGAAATTAAAATGGAATACGTTCGGGAATGGGAATGTTTGATTTTTGAGGAAATGATTTCTGAATGAGTTTGATATTGTTAGGAAGTGCCGAGTCTGTAGTTGCCGTTACGTGAGTTGCTTGAGTCTGCTTACGTCTTTCTTCTATCGATTTCTTTTGAGGATTTCTGGACTTGAGGTGAGTCATAGCCCCACTTTTACTCTTGAACTTTGTTTTCAATACTTGGAGTGAGAAACGCGCAAATGTTTTATGTGGACTATTATCGCTTTATTTATTTCAAAACTTGCTATGCTTATAGAACTAGGTAGGATTAAGCGAGGCCTAGTCCCGAACTAGGTAAGCTATTGATTTAGTTGTTGAGCGAGGCCTAGTCCCGAACTAGGTAAGCTATTGGATTGATTATAGAGCGAGGCCTAGACTTGAGCTAGGTAAGCTATTGATTGGATTGATTTGAGCTATAGCGTGCACCTATAGGGTTGATTTGATTTGGTTGGATTATATTGGTTGGATTATTTTGGTTGGATTATTTTGGTTGGATATTTTGGATTGGATGATTGAGGCCTAGTCTAGCTAGCAAGTGTTTTGCGTACATGTCCACTATATCGAATTATGAACTTAAACCTATGATCTCACCAGCGAAAGCTGACTTTTAGCACGTTTTCTCAGGTAATTAAGTGATGCTCTATGGATGTTTGGGATTGGAGGCTTGGCAATGGCACCGGTTATGGATCTATTTTTTCTAAAACTCTGATAACTATTGTGGACCTATGTTTATTTCTTTTGGGCCTTACTTTGGATAATTATTGGGATAAATGTAAACTTTAAAACCCGTTTTGGTTGTGTTTTTCTTATGATTACTTTATCTCGTTCTTTCATGACTTTGAATGGATACCAATCCCCGTAGCACCCCGAAAGTTTGTTGAGTCTTCCGCTGTATCAAATTTTGGGGGTGTTACGGATTGGTATCAGAGCCAAGGTTATAAAGAACTAGGTAAATGGACACCTAAACTATAACCAATTTTTATAGAAAACGATCCTCGACCATTACCCGCCAGCCCGCCAAGCCGAAGCATCATTGTTTATTATTGAGGTATTATGAGATCATTGAGATGATTATTAGGTTTGGGATTTCTTGAGATGATTTGAGGATTTGAGGTTTATTGATTTAGTGATATGATGGCGTTTTGAGGAATTATATGCGTTTTGAGGAATTATATGGCTTAATTGTTTTACGAATGGTTTTAGTAATGCGGTATTTTAAATCTTTCTTGATATATATGATTTGGAATTATATGGCGATTTTGATATGGTATTTTGAGTTCGCGGTTTAGTTGTTTTGAAACACTTACACCTAACCTACGCTGTTGTCACATACTATGGCCTCCCGTACGCCCGATGTCGTTGAGGATATTCTTACTGCACCGGTATTCCCAGCACAGTTTACCATGGCTCCTGATGACCCTTACCAGGTTGCCATGCATTCAGCTACTGTGTCACCGACAGCTTCTACTTCAGCACCACCTGCTGCATCTACGCAGGGACCCTCATCTTCTCTAGGGCTCCCTAGTACATCGAGGCAGCTTACACTTCATCAGGCTTTGGCTCGTGTGGCTCCACGTTTTGCCCACCGAGCTATGGCACGTATGTTGGTACGCCCTACTTCACCACCTTTACAGATAGATGCTCACTCTCTTCTGTCAGAGACACCACCTGCATCATTGCGTCGTCGTCCTAGATCACCTACCCCTTCACCACATGGTTCACCTGTTAGGAGACGACGATTGATGATGTACTCTTCTGATGAGGAGGAGGAGGAGTACGAGGGTGAGGATGAGGCTGATGACCCTCAGGAGGCTGAGCAGGGTGATGATGATGACCCTGAGGAGGAGGATGACCCTTAGGAGGAGGAGATGCCTGATGATGATGATTTGTTAGTACCGCCAACTCAGGCTGAGGAGCCTGATTCACCTATACATCCGATTGAGCCTATTTCACCTGATCATCCATTTTTGTTTGAGTTGCCACCTGGTAATCCCGTTGAGTCGGATGCACCTTCTGAGGTTTCTACTGAGCATGCAAAGTTAGGTGAGACTGGTAGGATGTGGGCTCAGATTACTGATCTTGGTGAGAGAGTTACACGTATGTCTGAGCGGATTGATAGGGTGACCGTTGAGTTCATTGGGGAGTTGAGGATTGACATGGTTACGGCTGAGAGGAGAGTTACTGAGATGTGGAGGGGTTTGATGGAGATTCACGAGCACATTGAGAGTTTACAGTGAGGTTTTATTACAGCTCGAGAGGCCGACTGCAAGTTATGGCAAAGGAATGCCGAGCTGGAGAAGGAGGTGGCTAACCTCAAGAGAGACAGCGACACCCATAGTGTGGAGTTAGGATCATTATGGAGAGATCTTGATGGCTTGAGGCAGGAGTTGAGGAGCCTCCACCAGCAGCGTGGCATGATGTTTGAGCTATGTTATCTTGTTGCTTTCTTAACCGAGGAGTGTTCGGTTGGAAAAGCTAGTTACCCTATTTTGGTGTATTTTTGTTGATTATTCGTCTCGTTTGGAACGATTATTATCTTTTGTGTTTTTCAGTAGTTGGAATGATGTTGGATCCTTATTGTATGGTTGATGGTTATTATTATATGGTATTATGTGGTTTCTTTTGGATATTATGGAAATTGAGTTCATATTCGCCTTATTGATGTCTTGTGGTGTACTGTTGATATTCTTTCCATGACTTGGCTTCGTTGATTTAATTCTTGTTGAGCATATGATAAGTTCTATCGGAGACTCACGAACTTGTATGACGTTTCATATCAATGGCCCCACGACGAAACCTTGTTAGAGCTACGAGAACTGGTCCTGCAGCGACTACCCCTGGTCGTCGAGGACGCCGTCCTACTCGAAATGTTAAGACCCCTACTCCTGATAACCTGGACACTACTAACCGCAACAACAGGAATCAAAATGTTGATGTTCAGGGAGACAATGATCATGTTCCACTTAATGCACCTACTGTGGATCAAGCAATGATCAATCAACTTGTGGAGCAACGAGTTGCTGAGCTACTAGCTGAGTCAAATCATTCCAACAATTCTGCTGGAACATTTCCACCTGTTCGTGCTAATGGATTTAACTACAAGGAGTTTAAGATCTGTGGACCCGTTGAGTTTGGTGGAACTGAAGGAGTGGTCTACTTGGTCAGGTGGATAGAAAAGACTGAGTCAGTGTTTAATGTCAGTGGTTGTGCGGAGAATACGAAGGTAAAGTTTGCTTCTTTTACTTTCAAGGATGAAGCTTTAACTTGGTGGAACAATTACCGTAACTCGGTTGGGAGTGATGTGGCTTATGCTATGACTTGGGAGCAATTTAAGTCTTTGTTGATTCAGACTTACTGCCCAAGGAATGAGATTAAGAAGCTGGAGATTGAGTTCTGGAACCATAAGGTGAAAGGTACCGATATGGCAACTTACAATCGCCGTTATCGAGAGTTAGCCTTACTTTGTCCCGATATGGTTAGGACTGAGACTCAAAGGATTGAGAGGTATACCGATGGGTTGCCGGTAGCTACAAGGAACGATGTGATTCCTACTAAGCCTGCAAACATTCATGAGGCTATCACTATTGCTCAACAATTGATGGACTCGTTAGCATTGGAAGAAGCTGAGAAAGACAAGAATGGAAAGAGGAAGAGGGATGATCACTCTAAGGGTAATGATCGTCGAAAAAAGCGACAAACAACTACTAGAGCTTATGCTATGGGAGATGGAGACAAGAAGAACTACAATGGAGATGCACCTAAGTGTAACTGATGTTACAAGCATCATTCTGGATGATGTACTGTGATGTGCAAGAATTGCTCTAAGATGGGACACATAGCTAAGGATTGTAGAGCTCGACCACTTGCTATGGTTCAAGCTACTCCTAAAACTATGAGTAAGGCAAATGTTACATGCTATGGATGTGGAAAGAAGGGACATTATAGGAATGAGTGTAGGGAATCATGGAACCGAGGGAATCAAGGATCGGGTGGTAATGGGTACAATAATGGAAACCGTGGAGCTGGAGGTAACCGTGGACGACAAGATAATGGGGACCAACGTGTGGAAGCTGGAGCTGCTCATGGAAGAGTGTATGCACTTAGGAACGAGAGAGGAGAAGATCCGAACGTCGTTACTGGTACGTTCCTTCTCAATAATCGTTATGCTTCCATACTATTTGATACTGGTGCCGATAAGAGTTTTGTGTCCACTAAGTTTGCACCCTTGCTAGAGAAACCCCCGATGGCCATAGGAATTGGTTATGATGTAGAGTTAGCGAACGGGAACATAGAAAGGATTAGGACTATCATTCGCGGTTGCACGTTAAACTTTCTGAATCGTCCTTTCAATATAGACCTTCTACCTATCACGTTAGGAAGTTTTGATGTTATTATAGGTATGGATTGGTTGTCGAAGTATCGCGCTCATATAATTTGCTATGAGAAGATCGTGCGTGTGCCATATGGCAAGGTGATTCTGAACATACCAGGAGATAGAAAGGATTTGAGAGGCCCATCTAGATTAGCGGTCATATCTTGCACTAAATTGCCGAAGCTAATGGAAAAAGGATGTTACCTTTTCTTAGCTCAAATTTCTGAGAAAGGAGAGAAGGAGCAGAAGGAAAGGTGCATTGGAGATGTACCTATAGTTCGTAATTTTTCGGATGTGTTTCCTGATGATTTGCCGGGAATCCCGCCTACTAGACAAGTGGAATTTCAGATTGAGTTGATACCTGGTGCTGCACTTGTAGCACGAGCGCCTTATCGTCTTGCACCTACTGAATTGGAAGAGTTGTCAAAACAATTAGCGGAGTTAGCTGAAAAGGGATTCATAAGACCAAGTTCTTCGCCTTGGGGAGCCCCGGTCTTATTTGTGAAGAAGAAGGATGGATCATTTCGCATGTGTATTGATTATCGAGAGTTGAACAAGTTAACGGTGAAGAATAGATACCCGTTATCGAGGATCGACGATTTGTTCGATCAGCTTCAAGGATCGAGTGTGTATTCGAAGATCGATCTGAGATTGGGATATCATCAGCTTCGAGTTCGCGAGGAAGATATTCCGAAAACGGCTTTCAGAACCCGTTACGGGCATTACGAGTTTCAGGTGATGCCGTTTGGGTTGACTAACACACCGGCGGTATTCATGGATCTCATGAATCGGGTGTGTAAGCCTTACTTAGATAAGTTTGTGATTGTGTTCATCGATGACATTCTAATTTATTCGAAGAGTGAGAAGGAGCATGAGGAGCATCTAAGACTTATCTTAGAATTGCTCAGGAAGGAGAAACTGTATGCCAAGTTTTCAAAATGTGAATTTTGGATTCCGACGGTACAATTTCTGGGTCATGTGATTGATAGACAAGGAGTTCATGTAGATCCTGCTAAGATTGAAGCGATTAAAGATTGGGCTGCACCTACAACCCCAACAGAAGTTCGTCAATTTTTAAGTTTAGCCGGTTATTACCGAAGATTCATTGAGGGATTTTCGTAGATAGCAAAACCGTTGACCAAATTGACTCAAAAGAGTGTCAAGTATGAATGGGGAGATAAGGAAGAGGAAGCATTTCAGTTACTTAAGGAAATGTTGTATAGCGCTCCTATCTTAGCGTTACCTGAAGGTAACGAGGACTTCGTCGTCTATTGTGACGCTTCTCATAAAGGTTTGGGAGCTATGTTAATGCAACAAGAGAAAGTGATAGCTTATGCTTCCCGACAGCTTAAGAAGCACGAGAAGAACTACACCACCCATGATTTGGAGTTAGGTGTTGTGGTTTTTGCTTTGAGGATATGGAGACATTACTTGTATGGAACCAAGTGTGTAGTGTTTACTAACCACAAAAGTCTGCAACACATTTTGAACCAAAAAGAGCTTAACATGAGACAGCGACGTTGGATTGAGTTGCTAAGCGATTATGATTGTGAAATTCGCTACCATCCTGGTAAAGCAAACGTTGTTGCTGATGCTCTTAGTCAAAAGGAGAGAATTCCACCGTTACGAGTTATATCATTAGGAATGACTATCGTATCGCCATTACCGTCTCAAATATTGGAAGCTCAAACGGAAGCATTGAAAGCAGAGAATCGACCTGCTGAGAACATATTTGGGATGGCAGAAAATGAGAAGGGATTTGTTAAGCGTTCTGATGGGGTATTATGTTTTGGAGAGCGAAGTTGGGTACCATTGTATGGAGGAATTCGAGAGTTGATTATGCATGAGTCGCATAAGTCAAGATACTCTATTCATCCTGGGTCTGACAAGATGTACCAGGATTTGAAAAAGTTATATTGGTGGCCAAATATGAAGGCAGATATAGCGTTGTATGTTAGTAAGTGTTTGACTTGCTCTAAGGTTAAGGCAGAACATCAAAGACCGTCAGGATTATTGACGCAGCTAGAACTCCCAGTTTGGAAAAGGGAGCGGATTACGATGGACTTTACTACCAAATTACCAAAGACAGCTAGCGGTTGTGACGCTATATGGGTAATTGTGGATCGTTTGACTAAGTCTGCTCATTTCCTGGCGATTAGTGAAGATGATAGCATTGACAAACTTGCGAGGTTGTATGTGAAGGAGATTGTTTCTCGTCATGGAGTTCCGATATCGATTATTTCTGATCGCGACAGCCGCTTCACGTCAGCATTGTGGCGATCACTTCAAACCGCTTTGGGGACGAGACTTGATATGAGTACTGCATATCACCCCCAAACCGATGGTCAAAGTGAGAGAACTATTCAGACTTTGGAGGATATGCTTCGTGCATGCATAATAGACTTTGGTAAAGGCTGGGAGAAATATCTACCCCTTGTGGAGTTCTCCTACAACAATAGCTACCACACATGTCTTAAGGCTGCACCGTTTGAAGCTTTGTATGGTCGTAAATGTCGTTCGCCTATTGGTTGGGCAGAAGTTGGAGATAGCCAACTCACAGGCCCTGAGCTTATTTTGGAAACTACTGAGAAAGTAACGCAAATTCGAGATCGACTGCAAGTAGCTAGAGATAGGCAGAAAAGTTACGCCGATCAGAGGCATAAACCCCTAGAATTCCAGGTTGGAGACAAAGTGATGCTGAAAGTCTCGCCTAGGAAGGGTGTGGTACGTTTTGGGAAAAGTGGGAAACTAAATCCCCGCTACATTGGACCATTTCTTATTTTGGAAAGAATTGGGCCCGTAGCTTATCGATTGGAATTACCACTGGAATTGAGTAAAGTTCATAATGTGTTTCATATTAGCAATTTGAAGAAGTGTCTTTCAGATGAAACGCCAGTTATACCAATTAAGGATATTCGTGAGGATGAGAGTTTAAATTTTGTGGAAGAGCCGATTGAGATATTGGATAGAGAGATTAAACGACTTAAGAGAAGTCGTATCCCGCTCATCAAAGTTCGTTGGAATTTGCGGCATGGACCGGAATTCACGTGGGAACGTGAGGATGACTTTCGCAAGAGATATCCGAAGCTTTTTACTACGTAGATGGGCTGTTCCGAGAGAAACCCGGGACGGGTTCCTTCTGAGGCTGGGAGGATGTGACAACTGGCAAAATAGGGAGCCGTTTTTGAAACCCGCATTACATTAAAAATTATAATTTTGGAATTTATGAAAAGTTTATTGTGACGAGATATTTTATGAACGTTGGAATGTGAATTTGATCGTACGTTAATTATGAGAATTTGATTACTTATTTATGGTTTGGTTTGGTTCTTTCGCGATGATTTATTTTTGAGATCGTTATTTTGGCACTACGTTGACTCCGGCACTAGGTTAACCTAACAATTCTAATTATTTTAATATTGGTTTGGATATTATTATTTTGGAACGTATCGCGAGGTTTTGATTATTTTTGGAACGAGTTCAGTATGAGAAAGTTGATTGATTATTTAAAGTTTCGGGTTTTGGTCCGTGTATGTTACACCGGGTTACCTCACCCACCCTAATAATAAAACTATTATTATTAATATAAAAATTTTGTTTTCTTTTTTTTGAAGAGTAATACAAAAATCGTCCATGTGGTTTTGACCACACAACACAAACACAACACCCTCACCAATTTCACACTCTCTCTCTCTCTACACTTCACCTTCATCCCCCCCCCCCCCCAAACCCTAGCTGCCACCTTTTCCGGCCACCACCGCCGTCACCGTCGCTCCCCCATCAACACCGACACCACAAATCGACTCCCCACATAATTCTCTACCCGATCTACATAAACACGCGCCCTATATCTTACTTTTTCATCTCGATTTCACCACAAATTCGTCATTATTTTTCTTGGTTTTGAAGATTCTTTCGATTTGGTCTTGGGAATCGAAGGTAGGACGAGTTTTGACTCGTATTTTGGTTAAAGTTGTGACCTAGGGTCACGAATTTGTTTTCTTTTCGGGTTTTCATGGATATAAACGCAAGATTTAAATGGGTTTTTGATGAAATGGGTTAAGAAAAGAGTTTGGTATCTGGGTTCATGATTTTTCTCAATGGGTCGAGACTTAACCGAGAGCTATTGCTCTCGGCTTGGGTTTTTGGTTGTGTTATTTTGGCCATTTGATGAATATTGGACCCTTGGTGCTCGATTGTGATGTTTGGTTGACCCATGTGGTCGTTTGGATTTTTGGCCAACACCCCAAAGGGGTTGTTTGGGTCGGTTTTGGCTCGAACTAGAGCAAGCCGAGACCTAATGGTCTCGGGTGGGACCCACGTCCTTGTTTCGAGTGTAATATTAACCCGGGTTGACTTGGTAAATCAACCCGTAAGTGGTTATGTATTCGGTTGTTATTTTTTACTTGTCGGATTATCGTTGTTGTCTTGGTTGTTATTTTTGACCATGGATTACTTATTTGGACTTGTTGTGGTATATTTGGAATTACGAGATATGTTGGAGATGTGTTGTCGAGTGTGGAATTGGGGACCAATTGTGAGACGGTCATTAGTTGACGGAGATAGGTTAGTTGGGTGCCGTAGTCGGACCCTCATGTTGTAGCACGTGGATATGGAATTGATTTGGACGGAGTTGATTTATTTATTTTGACGTGATTATTATGTTGGACTTGTACTATGAGCCGAGAGTCATGACTCGGACATGTAACCAAATTCTATGACTCGATAAATATTTAAAAGTCAAACATTAAAAATAATACTCGTAATAATATTATTGATAATATAATCGTTTATATATGTATATAGACGTGATAAACGTATATATATATATATATATATATATATATATATATATATATATATATAAATGCGTATATTAATAATAAAACGATCACGAGTAAACGTATAATAATATAACGATAATTTTTATACTATGCAAATAGTGTAATAAATGTCGGAATATTGTTATAGATAAATAACTCGAAATAATGTCGAGAACTAATAAGTCGGGTGAGTAATAAATAAAAACATAACGATTTTTATAAATTTAGAAACTTATCGAGTTATACGAGTTGTGGTTATTTAAAGTCCAAGTGGGCTTTATATTGTGACTTTTGTGTTGTCACGGATATATGACGATTAATATAAAAATTTTCTATAGCAAGTGACTTATTTAATCGACGGATTAGATCGAGTTATTTGACTATATAAAACGAGTATATTAATGGGCATTGTATCCCACGACGCCCATAGGTTGTGGTATATGTTTTAGGATAATAAATTACTATGTATCTCGTGGAATTTGGCCGATTTGACGGTATATATAGGGAATTTATTGGAATACTATATATACCAAATAGAATTCTTTGTGCTATGTGCTTTAGGTTGAGTATAATCTTAGGACGATACATTACGTAAATAAATATGGGAGATTACCAAATCGACGGATTTGATAGACTTCGATGATTTATTTAAATAATATATTGGGCTAATATTAGACCTATAGTTGGTTTATTATTTTGTTTGTTGTGGCTTTTTGGTTTGAGTAGAGTCGACCCTTCACCCATATGGATACCAAACGTTGAATTTCAAATTAATATGAAGTTAATACGAGAAATGGAGATTTTTGGAAAGTAAAATGGAATACATTCGGGAATGGGAATGTTTGATTTTTGAGGAAATGATTTCTGAACGAGTTTGGTATTGTTAGGAAGTGCCGAGTCTGTAGTTGCCGTTACGTGAGTTGCTTGAGTCTGCTTACTTCTTTCTTCTATCGATTTCTTTTGAGGATTTCTGGACTTGAGGTGAGTCATAGCCCCACTTTTACTCTTGAACTTTGTTTTCAATACTTGGGGTGAGAAACGTGCAAATGTTCTATGTGGACTATTATCGCTTTATTTATTTCAAAACTTGCTATGCTTATAGAACTAGGTAGGATTAAGCGAGGCCTAGTCCCGAACTAGGTAAGCTATTGATTTAGTTGTTGAGCGAGGCCTAGTCCCGAACTAGGTAAGCTATTGGATTGATTTTAGAGCGAGGCCTAGACTTGAGCTAGGTAAGCTATTGATTGGATTGATTTGAGCTATAGCGTGCACCTATAGGGTTGATTTGATTTGGTTGGATTATATTGGTTGGATTATTTTGGTTGGATATTTTGGATTAGATGATTGAGGCCTAGTCTAGCTAGCAAGCGTTTTGCGTACATGTCCACTATATCGAATTATGAACTCAAACCTATGATCTCATCAGCGAAAGCTGACTTTTAGCACGTTTTCTCAGGTAATTAAGTAATGCTCTATGTGTAACAATCCGCAATTTCAGGTTAACTTTTATTCCCGAAAATTTTACTATTCACTTTTTACTATTCACTTTTCACTATTCATCTCAGAAATTTTTATTTCATATTCTCGTAAGTTAAACTATTTTAACGATAATCCGAGAGTTTGACGCTCGTCGGATCATTTCTGCAAAAATCACAAAGCCGTGTCCGAGATTTACTTTTAGGTTTAAACGTCCTTCCAGCATCCTGATATATCCATAAAACATTATAAACAATAGAAATATGACTTTCTCTCATTTTAGGACAATTCCAAAAGTTTCGGAATTTTACGTTTTTCAGTTCAGCGTTTTACGCGAATTACGCATTTTAGACCCGTGTTTCCAGTTTTTAGCAGGTTTTTAGCACCCGATAGATCCTACCACTCATTTTATATTTTATTATGGAGTATATTGATAAGTTCTAGCATATTTATAAGTTTCATATTTTTAGGATACCCGGTTTTACGTTTCGTGACTTAATAACTTACGGTTAGCAACTTACGGAGTCAAAAATAGCTACATACTTAGGATAATACCATCAAAAGTCCACACCTTGTTCTCCAAGTTCATGAACCGCCACTAGGGGGGGGGGCATTCACACTTGTGGCATGATCTTATGACTTTAGCCATTAGATCAAGATTTAATTACAACTTTGTCACCAAGTTATGTAACTTTCCTAGCCACCTTCCTAACCTCCTCATTTTTAGTATAAATAGCAAGCTCATTTGCTTCCTTTCTTCATCACCAAAAACGCCACAACATCAATACCTAGCACCATGATCCTTTGATCTTCAATATACAAGTTACACTACAAAGTTCAAGGTCTTAGTATTCTCTACCTAGTTCTTAAGTTTGTTTGGTGATTCCATGGTTGAATTAGGAGCTACACAAGGTTACTAGGGCTGAAGTTAAATGGTTTTCACAAGGGTTAGATCAAGGCTAGCAAGGGTTACAAGAGTTATGGTGAAGGGTTTACAAGCATAGGTTTAGTGTCCTAGTTCATATTTGACTTCCTTTCTGAAGTGAAAGCCAAAAGTTGTAAGAAACCCTTATACACTTTCTTGCTCAATATCATTTTCATGCTCTTTGTGTTCTTTTCATGCTATATATGTTCTTGTTATTGTGTTCATGATGTTTAAAAATGGATAAAACGAGTATTGGTATACATATGTTAACTTATGACAAGCAAACAAGCAAACTAGTGATTTTTATGGAGAACCACGACCAAAATAGTATAACTATGATACTTGACACTTACTTACTGTTAAAGAGGACTTAACAAGGAAAACATAGCAATTTGAATCACCCAAAACAAGTACACGAGTCAAAAGTTATGACCATTTAAAGTTAGCGAAACCAAAACGGCAAGACTGCCTAAATAGCATTCTGATCAAATTTTGATTTTGAAAGTCCCACTTCTGGTCCGATTCATCAAAAAGTTAAAACACGAAAGTTGTCCGGAATGACGTTTTCGTTCAAGATTATAGAAGCTCGAGCCCTGAAAAGGCTTTCCGAGTGATAATTTCTTCAAATTCTTAACAGCCCATTTTTAGACCAAACTTACTATATAATGATTATAATTAGATGAGACCAAGAGGTCTAATGACCTAAAGCCAAGACCACAACCATGGCTAAAGCCAAGGTTGAGTCTCAAGACCATGGTAACAATGACCAAGGTCACGGCAAAGCCACGGCTAAAGACCATGTAACATTTCGAATCAAAAACTTATATATATGTTATCAAATACTACAATAGTAGGGAGCCTCATGTGAGGAGTTCATTAAGTAATCCGTCGAGACGAGCTGTGGATTTACGAATTAAAGTGTCCTGACTCCTCGAACGTTTACTCCATGACTTCTGAATTATGTCGGCCCGAACGGTAGTAAGAGATATACAAACTATACATGTTTCATAAACCATTTATATTCAAAGACTTACACTATATACTAAGTACTACATCATGAACTATATGCAAGACATATATAGGCAATTCTTCGTATTCTTAGACGTTACTCCAAACCTAAGTCGCAACGTTCTATTATAGGCTGCTCTTAGAGACTTTCACGATTCGACTATCACTATCATTTCTCATTACATAAGCTTAAGGTGAGTCATAGCCCCTACTCTTTTCGTACTTGTTTTAACTCTTGGGGGGGATACATGCTCAACTACTTGCTTACTTGTACAAATACTCAAAACATTTATACTTGATTATTTTATACTTGATTGTCTTATACTTGATGGCATTATACTTGATTTCATACATACATGACTGTCTTTTATCTTTGGGAAGTGGCTCCCAGTAAACTTATATCTTTGGGAAGTGGCTCCCAGTTTTCTTTGGGAAGTGGCTCCCAGTTGTCTTTGGGAATTGGCTCCCAAGTGAGGTCTTCGGAGATGAAGTAGAGACTCACTACTAATTGCTTAATTGTCTTGATAAACTTATACATGTCTTTATTATACTATATGTTAGCAGTGGGTTGTGAACACACAGGTTACAAGTCTCTTATGGCGGGACTTGTAACTGAGTGGATTCACAATGCCTTTGCTATGTGAACATTCTTTTGAGGCTTTTTCAACTGTTTTAAGACAAACTCTATGAACTCACCAACCATTGTGTTGACACTTTAGCATGTTTATCTCAGGTTAGTAAGGCGATAGCTAGTGCGTGGAACTTAGAGTCAAGCTGCATATTCTGAAGACTTACGCTTTTATCATTTACCATTCAAAACATTTGTATACATTTATGTATCATACTTTGGAATTTCATGTTTGTAACTTTAAATTCATTAATCGAATGGTAACTTTTCAAAACGTCTCATTTAGAGTTCGTTTTCTATAACTTGTACTTTGTATTATGAAGTAGCACCCCTATGACACAGTCTTCCGCTGCGGTATTTTGGGGGTGTTACAGATTGGTATCAGAGCCTTGGTTATAGAGAACTAGGTTGCATTTAGTGCCTAGACTATAACTGCTATATACGTTGGGACCTTCCTCTTTATTTGCCTTACACACAATACATACACATATGCTTTTTGGTTAGAGGTTTGCTTAGTTCCACGCTGTTAGATGATGTGACTTTAGTATTATAAGGAGCCCCAGAGATTCGTCGAGTCATTAAAAACATGGAGCTCAGTAATAACTAATTAGTTAACTTGATCTTGTGACAGTTCTTGTTTGATTAGACACAAGATTTGAGTTAAATAATATTATTGCTTAGCTTTAAGGATTTGATGACTTGATTATCTTACTATCGGCCTCAGAAGGCGGATTTTGTGTCGGAAATTCTTAAGTAGGATGATTTAGAATCTCCTTATTTAAATGGATTGGGACGCCTCTTCAGTTAAATAAAGAAATTGTAAATCACCGAACCATAAGTTTATGAGACCTTACTTACATAAATTTGGACGCTTCTTTATGTAAGTAATGTGTTATAAATAAGTGGGCTTAATTGTAGCCGATACAACTCCTTAACCAGAATCTTAGACGAATCAGAGTGAACACCACTATATTAGAGATCCCAAATTCTCTTAGACATACCATAAGTAGTTAACATCAACTGAACTTCGGGACGAAGTTCTCCTTAAGGGGTAGAGACTGTAACAATTCGCAATTTCAGGTTAACTTTTATTCCCGAAAATTTCACCATTCACTTTTTACTATTCACTTTTCACTTCATCTCAGAAATTTTTATTTCATATTATCGTAAGTTAAACTATTTTAACGATAATCCGAGAGTTTGACGCTCGTCGGATCATTTCTGCAAAAATCACAAAGCCGTGTCCGAGATTTACTTTTAGGTTTAAACGTCCTTCCAGCATCCCGATATATCCATAAAACATTATAAACAATAGAAATATGATTTTCTCTCATTTTAGGACAATTCCAAAAGTTTCGGAATTTTACGTTTTTCAGTTCAGCGTTTTACGCGAATTACGCGTTTTAGACCCGTGTTTCCAGTTTTTAGCAGGGTTTTAGCACCCGATAGATCCTACCACTCATTTTATATTTTATTATGGAGTATATTGATAAGTTCTAGCATATTTATAAGTTTCATATTTTTAGGATACCCGGTTTTATGTTTCGTGACTTAATAACTTACAGTTAGCAACTTACGGAGTCAAAACTAGCTACATACTTAGGATAATACCATCAAAAGTCCACACCTTGTTCTCCAAGTTCATGAACCGCCACTAGGGGGGGGGGGCATTCACACTTGTGGCATGATCTTATGACTTTAGCCATTAGATCAAGATTTAATTACAACTTTGTCACCAAGTTATGTAACTTTCCTAGCCACCTTCCTAACCTCCTCATTTTTAGTATAAATAGCAAGCTCATTTGCTTCCTTTCTTCATCACCAAAAACGCCACAACATCAATACCTAGCACCATGATCCTTTGATCTTCAATATACAAGTTACACTACAAAGTTCAAGGTCTTAGTATTCTCTACCTAGTTCTTAAGTTTGTTTGGTGATTCCATGGTTGAATTAGGAGCTACACAAGGTTACTAGGGCTGAAGTTAAATGGTTTTCACAAGGGTTAGATCAAGGCTAGCAAGGGTTACAAGAGTTATGGTGAAGGGTTTATAAGCATAGGTTTAGTGTCCTAGTTCATATTTGACTTCCTTTCTTAAGTGAAAGCCAAAAGTTGTAAGAAACCCTTATACACTTTCTTGCTCAATATCATTTTCATGCTCTTTGTGTTCTTTTCATGCTATATATGTTCTTTTTATTGTGTTCATGATGTTTAAAAATGGACAAAACGAGTATTGGTATACATATGTTAACTTATGACAAGCAAACAAGCAAACTAGTGATTTTTATGGAGAACCACGACCAAAATAGTATAACTATGATACTTGACACTTACTTACTGTTAAAGAGGACTTAACAAGGAAAACATAGCAATTTGAATCACCCAAAACGAGTACACGAGTCAAAAGTTATGACCATTTAAAGTTAGCGAAACCAAAACGGCAAGACTGCCTAAATAGCATTCTGATCAAATTTTGATGTTGAAAGTCCCACTTCTGGTCCGATTCATCAAAAAGTTAAAACACGAAAGTTGTCTGGAACGACGTTTTCGTTCAGGATTAAAGAAGCTCGAGCCCTGAAAAGGCTTTCCGAGTGATAATTTCTTCAAATTCTTAACAGCCCATTTTTAGACCAAAGTTACTATATAATGATTATAATTAGATGAGACCAAGAGGTCTAATGACCTAAAGCCAAGACCACAACCATTGCTAAAGCCAAGGTTGAGTCTCAAGACCATGGTAACAATGACCAAGGTCACGGCAAAGCCACGGCTAAAGACCATGTAACATTTCGAATCAAAAACTTATATATATGTTATCAAATACAACAATAGTAGGGAGCCTCATGTGAGGAGTTCATTAAGTAAGCCGTCGAGACGAGTTGTGGATTTACGAATTAAAGTGTCCTGGCTCCTCGAACGTTTACTCCATGACTTCTGAATTATGTCGGCCCGAACGGTAGTAAGAGATATACAAACTATACATGTTTCATAAACCATTTATATTCAAAGACTTACACTATATACTAAGTACTACATCATGAACTATATGCAAGACATATATAGGCAATTCTTCGTATTCTTAGATGTTACTCCAAACCTAAGTCGCAACGTTCTATTATAGGCTGCTCTTAGAGACTTTCGCGATTCGACTATCACTATCATTTCTCATTACATAAGCTTAAGGTGAGTCATAGCCCCTACTCTTTTCGTACTTGTTTTAACTCTTGGGGGGGATACATGCTCAACTACTTGCTTACTTGTACAAATACTCAAAACATTTATACTTGATTATTTTATACTTGATTGTCTTATACTTGATGGCATTATACTTGATTTCATACATACATGACTGTCTTTTATCTTTGGGAAGTGGCTCCCAGTAAACTTATATATTTGGGAAGTGGCTCCCAGTAAACTTATATCTTTGGGAAGTGGCTCCCAGTTTTCTTTGGGTAGTGGCTCCCAGTTGTCTTTGGGAATTGGCTCCCAAGTGAGGTCTTCGGAGATGAAGTAGAGACTCACTACTAATTGCTTAATTGTCTTGATGAACTTATACATGTCTTTATTATACTATATGTTAGCAGTGGGTTGTGAACACACAGGTTACAAGTCTCTTATGGCGGGACTTGTAACTGAGTGGATTCACAATGCCTTTGCTATGTGAACATTCTTTTGAGGCTTTTTCAACTGTTTTAAGACAAACTCTATGAACTCACCAACCATTGTGTTGACACTTTAGCATGTTTATCTCAGGTTAGTAAGGCGATAGCTAGTGCGTGGAACTTAGAGTCAAGCTGTATATTCTGAAGACTTACGCTTTTATCATTTACCATTCAAAACATTTGTATACATTTATGTATCATACTTTGGAATTTCATGTTTGTAACTTTGAATTCATTAATCGAATGGTAACTTTTCAAAACGTCTCATTTAGAGTTCGTTTTCTATAACTTGTACTTTGTATTATGAAGTAGCACCCCTATGACACAGTCTTCCGCTGCGGTATTTTGGGGGTGTTACACTATGGATGCTTGGGATTGGAGGCTTGGCAATGGCACCGGTTATGGATTTATTTTTCTAAAACTCTGATAACTATTGTGGACCTATGTTTATTTCTTTTGGGCCTTACTTTCGATAATTATTGGGATAAATGTACACTTTAAAACCCGTTTTGGTTGTGTTTTTCTTATGTTTACTTTATCTCGTTCTTTCATGACTTTGAATGGATACCAATTCCCGTAGCACCCCGAAAGCTTGTTGAGTCTTCCGCTGTATCAAATTTTGGGGGTGTTACAGTGTACTAAGAAGCAACCAATAGTGGCGCTCTCATCATGTGAATCAAAATTCATGGTGGGTACTGGATCAACATGTCAAGCCGTATGGTTAAAATGACTACTTAGTGAATTAACTGGTTGGGAAGAGAAAAGGATAACACTGAAGAGCGACAACATTTTCAGCAATAGCACTCGTAAGGAACCCAGTTTTTCATGGAAGAAGAAAGCACAATGACATTCGCTATCATTTCATTCGTGAATGCGTAGAGAATGGACACATCAATGTGGAACACGTCAGCGGAGAATTACAAAGAGCTGATATATTAACAAAAGCTTTACCAAGACTAAAGTTTGTGACTATGCGACAAATGCTAGGAGTTCAAGACTTAGAATGAAGCAGCGATCAAGATTAAGGAGGAGAATGTGAGCTGATAATCTCGATAATTGCTTCATATGTAAATAGCGAAACATGAAGGACTAAACATGTTCTATAGATAATCAATAATCGTTAGTTAGTTAATTGTGGTTATGTTAGTTAGTTAGTTGGTAGTTATAGTTAGTTACAGTATTCGGTTATACTGATACATGAAGGGTCACAACCATTCGTCCCTTATAACTAATGTACATGTATCAATGTAATGTTAGACGAAATAGTTATTCAGTAATATTTGCAATTCATAATTAGACTCACATTGGGACAACATCAAATATGTATCCATGAGTCTTACCTGCATTACTATCCCTTTAACTATACACAACTCTTGTGTCCCCTGCAACAAGTTCTTTCAAACCCTACGCTGCATTCTATACTTTGATACCTAGTTTCCATTTCTTTGATATAAATCTAGAAAAATTATAATAAAATGGACAAGCGTCTTGCTAAGCAGTTTCTGGCTACTTCCATGATATTAACTGGTATGATGTGTGATGTGGTTAAATCAGCTAGACTTGTGGCAGAAGAAGCTACAGCGAAGGCAGTGTCAGCCCCAAATAAAGACTAATAAGGCCTTGGAAAACTTGTAGGGAAGATTATTAAATTATTTTCTATGTAGGTGGCATGATCATTTTTATACTACTCCTGAGGATCTTAACCTTCTTATATGATTAAACCTAAAAATTAAACTGAGGTTTCAATAATTATAAAAAGTGTTGATATAAATAAGTGACTAAAAACGTTATTTATATCTTTCGATATCTCTATGTTTTGATAATCACAAAACGAAAACCCATCAAACCAAAGATCATGACGTAAACAAGTATTTAGTAGTAAATAATCACTTTTACCATCTAATCACTTAAGGTATGAATAAACAAAGTGTCTAATGCATTATAAGATCAAAGGGATATTTAATTAATTATTACAAAGTTTATTTTAATATATAAACTTATTATAAATTTTTGAAAAACACTTTTGGTAATAAAGAAAAATGTTTTAATCATACTAAATATATGAATTCAAATTTTTAACCAAAATCAGTTAGTTTTTCACCAAATAAACTTTTCCCACTAAAAGACAAAGTTTCTAGCCGTTACAATTGGGCGGCCCCCTTAATTATAATGGGCGGTCCCCTTAAAATTAAGGGGACCGGCACGCTCCTGTACAGTAATTTTTGTCCCTATAAATACTGGTTCATTTCACAGATTTTCCTCACTTTTTTGCACTAAAAACTTTCTAATTCAAACCTCCATTTCTATATTAAAAATCCTTTGATCATATAATTCATAAGTTTTTGTTTCCAAGTGATCCAAAGCTTCAAACATAGGTGATCAGGCTATGTTCCACTGTCCCTGGTCGAATATAGGTGATCAGTCTATATTCCACCGAGGTTCAATGAATTTTGAAATACTCAGCTTAGTTACACTAGTAATATATCCCTTACTTAAAAGAAATTGTTTTATCATAGTAAGGCAGCAGGCTTGGCAGTCAAGCATGTGGCGGTCATAGAGTCAAATTTTCGTAAGAGTAGTTATAGTCTAGGTTTTAAAAATACTCAGTTCTCTATAACCAAGGCTCTGATACCAATCTGTAACACCCCCAAAATTCGGGTCCAGCGAAAGCATACATGTTACTGGGGTGCTATTGAATCGGTATCATAAGACAAGTACAAAGAACGGTTTTTATCTCAACCATTTAGAATAACTTTCATTTTCAAAAATATTCAAATTTACATCGTTTAAAAATAGTGTGGAAATACAGGCCCATATAAGAGTTTAAGCGGTCCCAAATATATGTTAGAGTTGTCTATGACCATGCAATGCCATGCCAAAGCCTTCAACAATTAGCTATCGCCTAAAACCAGAAAATACATGCTAAAACGTGTCAACACGAGGTTGGTGAGTTCATAGGTTTGTGTAAATAACAATTTGGTACAAAAGAAATGTGAGTTCGATCGAAGTTTTGTGACCATTGTGTCGCTTACAGTGTCATGAAAATATAGTTTACTTACGAGTAAATGTAGTAATGTGGACCACAAGGTTTTCGAGTGTGAATAAACGTTCACATACAAATCAAGTTCAGTTTTAGTGACTACAGCGTAATGAAAATATCAATAAAGTAGACCATAAGTATTAAGCATAAAGTTGGACCATAGGCAAAGATGTGATAATTACAATGAATATAATGTCACATAAAAGTAAAAGTCTATTACGCTAGCACTAAGTTCATGCAACCGAAGCTTGACAGTGTGCATGCTCTAGAAGCACGTTAAATAAAGCCCTTGCAAGTGTCTATCCCGTGACACTCATGTTTCGACATGTTATACGCTCGCGTTTGCCTATCCGGCCAAACCGAACGGGAGTGTCAACCCCAATAGATCTATTTATAGCATTCGTGCTTCCCAGCAGGAATTGACGGTTCATGAGTTTGGGCATTGTGGGATTCAGTGTCTTAGGCTAATCCGCGTAATAGTGTAAATAAAGCATAAGTTTCAGTGTGGTCCATAAAAGTGTTTGCATAAAAGCAATTGTCATTCAATAGAAGTGTTTGCGTAACAGCAATGATTTGTAAAGTGTTTTGCATATAAGCAATAGTTCATAGAGTGTATTGCATGTTTATAAAACACTTGTGTATGTGAGAAAATAATCAAGTATGCAACCAATATACACATAGGTGCATTTGAATAATCAATCAAGTATTAAGAAAAACAGTAGTGTTTAACTAAACAATTGCGCATTCAAATGAAACAAGCATCGAGTTTAGTTAAAAACGAGCATGTAGTCTCCCCCAAAACAATTATAAAACAAGTTAAAGTAGGGGTCATGAACTCACCTCAATGGAGTATGCAGTAAACCAAGTGAGTCAAATAGAGTGTGGCACCAACACGCAACCTAGATTTGTAAGGCATGATTTAGTTCATAGTTTATGTTTAAGACTCAACGAAGTTTAATTAAATTCAAAAGTTTTGTGTTATCGTTGTTTGTGTGGCAGCGTTTAAGTTTGAAAACAGTTTTCTAAACATTTGTGTGTATTGGCTCTTGGAAGTGTGTAAGTATACAACGAATAAGATATCGAGGACGAATAACCCTTGGTTCAAAAATAACCGAAAGACAAGGTATGAGGAAAAAAAAATCACGAATAGTGACGTTAAGTGTATATGAACAAAAATACTCGTTAGGCAAAATATACGAAAGGCATGGACAGAAAATAAGTGTTGATGTTTATTGAGCGTTGTCGGGGAAAAGTGTGGAAAAAGTGTTTATAATATATATATATATATATATATATATATATATATATATATATATATATATATATATATATATATATATATATATATATATATATGTATGTATATAATTAAGTGATGAGAATACGGACATGACTCGTGCATACATGTTGGTTTCTCGTGGTAACTAGGAGTTAAAAAAATATGTTTAGGTAAAGGCTATTTTATAATTTTATACAACTTTAGTTGGTCGTTATACCAATTTTGTGTATAAAAGTCAAATAGAGGATATAAGTAGTTAAAGATGCTTGATATTTAAAAGTTGAGCTTTGGTCCTTTTTGGAATTTATAAAATTCATATAGTGATTATAAAACAAAACAAGTTTATACGTACGTTTTATTCTTATAGTTTTTGAAATACGTTACGAATGTATATTATGTTGTAAGGTACGTTTTATATATCGATATAAGACATGACATGAAAAATGTTGTCGATATACGTAGGACATATCCGAGCTTGTGTCGCGGGATAGCTCGAGTACGGAAGCGTTGATACTACAAAATTTATTTTCATTGGTTATTAAAAGAACGAGTGGGTTGCAACCCAATGAAAATTTTCAAATAGCAAACATTTAGTGGTGGATTGGGTTTGGCCATTGACAAGCAAATAGATCAATGTATGTACGTATGGGCCTCGACCGAATATGATGAACAACAAAAGAAATGAAGTAGTGAGTTTCCATCTCTTTTCTGCAAGTAGTGTTACCAATTTAGGAATTAGGACTCACCAAAACATATTTAGACACAGTGGCTAGGCATCTCAAACTCAACACAAAACAAATGTATCTTTAGTCCAAATATAATTCTAACCCAAACCATTTAATCTTGTAAGCTTTGAGATTTCAATTTGTGGCAAAATAGGCAAAACCAGTGCAACCTCACTGTTATGTTCTTTTTCCCTTGAGTGATTTGACTAACACAACACAAACTCAACCAAGACCAAGTGTAAACAAGTCCAAATTTTAATTCTTCTACTTTTGGAAACACATTGAAGTAAAAATAACTTTAACCAAATGCTATCCCATCTGTTGGTTCGACCCAACAGTGGGTTCGACCAAACATCCCAAATGCGTTACGAGCCAAATTCCGTTAAATTTATCAAAGTCTTGAGATGGTAACTTGAGGAAAAGAGAAAAAATAAGAGAATGAACAACTCCAATATGCCCACTGTTGGACAATGGGTCTTCGACACACAAGGCCAAACACAAGTTTAAGAAAGGTTCACTGCGGGATCTAGGAGCTAACACGTCTATTGGTACACATTACACGTTGAATCAAAGTGTATCACTTAGTTTACGTCAATTTTCTTAAGAAAACCCATCAAATCTTTAACAATTTTAGTTGTAATTAATTATGTTTTTATTTTCTTTCAAGTTGAGTGTCATTTGTGAGATTTTGGTGGTTCTCATTTTTACAACTTTAAGAAAGTTCTCATTTGATCTCAATTATATATACATACACACACACACACACACACATATATATATATATATATATATATATATATATATATATATATATATAGGGGAAAACATAGCTACATTACAAATGTAGCCAATTGGCTACATTTCCTTTGAAAAAAGTTTTAATAATATACAGTTCAGTCCCTACAGTAAGTCCCTGACACATATTTTCCCCCTGTCCCCACCCCTTTTTTCAAAAGAAATGTAGCCAGTTGGCTACATTGTAATGTAGCTATGTTCCCCCCCCCCCACCAGACACACACACACACACACACACACACACACACACACACATATATATATATATATATATATATATATATATATATATATATATATATATATATATATATATATATGTACATATATATGTACATATATATATATATATACATATATATATATATATATATATATATATATATATATATATATATATATGTACATATATATATCTACATATATATATATATATATATATATATATATATATATATATATATATATATATATATACATATATATATATATATATATATATATATGTACGTATGTATATACATATACATATTATATATATATATATATATATATATATATATATATATATATATATACGTATATATATGTTTACGTGTATATATATATATATATATATATATATATATATATATATATACGTATATATATATATATGTTATATATATATATACGTATATATATATATACGTATATATATATATATATATATATATATATATATATATATATATATATATATATATATATATATATATATATATATATATATATATATATATATATATATATATATATATATATATATATATGTGTGTGTGTGTGTGTGTGTGTGTGTGTGTGTGTGTGTGTGTGTGTGTTAGCTAACATATTAAAAAAATTAACAAATATCCAAAAATTAACAAAAATAAAAAATTTGTTTATTTATTTAAATTTATTTTAGTTGTATTTGCTTGCAGGCAATGTTTGACCTGAATTCCCACAAGCGTACAGCCCGGTGGAGGACAATCGAAGACGGCATCGACGATTATCTCGCAACTCGCTACAGGGACAACAAATACGACATCAAGAGAGATCACTGGATTATACCAGGTGGGGCTGAGAAGGTGGATGAGATACGGAGGTAAATTTTTTATTTTTGTTATTTTTTTGATATTTGTCAATTTTTTTTTAATATGTTAGCAATTTATATGTGTTAATTTTATGCTTTTGTTATTATGTGTTAGGAACCCTCCTCCCAACATGGAGCCGTCTGTGTGGGAGGAGCATATTAAGCTCTACCTCAATGTGAAGCACGCCAAGAGGGCCAAAATCAACAAGGATAACCAGAAGAAGAACAAGTGCACGAGCCGCCACGGATCTCGGTCGTTGGCCGCATCTCGGCATGAATACGTAAGACGTTCACATTATGATTATTTTACATATTGCTCATTATATGTATGGTGTTTGATTTGTCGTTTTTAATTTGTTTCACCTTATATGCATGTGTATATATATATATATATATATATATATATATATATATATATATATATATATATATATATATATACAGTTTGAGAGGAGTAAGGACCGTGAGTACCCCTCCCTGATACAGAGCTTTCACGACCAGCGTTTTAAGAAAGGTGCATGGTTGTCGGATGAGGCTCGTGTTCAATACGTAAGTACCGTTTTATTTATTTTATTTTATTTTATTTGTTTTTTTACATGCACTTTAATGATTTATATTGAAACATAATGTAGTAATTCGAGTAATATATTAATTTTATCATTTTTGTTTTCAAATACATAGGAAGAGATGTGTGCACTGCGGGATCTAGGAGCTAACACGTCTATTGGTAGAGCCTACACAGAGGAAGAGATACTTGCAAAGGTTTTGAAAGGAAAGCAGCGGGGTTATATTGCAGGTAGGGGTAGGGTGTTAGCAGGTACCGGTAAGACAAGGTTACTCAGGGCCCCATCCAGTTCGTACACCACACCCGAGATTGACAAGATGTTTGCTGAAAAAGATAAGGAGATAAAAGAAGTTTAAGAAGAATCTAAGCAAACCAAGCAACAACTCGCTGCAATTATGAATGTCATGAAGGGCAACCCCGAGATCTGGAGCCAATTGATGAACCAGCTACCTTCTCAAACCGAGGTAGGCTCGGGCAGTGGGACTGGCATGGGCGAGGCAGGCTCGGGGAGTAGCGAGGCAGGCTCGGGTGACGATATCGATATTGATGGCGATTCAGACGATGGTGAGGGGCAATCAGGTATATTTGTATGGGTTATTTTGTACACTTTAACATTTTCTCCATCCGTATGCTTAATCCTCGTTCGTGTCTTGTACACTTTAACGCTTGATCCATCCGTATGCTATTGACTCATCCGTATGTTATTATTGTAAACTTTGGCATTTTGGCAACGTAAACATTGCGGATAGCAGATTTTGTGGTATCGGCAGCTTGATCAGTAGATTATAACACCCATTTTGTAGAATTTGTAACGTTTTAATGTATATGAGGTTGTTTGCGATTATATATAAGTGTTTTATCCGTTATAAGTTGTTTTGGGATATTGGCATGTTGGTATTGATGTTTATACTGGTTTGCAAGCTGCTATGCAGCAGGTTTTGTATATATTGCCGACGAAATGTCGTCGGCATTAATAAAGCAATTGACTTTTGCAAATTGGTAATTTTGACTTTTCAATTTGACTTTTTATTACCGACGCTAGGTCGTCGGTATAATGTAAATACTTTTGACTTTTTTGTAGTTTGACCTTTTTGACTTTTTTGTTTGACTTTTTCGCATAGACGAAAATTCGTCCGAAAATGTTTTGTCGCTCGTGTTTTCGTTAACCCAAAACGTTAATCACGTTCCCTAAATACAAGATTGTACCGACGAAATGGCGTCCGAAAATGTTATGTCAAACCATTTTTCTGTTTCACTGAAAACAGTGTGGACCCCACCTGAGCGTCGGCAAGTAGCGTCGGCATAGTAACTCCCGACAAGGCATTGCCGACTAAGACCGGCCGACTAAGTTTCGTCAGCATGCGGTGTTTGCCGACGTCATGGCGTCGAGGAAGGCAAAAATATTTCGTCGGCAAATGTTCTGTTTGTACTAGTGAGCCCATGCGACCTATTAGGGATTTTACATAAACTTTCCTACAAAAAGTGAGAAAAACGTCTTTGAGCACTACCATTACAAAAGCATTCACCGAGTTATGTCTACTAGGGGCTATTTGTGTAACTGAAAGTTATATAAATAGTCCCATAAAGTTACCTCACTTAACAAAAATCATCTATATATGAAAAGTACATAAATAGTCTTAATTTGTCATCATTTTAATTTGCAAAATTCATCTTCTATTTAAAATTTAATCATATTCTTCTTTCATTTTTAAAATTTTTATGTATACACTTTAAACTTGGTGTTCCATATTTTCTTTTTCGTTCTTTTTAGTTTTAGATAAATATTTTTCTTTAACTTTGAATATTTGTAGCTAATTAATTTTTAATATTACCAAATTAGCAAATTTTGTTGAAAACAATTTAAGATTATTAGTTTAATACTTAGGCTATACTAGACGAGTACCCGTACATAGCAACGTGATTTTATAGCGGCATATAGTTATAGTGATATTTTGGTTACACAAAACGTTACACAATACACTTAGACAAAATATAATTATCTTTAAAATCCCGTTGCTATGCACGTGTACTGGTTTTATAATAATAAACCGTGTTTCAGTTTCATTTATTCTCTAGTCAACTTTTATATTTTTGTGTGTTTCCTTAAATCGTATGTTTTCTTGAATAAATTTTAAATTTTTAAGAAATAGGATACACCAATTATATGTAGTATAGATATACATTTGTATATGTTTAAACATGCATATACAAGTGGAAACTTAATCTGATTTTAATGAGATCTTAAAGTAACGTAATTGATGAGGCGAAAAATGAACCATTTTTAGGGGGTCATTTAAGCCGGAATTCGAATTTATTTGATCAAATATTGCCCTAAACTGTTCCTTTTGTGATTTTAGGTACTTTGGGAGAGAAATCTGAAAAAGGAAGCAATTCGGACGTTTTTGTAGCATAAAAGTGAAGAAAACGCCAAAGTCTTAATTGAAATTCCTGACGGCGTCAAGAGTAATTTCCATGACGATCCAGTACAGATTTGACGGCGTCACAAGGTAGGGCGTCAAGAGGAAAATGCATGACGGCCTGGAAACACATAACACTTGACGGCGTCAGATCTGGATCAAGGCAGTCCAGAAGTATTTTGGCGGCGAGATGACGGCGTCACCGATTTTGTCTTGACGCCGTCAGACCCTATTTCCTATATATAGTTTCTAATTTTCACACATTAAAAAGAGAGAAGTTTTAGAGAAACCCTAAGTACGAACTTGGGACGAATTTTACAGGTTTTTCAAGGATTCTCAGCCCTTGATCCCTTTCATGTGTAATTGAGATAAGTATTTTTTTAATTCAATCAATATGTCTATGTGTTGGTTGTCTATATCTTGTTCTTGTCTTAATTCCATCATGCTAGGCTAGATCTATCTTGTGTTTGCTTGGATCTAATGAAACCTAGATGTTAATTATGTGTTGATTACATGTTTATGGTTGTATTGGATGAATGATTTCGATGTTAGGCTTAAGAAAACTGGCAGATCTCCAATTGGTAACATGCTTGAACGTCTTAGGAAACATGAACTGACGTGCACTAGGTTTTATTGGTTGTATTTAATGCATGAGTAAATTCTAATGATCCCATGTTAGGAGCTTCTAAGTTGGCTCGACATAGGAGTGAAGTAGGCACTCATAGGATTGGGGAATTAAGTGCGCCACCCCATGAATGGTATTAAGGAATACAATCCGTCATCTACGCAACTATAACAAGTAATTAACGTGTAAAAAATATCTAGGGAGTAGTGAAATCTAAGTAAACACAACTTCTCCACTTATTGCTGACAACCTTAGTTAATTTAGTTTGTTTTCATTTTTAGTATTTTATTTTGATTGCATCTTTAGTATTGGGTTAGTTGACTAGCAACTAATTCCGCCCAAAACCTTCAAACCCGAGATTTTTACTTGCTTTCTAAAAAATATAAAAAATAAAAAAATAATCATCCCTCATCTTTAGAACTAGTATTTAGGTTTTCTAATCCTAGCGACACTATTCCTATCTGAACGATCAATCCCCCGGTACTTGTCACTATACTATACTACAACGATCAGGTACACTGCCTGGTGGGGGTTGTAAGCTTCTCAAGATCCCTTGAGAGGTAAAGCCTGGTGCGATTCCCACGTATCAGTAATTTTTTTAAATAACACTCTGCCCTCCACAACGAAAAGTAGGTACGAAAATCTTTGTTATCAGAATCGTCTTGTGGTTTTTGGTGGCCCTAGTCAATAATAACAAAGAGGCCATATTGTGCTTATAAACTAAAGAGAAATTACTTATAAACGTGAATTATATGACTCATATATGTTTAATATTAGATGTATTTATATGCAAAAACTAATAAAAATGTGACCCTTTTCAAATGGAGGTCATGTACAACGACATCATTAAGACCATTCTACTTGTTATGTCATACTAGCAGGGTACTCGCGCGTTGCAGCGGCGGGTACCCTGAAATACCTTTTTTTTTTTTTTTTAATTTATGAATAATGTATTTTTTTTGTTATTATTATTATTTTTTATAATAAATTTACGGATATTAAGAATTTCGTATAGCTTGTGCCCGTTCGGGCTCGAACCTGTTGGCCCGTGCCTGTTCTGGCTCGATCCCGTTGGCCCGTGCCTGTTCGAGCTCGAGCCCGTTTGGGCTTGAATATTTGTATAATGTGCTTTATTATTTGTAGTAGTGAAATTTAATGTAAGAATTGTGTTTAATTTGGTTGTATAATATGCTTGATAATTTGTATTTCTTATGTAAGGGGTGTTTTAATAACTGTGTTAATTGTATTTATTGACCAATTAAATAATTGACTGCATTAAATAGCATTAATGAGGTGTTTTGTTGTACACTATGCTTCTTGTCTTGCACGTCTGAGAATTATGTGCATTAAAGTGTTGTACACTATGTTTCTTTTCTTGTAAGTAGTAGTCATTATAGTTATTAATAACATTTATCACTTTAATAACATTAATATTATAAGTCTGAAAGTTACATCATGCTTATTTTGTTATACACTATGCTAATTTTGTTGTAAATCTGAAAATTGGTTGCAGCTATTGTACATTGTGCTTAAATGGTTATACTGTTTGGTGAATGGGTGTTTTTAATAGCATTAATATTGTTTGATCAAATTTTTGTTTTAAAATAAAACCACGCTTTATTTTATTGTACAATATGCTTACTTTGTTGTAATTCTGAAAATTGGGTGCATTAAAGTGTTGTAAATCATGCTTAATTTCTTATAAGTCTTAAAATTTTAGATAGAGAGTCATTTATGCTTTATATATAACTAGCAGGGTTCCCGCGCGATGCAACTGCGGGCACCCTATAATTTAATTTTTTCTATTAATAATTTATTTTATTTGTACATTTTTTGGCAATAGCATTACTGATTAGTTTTTTATGGAAAAAGTTTGATGAAATTTTGCTTTGTTTGTATTATTTTATTTATTATTTATTTTATGTTTTTGTTTAGTAGTTTGCTTGGTTTGTACAATATGTAAACATATTTTAGTTTATTATGTTTCTTTTGACAATAAATTTACGGATATCAAAAATTTCGTTTAGCTCGTGTTCGTTCAGGCTCGAGCCCGTTTGACCCGTGCCCGTTCGGGCTCGAGCGCATTTGGCGCATTGCCCGTTCGGGCTTAAAAATTTGTATAATATGCATTATTATTTGTATTAGTGACATTTAATGCATAAATTGTGTTTAAGTTGGTTGTACAATATGCTTGATAATTTGTCTTTCTTATGTAAAGGGTGTTTTAATAAGTGTATTAATTGTATTTATTGACTATTTAATTAATTGTATTTAATATACATAATGATCAATTTTAAGTCATTAATTTTAAACTTTAATGGCAAAAACAAAGTGGTGTGTACTTTAAGCTTCTAAACTTGTAAATGTCTAATTATATTTCATTTATGGTATTAATTGTCTAATTGTGTTTGAATCACTTGTACTTTAAGTTTCTAAACTCAACCATCTTTATACTTGCGAAAATCATGTGAATATGCAACTCAACCATCTTTATACTTGCGAAAATCATGTGAATATAGAATTTCTAATTATCCGAATTATTTAATATAAAACTTTTTATGATCCGATTTAATTGAAAATAAAAGTATTACGTACATTTCTGTTCTTCTAATTATCTGATTTATTTCAATAAAAAAAAAAAAATAGAAATCGTAATTTATGACATTTCATTCTTATACTTGCGAAAGACATGTGAAGATAAAATTTTGGAATGTCTGAACACCGCCGTGGCAGTACACCATTTACCTAATCAAAATTCCATAAATAATCCTATTTGGTTCTTCAAGTAAACCCTAATAACCATCAATACTCAGATCTAATGACAACTATGATTTGCGGCTTTTGCGGCATCAGTTTCGCTACCTTCTTTCTGTTTATCATCCGTATGGATGGTGATTACCATCACATCTGTCCTGGCTGCATCCTCAAAAACCATCCGTCCCATTTCTGCATTTCTTGCTTCGATGTTTATAACCAAAACTTATCTCCCCATGCTCGTGTTACCTGTATTACTTGCCGTTTTAGTAGACACGCCTGGTGTGTCTCCCTTGGAGCAAGTTCTTCAAAACCCTACCGCTGCATTCGATGCACTGATACCAAGTTTCGTTTCTTTGACATCAAGGAAAATGATGACAAAGTGGACAAGCACCTTGCAAAGCAGTTAGTGACTGCTTCCAAGATACATAATGTGATGATGTGTGATATCATTGATTTAGCTAGACTTGAGGCCGAAAAAGCTGCAGTTGATGCACAGGAAGCCCAAATAGATGCTGAAGCGGCCAGGGAAAAGCTTGTTGCAGGGAAAATAAATTTTACTAGTTAGCTAGGTGGCATGATAATTTTGATACAACTCCGGAAGACCTGAAGCTGCTGGTTTGATTTTACTGATTTCAGCCTTGAAGACCTGAACATGCTGGTTTGATTATGTTAATTTAAGCCTTGCTTTCCATATGTAACTTAATCTTATAGTCGTCTTTTGCCTAAAATCTCAACTTCTATTTATCTGTAAAGTTATACACAGAATGTATGATGGAAATTCAGATGCACTACTGGTAGCATTTTGGCATTAGTTGATCTAAAATGTGGTCAATGTGTGCATTAGCATGTTAGATTATATAGATCAACTGGCCAGCCAGCTTGTTATTACTTTTCAAGTTAATTTTATGATTAACTTGTGATTTTCTTTTATTTTCTATAATCATCGGTTAGATAGAATGATCGACATATTACCTGATACCTAGCGTTTGGTTTGTTTTCCGTTTAGTCAGAGATAATATCTAGATTCATTATCAACAACGGATATGACGAACATAATTAAGGTTAATTGTCCATCTGAAAAGTAACCTAATGCCGCCACCAAAACTCTGTGCTTTTACACCCAAGGTTGTGCTATTCAATTCCGTATCATAACAACGCTCATAAGTTTTCCCAGAAAACGTATTCCACTAATAATTGCATTGAACATGATTCAGTGAACACCAATGCATGACTGGGCTTTCAGGTCACGCATTTTGAAAATGCTATTAGGTATTGCCTATCTTCGATTTCCGTCATAATTAGTTGTGACTTCCTTCTTTGTTAATATTCGTTTAATAAAGGAAAATATCAATGTATATTTTTCTCGAGACGTAGTAGCTAAATATATTTAGGGATGGTAGACTGAAGTTTTCGAAGATTGCATTCCCCATCCTCATCCTGCCCCCTATCAACCATATATCCCTACCCTTTACGTGTAGGAGAATGATTTTACGTTCCAATCACCATCGAGTATTCGGTATTTTTTTCCTCTTCATCCTACTAATGAAAATTAACATGTTATGGGGTAGTAAACAAACTAGATTCACATCTTGATTAGGTTTTTTTTTTTTTTTTTTTTTTTTTTTTTTTTTTCAGAAAGCGATATGGAAAAGTCAGATATAAGATTTCACCTAAAACACATACCAGAAAACATGGAAACATAGTGAAGATAAGTGATAACTCACAAAAGTCACATAATAAGAAATTAATGCTGATGCTATAGATAACTAAAAAACTACTAGTATTAAAATTTGTGGCAATTTTCATACACAACAATAGAAGATTTTTGATAGATAAATTTTCAAGTGATCTGCTCATATTTTGATACAAATGCAGATATAATTGTTAAAATTTTTATCCAACTATGCCACTTTTGATGAATCGGTAGAGCGGTTACTATGCACAAGTTTCTTTAAACTGAAAAAAGCGTTGATGATGTTTGTTGATATTCTTCATGATGTGATCAAGTCCTGAAGGATCCACAAGCTTGAGTTTTCTCCTTCTTGCACCCTGCTGTATGTTGGGTTGAAAGAAGGAATTGTTAGCAATTTAGTAAGCGTAGTGTAAAGTTAGCACTTTCCACCACGTAGCTTATGAATACGAGACTATGTGGTCAGTAATTTTAATAAATTATTTCGGGGCACAGTTCCCTGCAGTTGTTTGCAGCCCTCTCTTTCTTCCCTTTCATTATTAATGAAATAAAGGAATGAACTATGCAAATAGTATGTCAAAAAAGAAAACTTATTCTAACATTGCATTTGATCCCAACTCCAAAATCCTAATATATTGATAAGCAAGAAAAACAAGCATTAAAAAACCGTGAAAATAAATTTGAACCATGAAACATCATACGCTGAAGTAAATTGATCTAGCAAGAGCTAGAGAAACAATGCAAAAGTAAAACAAAATGGTTCTTGAACTAGATCATGAATCTAATTGTATCTATACTATCTAAAGCTAATATTGTTACTATGATTTTGAATTCACAAAAACGATACTACTTGTATTATTTGAATTAGCACTGAAGGGGATTAGATATTGAAGAAAATCGTAAGTCTTATTGATTACATAAGAACCAGATAAACTATTCTTAAGACACTTTCGAATATAATCATTTCCACAAACAATGATAACAAAATGGACAAGCAGCTTGCTAAGCAGATAAACTATTCTTAAACAATTCATAAGAACCAGATAAACAAGTACACAACACAGAAAACAATGATAACACATATCATGAACAGGATCTGATTCCAGATCCTGATTCACCAATCACACCACCCGCATATACTTACAACCTACACTCAGAAGAGGAAGAGGAAGAAGAACCTACTATTAGTTCATTAGAAAGCTCAGATCATAGATTTGATGATAGACCGATATGAGGTTTCAAAGTGATAACAGAAATCTACAAGGATGCACGTGAAGTAGAAGCAGAAAGTTTATTTTTCACGGAAGAAGAACCCCGTAATTACAAGGAGGCATCAACAGACAAGAAATGGATTGAGGCCATGGAGATTGAATTGTATTCAATCAACAAGAATAATACATGGACTCTTACAAATTTGCCTATAGATCAAAAGGCAATAGGACCCAAATGGATTTTTAAGACCAAGAGGGATGCAAATGGAAAGATCATCAAATACAAGGCACGGTTAGTAGCTAAAGGATATGTACAAGAACAAAGAATAGACTTCGATGAAGTATTTGCACCAGTTGCTAGGATAGAAACAGTTCGTTTGATATTAGCTTTAGCAGCATATCATGGATGGCAAGTACATCACTTAGATGAAGAATCAGCATTTCTACATGGAGATTTGAAGGAAGAAGTCTACGTTACACAACCAGAAGGATTTATTTAGTTAGAAAACTCAGGGAAAGTATACAAGCTAACTAAAGCTTTGTACGGCTTAAGAGAAGCACCACGAGCTTGGAATGTGAAGCTTGATCAAACTTTGAATTCATTAGACTTTAAGAAATGTAATCTCGAACAAGCAGTTTACACAAAGAGAAGCAAGACTTGTACACTGATAGTTGGAGTATATCCAGATGATTTGATAATCACATGCACTCCAAGGAAGGAAATAGACTTGTTCAAATCCCAGATGGAAGATAAATTTGAAATGAGCGACATAGGATTGTTAGCTTATTATCGTGGGATAGAAGTTACAAAGACAGGAGGAGAGATTACAATCAAGCAAACAGGTTATATTAACAAGATCTTGAATGAAACAAGTATGATGGATAGTAATGATACGAAGATACCAATGGATCCTGGTACTAAATTGGTCAAGGCAGAAGATGGAAACTCAGTTGACGCAACTTATTGCCATAGTTTAATTGAAAGTCTCAGGTACTTACTACATACAAGACCAGATCTTAGTTACTCAGTCGGACTACTTAGCAGATTCATGCAAGACCCGAAGGATCATCACTTGAAGGCAGAGAAGCAAGTAATCCGATACATCAAAGGAACAAAGGAGCATGGCATAATATACAAGAAAGAAAGCGGCTGCAAGATTACAGGTCACAATAACAATAGTTATGGAATCAATACCGATCAAGAAAAAGGAACTACTGGGATAGTATTTTATTTTGGAGAATCACCTATTACCTGGTGTACTAAGAAGCAACCAACAGTGGCGCTCTCATCATGTGAATCAGAATTCATGGTGGGTACTGGATCAACATGTCAAGCCGTATGGTTAAAATGACTACTTAGTGAATTAACTGGTTGGGAAGAGAAAAGGATAACACTGAAGAGCGACAACATTTCAGCAATAGCACTCGTAAGGAACCCAGTTTTTCATGGAAGAAGAAAGCACAACGACATTCGCTATCATTTCATTCGTGAATGCGTAGAGAATGGACACATCAATGTGGAACACGTCAACGAAGAATTACAAAGAGCTGATATATTAACAAAAGCTTTACCAAGACTAAAGTTTGTGACTATGCGACAAATGCTAGGAGTTCAAGACTTAGAATGAAGCAGCGATCAAGATTAAGGAGGAGAATGTGAGCTGATAATCTCGATAATTGCTTCATATGTAAATAGCGAAACATGAAGGACCAAACATGTTCTATAGATAATTAATAACCGTTAGTTAGTTAATTGTGGTTATGTTAGTTAGTTAGTTGGTAGTTATAGTTTGTTACAGTATTTGGTTATACTGATTCATGAAGGGTCACAACCATTCGTCCCTTATAACTAATGTACATGTATCAATGTAATGTTAGACGAAATAGTTATTCAGTAATATTTGCAATTCATAATTAGACTCACATTGGGACAACATCAAATATGTATCCATGAGTCTTACCTGCATTACTATCCCTTTAACTATACACAACTCTTGTGTCCCCTGCAACAAGTTCTTTCAAACCCTATGCTGCATTCTATACTTTGATACCTAGTTTCCATTTCTTTGATATAAATCTAGAAAAATGATAATAAAATGGACAAGCGTCTTGCTAAGCAGTTTCTGGCTACTTTCATGATATTAACTGGTATGATGTGTGATGTGGTTAAATCAGCTAGACTTGTGGCAGAAGAAGCTACAGCGAAGGCAGTGTCAGCCCCAAATAAAGACTAATAAGGCCTTGGAAAACTTGTAGGGAAGATTATTAAATTATTTTCTATGTAGGTGGCATGATCATTTTTATACTTCTCCTGAGGAGCTTAACCTTCTTATATGGTTTAACCTAAAAATTAAACTGAGGTTTCAATAATTATAAAAAGTGTTGATATAAATAAGTGACTAAAAACGTTATTCATATCTTTCGATATCTCTATGTTTTGATAATCACAAAACGAAAACCCATCAAACCAAAGATCATGACATAAACAAGTATTTAGTAGTAAATAATCACTTTTACCATCAAATCATTTAAGGTATGAATAAACAAAGTGTCTAATGCATTATAAGATCAAAGGGATATTTAATTAATTATTACAAAGTTTATTTTAATATATAAACTTATTATATATTTTTGAAAAACACTTTTGGTAATAAAGGAAAATGTTTTAATCATACTAAATATATGAATTCAAATTTTTAACCAAAATCAGTTAGTTTTTCACCAAAGAAACTTTCCCCACTAAAAGACAAAGTTTCTAGCCGTTACAGTTGGGCGGCCCCTTTAATTATAAGGGGCGGTCCCCTTAAAATTAAGGGGACCGGCCATGAATTAAGGGGACCGGCACGCTCCTGTACAGTAATTTTTGTCCCTATAAATACTGGTTCATTTCACAGATTTTCCTCACTTTTTTGCACTAAAAACTTTCTAATTCAAACCTCCATCTCTATATTAAAAATCCTTTGATCATATAATTCATAAGTCTTTGTTTCCAAGTGATCCAAAGCTTCATTCACTCAAGTACAAAGAGAAGAATACTTCTATCTATCAAGACCAGAAGTATTACAACTTAGTATCATCTTGCTATCTAAGTTGTTTGATCATTTCATCTTGTATATCATTCATTCTTTGGTGAATAAAGTGTATACATTAGTAAGCTAGATTTAGATATAAGATCTAGATTTATTGAAGGTGTGAAGTGGTACTAGAAGTGAAGAAGTAGAGGTGCATAGGATTAGTGGTAGAAGAAATAAGAAGTGGTAGTATATTGAAGTAGAGATTAGTTGTGAAGAAAAAGAAGTTGAAGCCTTGAAGTTGAGAAGACCTTGAAGCCTAGAAGTTGTGAAGAAGTATAAATGTTGAAGTAGTGGATAGAACTAAGTTGTGAAGGTGTGAAGAAACAAGTGGCGTGAAGAAGAAGAGTTAGGAAGTAGAAAGGTGTGAAGTAGATAAGTGTGAAGTAGAAAGGTGTGAAGAAGAATTGGTGTGAAGTAGATTAGTGTGAAGAACTTGTGTAGAAGTTGTGATTAAGTTGTGAAGAAGTTGTTGTAACACCCCCAAAATTCGGGTCCAGCGAAAGCATACATGTTACTGGGGTGCTACTGAATCGGTATCATAAGACAAGTACAAAGAACGGTTTTTATCTCAACCATTTAGAATAACTTTCATTTTAAAAAATATTCAAATTTACATCGTTTAAAAATAGTGCGGAAATACAGGCCCATATAAGAGTTTAAGCGGTCCCAAATATATGTCATAGCTGTCTATGACCATGCCATGCCATGCCAAAGCCTTCAACAGTTAGCTATCGCCTTAAACCTGAAAATACATGCTAAAACATGTCAACACGAGGTTGGTGAGTTCATAGGTTTGTGTAAATAGCAATTTGGTACAAAAGAAATGTGAGTTCGATCGAAGTTTTGTGACCATTGTGTCGCTCACAGTGTCATGAAAATATAGTTTACTTACGAGTAAATGTAGTAATGTGGACCACAAGGTTTTCGAGTGTGAATAAACGTTCACATACAAATCAAGTTCAGTTTTAGTGACTACAGCGTCATGAAAAAATCAATAAAGTAGACCATAAGTATTAAGCATAAAGTTGGACCATAGGCAAAGATGTGATCATTACAACGAATATAATGTCACGTAAAAGTAAAAGTCTATTACGCTAGCACTAAGTTCATGCAACCGAAGCTTGACAGTGTGCATGCTCTAGAAGCACGTTAAATAAAGCCCTTGCAAGTGTCTATCCCGTGACACTCATGTTTCGACATGTTATATCCGGCCAAACCGAACGGGAGTGTCAACCCCAATAGATCTATTTATAGCATTCGCGCTTCCCAGCAGGAATTGACGGTTCATGAGTTTGGGCATTGTGGGATTCAGTGTCTTAGGCTAATCCGCGTAATAGTGTAAATAAAGCATAAGTTTCAGTGTGGTCCATAAAGTGTTTGCATAAAAGCAATTGTCATTCAATAGAAGTGTTTGCCTAACAGCAATGATTTGTAAAGTGTTTTGCATATAAACAATAGTTCATAGAGTGTGTTGCATGTTTATAAAACACTTGTGTATGTGAGAAAATAATCAAGTATGCAACCAATATACACATAGGTGCATTTGAATAATCAATCAAGTATTCAGAAAAATAGTAGTGTTTAAGTAAACAATTGCACATTCAAATGAAACAAGCATCGAGTTTAGTTAAAAACGAGCATGTATTCTCCCCCAAAACAGTTATAAAACAAGTAAAAGTAGGGGTCATGAACTTACCTCAATGGAGTATGCAGTAAACCAAGTGAGTCAAATAGAGTGTGGCACCAACACGCGACCTAGATTTGTAAGGCATGATTTAGTTCATAGTTTATGTTTAAGACTCAACGAAGTTTAATTAAATTCAAAAGTTTTGTGTTATTGTTGTTTGTGTGGCAGCGTTTAAGTTTGAAAACAGTTTTCTAAACATTTGTGTGTATTGGCTCTTGGAAGTGTGTAAGTATACAACGAATAAGATATCGAGGACGAATAACCCTTGGTTCAAAAATAACCGAAAGACGAGGTATGAGGAAAAAAAATCACGAATAGTGACGTTAAGTGTATATGAAGAAAAATACTCGTTAGGCAAAATATACGAAAGGCATGGACGGAAAATAAGTGTTTATGTTTATTGAGCGTTGTCAGGGAAAAGTGTGGAAAAAGTGTTTATAATATATATATAATTAAGTGATGAGAAAAGTGATGAGAATACGGACATGACTCGTGCATATATGTTGGTTTCTCGTGGTAACTAGGAGTTAAAAAAATATGTTTAGGTAAAGGCTATTTTATAATTTTATACAACTTTAGTTGGTCGTTATACCAATTTTGTGTATAAAAGTCAAATAGAGGATATAAGTAGTTAAAGATGCTTGATATTTAAAAGTTGAGCTTTGGTCCTTTTTGGAATTTATAAAATTCATATAGTGATTATAAAACAAAACAAGTTTATACGTACGTTTTATTCTTATAGTTTTTGAAATACGTTACGAATGTATATTATGTTGTAAGGTACGTTTTATATATCGATATAAGACATGACATGAAAAATGTTGTCGATATACGTAGGACATATCCGAGCTTGTGTCGCGGGATAGCTCGAGTACGAAAGCGTTGATACTACAAAATTTATTTTCGTTAGTTATTAAAAGAACGAGTGGGTTGCAACCTAATGAAAATTTTCAAATAGCAAACATTTAGTGGTGGATTGGGCTTGGCCATTGACAAGCAAATAGATCAATGTATGTGCGTATGGGCCTCGACCGAATATGATGAACAACAAAAGAAACGAAGTAGTGAGTTTCCATCTCTTTTCTGCAAGTAGTGTTACCAATTTAGGAATTAGGACTCACCAAAACATATTTAGACACAGTGGCTAGGCATCTCAAACTCAACACAAAACAAATGTATCTTTAGTCCAAATATAATTCTAACCCAAACCATTTAATCTTGTAAGCTTTGAGATTTCAATTTGTGGCAAAATAGGCAAAACCAGTGCAACCTCACTGTTATGTTTTTTTCCTTTGAGTGATTTGACTAACACAACACAAACTCAACCAAGACCAAGTGTAAACAAGTCCAAATTTTAATTCTTCTACTTTTGGAAACACATTGAAGTAAAAATAACTTTAACCAAATGCTATCACATCTGTTGGTTCGACCCAGCAGTGGGTTCGACCAAACAACCCAAATGCGTTACGAGCCAAATTCCATTAAATTTACCAAAGTCTTGAGATGGTAACTTGAGGAAAAGAGAAAAAATAAGAGAATGAACAACTCCAATATGCCCACTGTTGGACAGTGGGTCTTCGACACACAAGGCCAAACACAAGTTGGTTCGACAAGGCAACGACACACATACTAGTTTTCCTTTACGTTATTAGTTATATGAGTAAAATTTTGATAGCCTAGTAAGCACAACCAAACAAGCATACGCCACTGTGGCCTCACCACAGTGGGTTTTTGATTCGCGACAAAACAAAACTTTGCTCCTCGACCATCGGGTACAACCCGACTCGAGTGGAGGCTAGATACCAATCATCCCCTCACGGGTTTGGGACCGTACGGTACGCATAAACAAGTAAAACGACACCCTTCGACGTGGGTTTTATCTCAGCCGAATAAGACTACAACAACAGAAAATAGGCCAACAAAGTAACACTTCCAATCAAAAGCCAATATTGTTCCAATTTTTCTTTTTGTTTTTGTTTCTCAGTTAACATTATTCTTGCCACATAATAACAACAACACAAAGGAAGATTCACCAAAGACCTTCTAATCGATCGAATAATAGCAGACAATTAGCCGATTCAAGACTAACAAAAATCAACATTTTCAAGATTTCAGTAATTCACAGAAAGTGGAACCAAGTCGACTGACACGTAATAACAGTTACATTTTAGAATGAAACAAAGACAAGAAACATAAAATTCTTACAACAAGAAGAGGAAAATTGATCCGATAGAAATGAAGTGAGAATCGAATAGGCTTGAGTCCAAATCGGCTAACTCCACCACAGCTCCTCTTATGAAGTTTTTTTCTTTTGATGTGATTTGTTTGAGTGGTGGGTTGCGAATGTGAGCCGATTGGATTATTAAGGATTGATACGAGGGAGGTTAGCCCCTCCTCAACCCATTTGTTAGTTGGGATCGTAGCCCAAAAAGGGTATCACTTAATCACCGCCTCGTCAGCTCTTTGATGGATTGCGTTGACTGTGAGAGGAAGACAAAAAAGATCAGGTCTGCGAGTGTCATGACTGATCTTGTTGTTTTGTATTCCTTGTTTGGATTAGCAGATGGAGTGACGCTATAATCCAGGTGAGAGGAGCGTGGGTGAGAGAGAAGCGGTTTTGTGGGGATAAGGGAAGAGATAATAAACATTTTTATCTTTTCTTTTATTTTTATTTTTGATTTTTGTTTTGATTAGTTTTAATTAAAAGTGGAAGATAAATAACAAGGTTGAGTGTAAATAAAAGTAAGGTTAATTTAAATAAAAGTGAGTATTTGATTTGTAGGTTTAGGTGTACTCCGTGTTTCGTTGAGTTCTGGTGTACTGGGCTTTCCAGGCTGACGTGAGTATGAAATTTATAATTTATGAGAACGTTTGTGTAAAAGTAATATATTCCGGATAACCAAAATTGGATTCTTGTCGTTACTAATTTAATGTTGGTACGCGTGTGGTGTTTGGTGCGAAATAATTCTCGTGTTTGATCAACAATGATCAGTAACAGTTAGAAAATGGCTCATTTACATTTTATGATAAAATAACCGATGTAGTGACATATTGAAAGCTACAGTGCGTGGGCTTGTTTCCCGAAATAGTTATGCAAGCACATGAATGCTTTAATAAATAGTTAGGTAATAATAAATTGATATTCATTATTTAAATTAGTTTGAAAAATTTCCGGTTTGTTACAGTCACACCTCCTTAAATGGAATCGCGTCCTCGCGATTCAATTCAAGTTAGCCATTATGGTCGAAAAGAGATGAGTATATACGCACGAGAATTCATCTACACGTTCCCCACGTGAGTTTCAGGTCCTTTTGTGAGTTTCTACGAACTTTCTCGATAGAGATAGGTTTTGGTTCTTTGTTGAAAATTTATAGTTAGGTAAACTGATGCGATTTCAAACGACTCATAATTTCAGTAAAACAACGTTTAGACATGGTGTGGGTAAAATCATGTCTCAAAAGTTAACATTTAGTCACCCCATTAATATACAAAAGTCTCAATAAAGTTTGACCAGAGAATTTTGGCAGATCAAAATGGGTATCTCGGGAAAAATACCATTATGAGTTTTGTGATTTCTATAAACACATTTTCAAAAGGAAAGTCCTTAAAAAAATGTCAAGAAAAGAGGTGTAGCCAGGCATGTTTGTTTCAACAAGTTTGAGGTGCTTAATGACGGAGTCTAGTTGTCAATCTTGAGTGGTGTTCAATGTTTAATATGAAGCGAATAAACGTAAGTATTCAATTTACTTTAAGAGTACCAAGAGGTAATAACATAAAGTGCTTTTCAATTCGGCAAATAGTTCACATGGTGATTGTTTATAGAACGGATTGTACAATAGTTTATAGAGTAATAGGAAAACAATTCATCATTTGTAAAATTGTAGCAAAATTGTAGTTTAGTTTTGTGATTTAGTAGTAAGGAGTTCAGAGGGAAGTCAAATAGTTTGTGAAGTGTAGTAAGACTTGTAGGATAATTGTAGTATTGTTTATAAAATGTTAGCGAAACTGTTTGTTGTTTTATAAAACGGTAGTAAGGTAATGAATCAGTTTATTAAATAATGATAAAATAGTTATAAAGGTGATTCATAAAACAGTTTATAGGCCAGTAGGAAAACAATTTATTGTTTATAAAGTAGTAGCAGGGTCAAAATCTGGATTTCATGAAATAGTAGTAAGACATTTTATAGGATGACAGCAAAAATGGTATGTAGAATAACCAAAAATAGTCTATATTCTAATAGTGACACAATTTATTATCTTATAAAAGAGTAGCAAGGTAGACAACAGATATTTCTGAGGGATAAATAGGGGACTATGTGTGCAGGATTAGTTGTTCCAAAGATAGTGGTTTGGGTTACTACATAAAGTTTTTAAGGTTTCTGTTGGGTATAGGATCTCTGCTAAATGTGGAGTTTGTCAAGTTTATAATTTGGCTCTGAAGGAGGGTCTTGATTGCTACTAGCAATCAGTTGGTTGTCTTAGTAGTGTACTTAGTACTTAACGCGGAAGGTACAACATCAATTGAGTGTAGGGTTTGAGGTGGAGGTGACTGTGACATAACCAAATTGTGATAAAAGAGTATTCCAACTAAGAAAAAAAAGTATTGTGATGCCAATGTGTTGTGTGTGGATGTGAATGCTCATGTTATGCAAAGATTATGTACCCACACAGCAATTTTTGAAACTTCAGAAATCAAGTAAAAATCAATCTGGACATAATTCCATTGTGACTACTCTCAGTATCGCAAAATTCACCTCTGAGTCGAACATAGGTGATCAGGCTATGTTCCACTGTCCCTGGTCGAATATAGGTGATCAGTCTATATTTCACCGAGGTTCAATGAATTTTGAAATACTCAGCTCAGTTACACTAGTAATATATCCCTTACTTAAAAGAAATTGTTTTATCATAGTAAGGCAGCAGGCTTAGCAGTCAAGCATGTGGCGGTCATAGAGTCAAATTTTCGTAAGAGTAGTTATAGTCTAGGTTTTAAAAATACTCAGTTCTCTATAACCAAGGCTCTGATACCAATCTGTAACACCCCCAAAATTCGGGTCCAGCGGAAGCATACATGTTACTGGGGTGCTACTGAATCGGTATCATAAGACAAGTACAAAGAACGGTTTTTATCTCAACCATTTAGAATAACTTTCATTTTCAAAAATATTCAAATTTACATCGTTTAAAAATAGTGCGGAAATACAGGCCCATATAAGAGTTTAAGCGGTCCCAAATATATGTTAGAGTTGTCTATGACCATGCAATGCCATGCCAAAGCCTTCAACAGTTAGCTATCGCCTTAAACCAGAAAATACATGCTAAAACGTGTCAACACAAGGTTGGTGAGTTCATAGGTTTGTGTAAATAGCAATTTGGTACAAAAGAAATGTGAGTTCGATCGAAGTTTTGTGACCATTGTGTAGCTCACAGTGTCACGAAAATATAGTTTACTTACGAGTAAATGTAGTAATGTAGACCACAAGGTTTTCGAGTGTGAATAAACGTTAACATAGAAATCAAGTTCAGTTTTAGTGACTACAGCATCATGAAAATATCAATAAAGTAGACCATAAGTATTAAGCATAAAGTTGGACCATAGGCAAAGATGTGATCATTACAACGAATATAATGTCACATAAAAGCAAAAGTCTATTACGCTAGCACTAATTTCATGCAACCTGTCACACCCTCAAAATCGGGTCCATCGGAAGCATACATGTAGCTAGGGTGTAACTCAATTGGTATTACAACACAGTTCAAAATGGTTTTCACTTGAATCATTTAGAATAAAATAGTTTAGATCAAAATGTTTTGAATCTACATTGTTAAAAGTAATGCGGAAGTAGGCCCTTAAAATAATTTAAAACGGTCCCCAAATGAATAATCAGAGTCTTCTGTGACCATGCCATGCCCTGCCAAAACCTCCAGTAGCGTGCCATTGATTAATACCTGAAAATACATGCTAAAATGTCAACACGAGGTTGGTGAGTTCATAGAATCTTGTGAAAAAGAATGTAATGCATATAAATGAAGATTTCCCAGCAAAGGCCTCGTAAATCCACTCAGTTCCAAGTCCCACCATAAGAGACTTGTAACCTGTGTGTTTACGACCCACTGCCAAAAGTAATATGTTTGGTTTGTGTGAACAAAAGTAATAAGATTGATGCAAAGGCATCGTAAATCAGTAATAAGGTGGATGCAAAGGCATCGTAATTCAGTAATAAATCAGTCATAAGGTTGATGCAAAGGCATCGTAATTCAGTAATAAATCAGTAATAAGGTTTATAAAAACCATCATTAAATAGCTTTAATAGTATGTACAATAGCCCAAGTATAAAGTAAAGTAATAAGATTTCAGTCATAAAATTTACATTGGCTCTTAAGCTCATGACCCCGAAGCTAGACGTTACTTGGCCCCAAATGAGTGTTTACCAGACACTCTAAAGATATTAGACATGAAATGCATCCGTAATTCCGTTAGAGCAACCCAAACACGGATGGAGGAGTCACCCTCAATAGATCTATTCACTCACTCTCGCTCGTACTTTAATTAACGGTCCATGATAATAAAGGAGACTTGTCAAGACGTGGTAATAAGGCAACTTAAGCAATGTAAGGCATTTAATACTTTGGCATTGTACAAAAATAATTAAAGCAGCGTATTCTCCCCCAAAAGTAATTCAGAATGTATAAAAGTATAAAACAAGTATTTGAGCATGTATCCCCCCCAAAGATTTTATAAAGTAATTAAACAAGAAAAAGTGGGGCTATGACTCACCTCGAAATGATGATACAAGGATGTGAAATGATAGGGACAATAAGACGCGAATGTTAGCCGCAACCTAAATGAATGAACATGATCTACTTTAGATCATGAAATGATGTAATGAATATGCATGCACATGATACATATACCACTCATAACTTGAAAATACTAGTTATAGTCATAGTAAAATATATTCCATACTTAAGAAAATAAGTATTAACTAGACTTGTAAGAACTTGTCGTAATATATCGTATATAGAAAGTTAGTGTTATAAACTTCGCCTTGAAAACCTTGAAGTAATGTCTAATAGTCGTAATAATATACTTGTAATCATAAGTACTTCATTAGTTATAAGCTTGGAACTTTGGTAGTATTTCTAGAAAATCTAGGATTTAGTACGTAGAAGTAGTATTATTATTATTTCTAGTAAAAGCTGTCAATTATATAAAGTTTTTGCCGATATTGAAACGTGAATAACTTTGTCGTTATAAGTTCATTTTCTTCGTTCTTTATATCCCCGGATTCGTCTTAGTATGTACTAATATATTTTTGATAACTCGGCTTCTCTAGGTTACGTCTAACGCCTAGGTTTGTCGACCAAAAATCGTCCAACAGCAAACAATTTTCAGAAAAATAGTTTTCGTCAATAAACTTGCAAAAATCATATCTCCTTCGTTATAAACTCGTTTTAATCCGTTCTTTCGCCTACGGCTTCGTTTTTGAAAGTATTTTCTAAATCTTTGGTTGAAAATATCCTCTGAGCTACTGAGTTTTCCAGAAATAAAATTTTGGGACATTAGGCATATATATATGTTCCAAATCCATTTCTAGTGTTCTAAACTTGTTTTTAATCCACCTAAATCACTTCCAATCACCACAAATCTAGTCTAATCCTACCATGCACCTTCTTAGGGTGTCATGGTTTCTTAAACATCATCAATCTAGTGGATCTAACAAAGGTTTCTATTTCTAGTGTTTCAAAGACATAAGTGTATATTATGAGTGGTACAAGCTAACATATGCATGAAATATTGTATGAAAACCATATGATTATAGTAAATACTTGAAGAAATGATGAAAATAAATTTTGTAACTTACTTTGAATGATTATAGAGCTTGGATGAGAACAACCTAAGAAACCTTGGATTTTTACTTCAAAACCCTAACAAGGATTACTAAAGGAGCTTGATTATAACTTGGTCTTTGAAAATCAATGGTGAATGGTGTTGGATCTTGTTGTGACCGAGCACCCCCAAGGAAGAAGGAAGAGAGAAAACCTTATCTAGCTAGTTTATTTTTATAAATAATGAAGTAGAGAATTTGGATTTGGTAACCTTAGATAAATATCTAGTTTTAGGACATAATTGTAATTAAGTGGTCAATATGAAGTCAAGGAAGGGGGGGGGGGGGGCACATGGTATAAAAGATGAGTATTAGGGAAGCTTGGTAGCATTAGTGTAGTTTAATGTAAGTATTAGTTGTAGTTTTTAGTTAGTTTAGTTATAATCGGGTACCAGGTTTGCTAGAAATAAATATTAACAAAGTTAACCGGGACTTAATAAAGTCATAAAAATGTTAAAAATATGTTGGGTACAAGTATTGAGCGTTTGGATAATTATTGTTTAGATTTCACGAAAAATCGTCGTAATTATATTAAACTTAAGTTATAAATTTAATAAATTCCCAAAATACCGGGTAAATGAATTTTATAATTTTTATGACGTTGTAAAGAGTTTAAAAATATATCGGAACCATCGTGGGGATTTTTAGATATGTTGGTTATATTTATTAATCGCGGGTTAACGTTTAATCAAAATAATTATACGTAAAACGTTAAATATACCAAAAATATAAATATGAATATTCTACGAGTGGTATAGTATGCAAAGGCTATTATGATGATATGTAGACTATTTCTAGTCCGTATGAAGTGTCCCAAATGATAATGCATGAATTCGCACCTGAACCAATACAATTACGCGAATTTAAGTACTCGTAAACTAAATTTACGATGAAATGAGCAATGCACGTGAATATTATTTTCTTTCCGGAAATGAATAGTACTTGGTGAATAGTAAAATTTTTGAACGCTTCTCAAAATATCAAATTGACCTAAAAAATGATGAATAGTGTTTTGATGAATAGTGATTTATGAATAGTAAATTGTCGAAGTTTGGGAAATGGCCTGAAATTACGAGTTGTGATAGTCTTCCCCTCTAAAAGGAACTTCGTCCCGAAGTTCAGTTTGTGTTGGTTTCTAGAGTGGTATTTAGTGAAAAGGTGATGATATTCGGGAATTCCAGTGAACTTTCACGATAGGAATTTGACTTCGCTTCAACTATTCGACCTTACAGTCCATGATTTCTACTGGTTCTCCTACGAGGTTTAGGTTTGACGGCCACTAGGCCTACTTTGTTTGAAATATTAAATAGTCCAGTGTATATCGGGTTTAACTTTCTGAATTTTTCTGAATGGTAACATGCCTTTCCTAGGCAGAATCTTTCAACATAACCCTGCCACCAACTTGAAATTCTCAGGGTTTACAATTTATCGAACTTGTAACTGATTCTTGATTTGTAGGAAATTCCAGGGTATTTCATGAATGCTTATGGGACTAGTGAGTTGGGCTTTTCCAAATTTCACTCCGTCAATGGATGTTGGCACTTCAACCATAGAGTGCTTCAAATGGTGTAGTCTCTAAGCTCGTGTGGTAACTAAGGTTGTAAAAGAATTTGATTTATGGCAAATGGTTAGTCCAACCATTTCTAGTGTCAATCACTCATGCTTTGAGCATATCTCCCTATGTTTGAATCGTTCTCTAATTTCTGACCATTGGTCTGCTGATGATAGGTGGTGTTGTTCCAAAGGAATCTTAATGTAATCGCTAGTAGTTTGAGGTGAATCAAATTCCCCTATTAGGAATAATTGAAATGAATATCATGAATCTTGTGGAAAAACTTACAAGGTTAAGCCCGTCAAAGGGTGTTGTTGAAAATAATAGATTAGGATTAGGATAAGGTTGTGATCCTCCGCAGGATGTCATGAATCGAGTCTTTCACCACCTACGATGCTTAGTCTCCATTACTAAGATTTTCCCCAAGCTCTATGTCATTAAATCACCAAATCCTAAATGTATAAGTGATGTAATATAGTGATTGATTTTCAAAGTTTGTTTTGAGATTGTGTGTTTTGTTCATAAACCTTCCCTGAATAAATGAATTTACAACTTTAAGCAAACGGCTTTCCAAGTAACATTTTTCTTGATGTTTCAAAATTTAATAGTTATGCAAGATAGGACAGTTTTCAACATAAGGTGGATAATATGGTTTACCAAAGATCGATGTTTAAAATTTCCTAACAATTCAATAGTTTTGTAAAGGATTAACCAAAACAAATTTGCTTATCAAAATAAGTGCCTCAGAAAAGTATTTCTTACAAGATATATATGTTTTGTATAACTGTAATTTGGAGAAAAAAAATCCATTTAAAAGTGAAAGTATTAAGAGGATAAAATAGTCAGGTATGTATGTCTGCACAAAGGCATAGGTGTCTAACATGTTTGGATAAAGCCTATTGGTGAGGACATGTTCAATCTATAGTCTCGGTTAAGAGGTTGGATTTATCTCTATGGTGTTGCTTAGTGAGCATTCGTATCGAAAATAATCCTGTAATTCAGTCAAGCCAATACTTTCTAGATGATAGATTTTTTTTTGGTGATCAGGGCAGTGATAGTGGTTCGAATAGTTTTGTGATATCCTGAGATTTCTGTTGAGTTTTGAATGGTCTTAATGTACCGAGGGATTTTCCTTATAGATGGTATGGAAAGTCTTTCCTGGGGAGATCATTGATAATATCTACTTATCAATATAGGGAGTAGTGAGTGATGAGTGACATAGGAAACTATATAGTGTCACCTAATTCCTTATATAAATAGGGATGGGGAAAGTAAATGATAGTGATGGTGAGAAGGGAAAAGACTGTGACAACTGCGACAAAATGAGATTGTGATAAAAGAAAATACTGTGATATAAGTGTATCATGCATAGACGTGAATGTTCATGAGATGAGATGATCAATTGATGTGCTTCCAAGCGGCGGTTCACGAGGTGATGAAAAGTATGAATGTTCTGACAACGAGAGTATACACACCTAAATGAAACATTTGGAAATCGAGTAAAGGATTCAATCCAGACAAAATTTTATTATAACTATTCTCAGTGTTGCAAAATTCATCTCTGAGTCAGACATAGGTGGTCAGCCTATATCTCACTATCCCGGGTTGAATATAAATGACCAGTTTATATTCCACCGAGGTTCCATGAATTTTGAAATACTCAGCTCAGTTATACTAAGACTATGTCCTTCACAAATACCAAGACGTTCTGAAAGACTAAAGCAGGTGACCAAACTCGAGGTCAAATGATGAAACTATGCAAGGAAAAACATAATGCGGTGACATATACGATACGTGAACATGCTTATATGAAAGACAATTATAGTAAACAACTATAATAAATGAATATAATATACCAGATAATGAGATACAAATCTCATCACCTATGTCAACAACTAACCACAAATGAGGCTTCAGCTTGGAAGGCAGGCACGTGACGGTCATAAGGTTAAGTTTTCTTGAAAGTAGCTATAGTCTAGGTTTTAAAAACGCTTAGTTCGCTATAGTGATGAGGCGAAAAATGATCCGTTTTTAGGGGGTCATTTAAGCCCGAATCCGACTTTATTTGATCAAATATTGCCCTAAATCGTTCCTTTTGTGATTTTAGGTGTTTGGAGAGTGAATTCTGGAAAAGAGGCTATTTTGGACGTTTTTGGAGCATAAAGTGAAGAAAATGACAAAGTACCAAAAATCCAAGCTGAAGATACAAGGTGACGGCGTCAAGACTTCCTTCTTGACGGCGTCAGACATGAAGAATAATTTACCGTAGCTGGTGACGGCGTCAGATGGAGAGGTGACGGCGTCAAAGTGGCCAAGAATAAAATACCGAAGGTGGTGACGGCGTCACATAGGCCGTCACAAGTGGATCTAGGGCGTCCGAGGAAGTATATGGCGGCGAGTTGACGGCGTCAGATTTAACTCTTGACGCCGTCAGAACGATTTTCCTATATATAGTTTTCTAGTTTTTTCATTAAAAAGAGAGAAGTCTTGGTGAAACCCTAAAGACGATTTTGGTGCCTCTTTCACAGGTTTTTCAAGGGTTCCAAACCCTTGAGACCTTGCATTGTAATTGAGATAAGTGTACTTTCAATTCAATCAATATGTCTATGTGTTGGTTGTTTATCTCTTGTTCTTGTCTCAATTCCATTATGCTAGGCTAGATATCTCTTGTGTTTGCTTAGATCTAATGAAACCTAGATGTTGATTATGTGTTGATTACTTGTCTATTCTTGTTTTGAATGAATGATTTATATGTTAGGCTTAAGAAAACTGGCAGATCTCCAAATGGTAACATGCTTGAACGTCTTAAGAAACATGAACCGAGGCGTACTAGGTCTTTATTGGTTGTATTTAATGCATGAGCCACTGTTTACAATCCCTATAGTTGTGCTGGGTCATGGTGTAGGAGGAGATAAGAGCTCATAGAGTTGGGGAGTTATGTATGCCACCCCACGAATGGTATTAAGGAATACAATCCGTCATTCATACAAGTGTAACAAGTAATTAACATGTAAAAGATATCTAGGGAGTAGTGAAGTCTAAGTAAACACAATTTCTCCAACCACTGCTCACAACCTTAGTATAATTTAGTTTAATTTCATTATTTTATTTTGATTGCATCTTAGCTTTGGGTTAGTTGAATAGCAACTAATTCCGCCCACTCCTTCAAAAACCGAGATTTTACTTGCTTTCATAAAATATAAAAACACAAAAATAATCATCTCTCATCTCTAGAACTATTAATTAGGTTTTCTAATCCTAGCGACACTATTCCTAAGCTGAACGATCAATCCCCCGGTACTTGTCACTATACTATACTACAACGATCAGGTACACTGCCTGGTGGGGGTTGTAAGCCTCGCGAGATCCCTCGAGAGGTAAAGCAAGGTGCGATTCCCACGCATCAAGTTTTTGGCGCCGCAGCCCGGGGAATAGTTATTGTCTAGGTTAGGATTTCTTTTTATTAGGTCTACTTGCTAGATTCCTTTCTAGTAAGATTTTTATTTTTATTTTTAGGTCTTCTTTAGTCTATCTTATTTCTTCGTGCCTTTGTTCGTAATCTTTACCATCCGACATCATGGAAGGTGGTAACATCTTTGAACCCATCATCCCACCACAGCAAAACCCACCATTAGAACCCCTTAGGCCCCGAACCTTAGGAGAGTATTCCCGACCTAGCCACCAAGGCTACCGAAACACCATTGAGCTCACCGGAGCCAATGTGACCCCCTTGCGATCCGACACCATCCGGTTGGTGCAAAGCGGATGTGCATTCCATGGACTTCGTTTCGAAGATCCAAACCAACACCTTAAGGACTTCCTCAAAATCGTAGATTCCATAGACCTAGGTGTTGAAACTAGAGAGACTACCCGTTTACGCCTATTCCAATTCTCTCTACGGGATCAAGCTAGTCAATGGCTTGAGCGTTTACCCGCGGGATCCATCACCACATGGGATGATCTCACCACTCGTTTCCTTGCTCAATTTTTCCCACCGGGGAGAACTACTAAACTTAGGAATGACATCTTGATGTTTCAACAACGTCAAAATGAATCTCTTTATGAAGCATGGACTCGTTTCAAGGACTTACTCCAAAAAGTCCCTCATCATGGCATAGATCTTTGGCTCCAAGTCCAAATCTTCTATGACCATATCGACATCTCCACGAGGCGAACCATTGACCAATCGGCCGGTGGTAAGCTACGTGATCTTAGTGCGGAACAATCATGGGAACTCATAGAAGATCTTGCTCTCTATGACAACGAAAGTTGGAATGATCCCCGTGATTTGAACAAAACGGTCAAGGCAATATCTTTGCCTTCGAACAATTCAAGCACTCCCGACCGTAGGATCATGGAACTTGAGGACCAAGTCAAGTTTCTCATGAAATCTTACGAAGCTCCGAAGCATTCAAGCCAAGTGAACAAAATCACTTCTTCATGCGAATTATGTAGTGGTCCCCATGACACTCGTGATTGTGTGGAACTCCCCGGAACAGCTTTTGTGGACTACGCATCCACGCGTACCGACGAAGCGGGAGATAAGTGGTACACTTTCAAGCCCGAGCCAAACACATACGGTGATTCATACAACCCCTCATGGAAAAATCACCCAAACCTTAGGTGGAGACAAAATCAACCCAATTCATCCAACCCACCTAATCGTTACCAATCAAACGGTCCACCATCCAACCGTACCTTCAACAACAATCCTTCTAACAACTATGGTAGTACCAACAATCTTGAAGGATTGATGTCAAAGTTCATGGCATCTCAAGAAGCCCGCATAGCTAGGTTTGAAACCGAATTCAACCAACAACAAACGGAGATGACCAACAAAATCGACAACTTGTTGAAAGCCCTCAACAACCAAACATTAGCCACACCTAGGAAGGACACTAGGGACACCAATAGTGGAATCCAAGCTAAGGACCCCTCATCATCCAAACATGTCCACTTTGTCAATGTTGTCACCATTAAGCCGATAGATAGGGAGATAGAGGAGAGTGACAAAGATGAAGTTAGAGTAGAAGCCAATAGTGAGGATGAGAGTAGGGAAGTTGAGGTTAATAAGGATGAGGAATTAGAGGAGGTAGAACCTATAGAGGAATATTTTGATAAGTTGCCAACCAAGGAAGAACGGGAATACCATAAGTATTTATTCGATAGTCCCGAGACAACATATATCTTTGGCGATCCCCTGATCAAAATGGGAGACCCCTCTAACATTAACATCCCATGCAATATCGGGCACATGCATGTATGGAAAGCTTACATAGACCCTAGATCCCCCGTGAACATCATGTCTAGGACTTATTACAATTGGGTGATGAAGAAGCAACTCAATTTTAGGATAATGCCCGGTAAAAGTTGGATAAGTAATTTTGCAGGAAGAGTTAAGGGAGTACATGTGATTATAGGGAATCTCACCTATGAGATTGATTTTATGATAGTGGAAGACACGCGTCCGGTGATAGACGCTTACCTAAGTCAAATAATATTTGGGAAACCATTTGTTGAGGCCACTAGGATGAGTTATGATCCGACGTTAGGGTTAGTTAGGTTCAAGGAAGAGAATGATGAGGTTGCTTATCAAATGCCCTACAAGATTGAGCAATACCGCCTTCTCTCTAATTTCGAAAAGGAACGTAAGCAAGCGGCTTATTATAGGAATGAGGAGGATAGACGTAGAGGAGTGGAGTATGTTAGAAATATAATGCTTGGTTTCTACAAAGAATGCTTGCAACTAGGTCCGTAATACAAAAATGGTTTAGAAGACGACCTAGAGAGTGGAACCAATGATGAAATCACGTAGTAACCCACGACTTTAAGTCTAGCTACAAGACTCGTAAATAAAGAAAAGCGCTTCTTGGGAGGCAACCCATGTTTTGTGTGATTTTTATTTGTTTGATTGTTATTTGCTTCCGTATGCATGTTTTGTTTTTATTGTTGGTTGATCATGTTTCTCAATTAAAATGTGAAATACTTTATTATGTTGTTTAGCCTAGTCTTAACTTCAACCTAAAGGTATTTTTGCAAAAGATAAGTGTAAGGGGAAACCCCAAATATGTTTTTAAGAAACAAACCGATCATGATTCTCCACAATATTAAATGAACATGTATATTCGTATTTGTTAGAGTCAAATGCTTGTATCGAGTCATAATGAAGTTTTGCAGGATTTTCCAGGAAGTAGGACAAAGTTTTTCCAGAAATTTTCCGGAAACTTAACATAAGGATTTCTGCAGGTTCATTCTGACGGCGTCAGGGAATTGCTCTTGACGGCGTCAGGAGTCAAAAATCTGGAAATTTTACCGATTTTGTTTTTCTAATGGAGTCTTATGGTTTTTGTGATTTATTAAGTTTTATGATCTCCAGGAAATCTGCAAACTTCATTCCACAAGCATTATATCTTACTTTGTTTTCTAGGATTTAGTAACTTATATAGGATGCCGTCGATTTTACGCGAGGTTGCCTTGTCTACTTTTGTCAGGATTTACAGGTTATTTATGACAAGAAGATGATTTATATTCTGGAAGGGAAGCTTTGATTGTTCATTTTCTTGGAAGAAGATTTAACCTGGCCAACTAAAATCCATACCGAGCGAATCAGGGGAGTATTTGATTTCATTCTCTTTACTTTTTAACTTTTACATTCTTTACTTGAACATTGGGGACAATGTTCATCTTAAGTGTAAGGAGAGGGTAAAAAGATGATACCTTACATATGCACTTTCGCTTGAGTTTGTTTTGTTTAATAGTAGATGTGTAATAAAACTATGAGAAATACTTGTTAGTGTAATTTTAGCGCCAAATTTAAAATTTTTTACAACATTTAGGAGTGAAGCTTTAGCCATAGCAAGCGTCTCATGGATAGGAGATTGTATGACTAGCACATAACCGTATATTCAGAAAAATTTTCCACCCAAAAATGTGAGGTTCGCCTTTAGTTTTGATAGGAAAAGCATTTATTAAAGGTGCTTATGAGTGTACCGGTAGCATTTAGATTCTAGAACATGCGTTAGTGATGCATCCCGAGACCGCTAGTGAGACTACATTCATGTGGTAGGATTTACTACATGATAAGAGGCATTAGGATCACCCTTGTGTTAAACCCGTATCATAATTACTTGACCCTTTAAGTCATATTACTTGGCTAGTTAAGTCAACTAATTTTTCCTTCACCCTTAGCGTTGTACTCATTTTTAGTACACGATACCCCTAGTAAACCCCTCCGAGCCTATCTTTTCGTTTCTAACTTTAAGCATTTTACTTAAAGGAAGAATTTGTTACACCCCACTTAAATGTACAACCAAATCGCCTTAGCCTTCCGTGTATGCGCTCATTTTTAGTGTATTATTGTTATTTGTTAAACCCTAAGCTAACTTTCTAATTGATTACATGGTTGCTAAGTCGAGTCATATCATTGTACATATTGTTTTGGGACTATTGGGACTCATGGGTAAGTACTTATTTTATGGAGTAATGGGGAAGAACATCACTTATTACCCCCATATGTACGTTAATCTTAAAAGTGCTCCAAGTGTTTTAATTTTCTTAATTCGAGTCATTAGATTAGTTAATTGTAAAGTATGTAAAGATTCAAGTGTAAGGGGAATTCTCATCTCCTATGATGTATTATTTTGGATGGTAGGGTAAGAGTGTATGCAAAAAAAAAAAAAAAAAAAAAAAAAAAAAAAAAAAAAAATCGAAAAAATCAAGAAAAAGAAAAAAAAATAGAAAAGAAAAAAAAAAAAGAGAAAAAACATACGGACTACCATCCCGTTTTTATTTTATGTTCATTTTATGTTTTTGTTATTTTTCATTTATTAGCTTAAGTCGAGTCTAGTCTTGGCTTAGCAACGCCATCTTGTACATGTAATTAACTAAGATTGTTAACTCGCCACCAGTAAAACTTCCTTTATCCAACAAAACCGTGTAATTCATATCCCTACACCTAACGTTATAACCCTTTAAAAAGACCTCTTTGATAGTTTATCCTAGGTGCTTACGCCATGTGGTGGAGGTTTGATCCTTTCCCAAGCCTATGGTAATCTATTTTGCTATGACAGGTAGTGAGAGATATCTTCCATTTCCATAATGTTATATTACTTTATTACACCCGAGAGATGTGAGTATCTAAACACTATTTGTGAGGTGCTTGTGTATGACCTCCGTGCTTGTCTATTGGTATTTAGTGGAACGATTATTTGTTGTAATTACTTTTATATTAGTGTTAAATGACCCCTAACTTGTCTTTTGAGTAGAATAAAAGCTCATTTGCTTGAGGACAAGCAAATCTCAAGTGTAAGGGTATATGATGAGGCGAAAAATGATCCGTTTTTAGGGGGTCATTTAAGCCCGAATCCGACTTTATTTGATCAAATATTGCCCTAAATCGTTCCTTTTATGATTTTAGGTGTTTGGAGAGTGAATTCTGGAAAAGAGGCTATTTTGGACGTTTTTGGAGCATAAAGTGAAGAAAACGACAAAGTACCAAAAATCCAAGCTGAAGATACAAGGTGACGGCGTCAAGACTTCCTTCTTGACGGCGTCAGACATGAAGAATAATTTACCGTAGCTGGTGACGGCGTCAGATGGAGAGGTGACGACGTCAAAGTGGCCAAGAATAAAATACCGAAGGTGGTGACGGCGTCACATAGGCCGTCACAAGTGGATCTAGGGCGTCCGAGGAAGTATATGGCGGCGAGTTGACGGCGTCAGATTTAACTCTTGACGCCGTCAGAACGATTTTCCTATATATAGTTTTCTAGTTTTTTCATTAAAAAGAGAGAAGTCTTGGTGAAACCCTAAAGACGATTTTGGTGCCTCTTTCACAGGTTTTTCAAGGGTTCCAAACCCTTGAGACCTTGCATTGTAATTGAGATAAGTGTACTTTCAATTCAATCAATATGTCTATGTGTTGGTTGTTTATCTCTTGTTCTTGTCTCAATTCCATTATGCTAGGCTAGATATCTCTTGTGTTTGCTTAGATCTAATGAAACCTAGATGTTGATTATGTGTTGATTACTTGTCTATTCTTGTTTTGAATGAATGATTTATATGTTAGGCTTAAGAAAACTGGCAGATCTCCAAATGGTAACATGCTTGAACGTCTTAAGAAACATGAACCGAGGCGTACTAGGTCTTTATTGGTTGTATTTAATGCATGAGCCACTGTTTACAATCCCTATAGTTGTGCTGGGTCATGGTGTAGGAGGAGATAAGAGCTCATAGAGTTGGGGAGTTATGTATGCCACCCCACGAATGGTATTAAGGAATACAATCCGTCATTCATACAAGTGTAACAAGTAATTAACATGTAAAAGATATCTAGGGAGTAGTGAAGTCTAAGTAAACACAATTTCTCCAACCACTGCTCACAACCTTAGTATAATTTAGTTTAATTTCATTATTTTATTTTGATTGCATCTTAGCTTTGGGTTAGTTGAATAGCAACTAATTCCGCCCACTCCTTCAAAAACCGAGATTTTACTTGCTTTCATAAAATATAAAAACACAAAAATAATCATCTCTCATCTCTAGAACTATTAATTAGGTTTTCTAATCCTAGCGACACTATTCCTAAGCTGAACGATCAATCCCCCGGTACTTGTCACTATACTATACTACAACGATCAGGTACACTGCCTGGTGGGGGTTGTAAGCCTCGCGAGATCCCTCGAGAGGTAAAGCAAGGTGCGATTCCCACGCATCAAGTTTTTGGCGCCGCAGCCCGGGGAATAGTTATTGTCTAGGTTAGGATTTCTTTTTATTAGGTCTACTTGCTAGATTCCTTTCTAGTAAGATTTTTATTTTTATTTTTAGGTCTTCTTTAGTCTATCTTATTTCTTCGTGCCTTTGTTCGTAATCTTTACCATCCGACATCATGGAAGGTGGTAACATCTTTGAACCCATCATCCCACCACAGCAAAACCCACCATTAGAACCCCTTAGGCCCCGAACCTTAGGAGAGTATTCCCGACCTAGCCACCAAGGCTACCGAAACACCATTGAGCTCACCGGAGCCAATGTGACCCCCTTGCGATCCGACACCATCCGGTTGGTGCAAAGCGGATGTGCATTCCATGGACTTCGTTTCGAAGATCCAAACCAACACCTTAAGGACTTCCTCAAAATCGTAGATTCCATAGACCTAGGTGTTGAAACTAGAGAGACTACCCGTTTACGCCTATTCCAATTCTCTCTACGGGATCAAGCTAGTCAATGGCTTGAGCGTTTACCCGCGGGATCCATCACCACATGGGATGATCTCACCACTCGTTTCCTTGCTCAATTTTTCCCACCGGGGAGAACTACTAAACTTAGGAATGACATCTTGATGTTTCAACAACGTCAAAATGAATCTCTTTATGAAGCATGGACTCGTTTCAAGGACTTACTCCAAAAAGTCCCTCATCATGGCATAGATCTTTGGCTCCAAGTCCAAATCTTCTATGACCATATCGACATCTCCACGAGGCGAACCATTGACCAATCGGCCGGTGGTAAGCTACGTGATCTTAGTGCGGAACAATCATGGGAACTCATAGAAGATCTTGCTCTCTATGACAACGAAAGTTGGAATGATCCCCGTGATTTGAACAAAACGGTCAAGGCAATATCTTTGCCTTCGAACAATTCAAGCACTCCCGACCGTAGGATCATGGAACTTGAGGACCAAGTCAAGTTTCTCATGAAATCTTACGAAGCTCCGAAGCATTCAAGCCAAGTGAACAAAATCACTTCTTCATGCGAATTATGTAGTGGTCCCCATGACACTCGTGATTGTGTGGAACTCCCCGGAACAGCTTTTGCGGACTACGCATCCACGCGTACCGACGAAGCGGGAGATAAGTGGTACACTTTCAAGCCCGAGCCAAACACATACGGTGATTCATACAACCCCTCATGGAAAAATCACCCAAACCTTAGGTGGAGACAAAATCAACCCAATTCATCCAACCCACCTAATCGTTACCAATCAAACGGTCCACCATCCAACCGTACCTTCAACAACAATCCTTCTAACAACTATGGTAGTACCAACAATCTTGAAGGATTGATGTCAAAGTTCATGGCATCTCAAGAAGCCCGCATAGCTAGGTTTGAAACCGAATTCAACCAACAACAAACGGAGATGACCAACAAAATCGACAACTTGTTGAAAGCCCTCAACAACCAAACATTAGCCACACCTAGGAAGGACACTAGGGACACCAATAGTGGAATCCAAGCTAAGGACCCCTCATCATCCAAACATGTCCACTTTGTTAATGTTGTCACCATTAAGCCGATAGATAGGGAGATAGAGGAGAGTGACAAAGATGAAGTTAGAGTAGAAGCCAATAGTGAGGATGAGAGTAGGGAAGTTGAGGTTAATAAGGATGAGGAATTAGAGGAGGTAGAACCTATAGAGGAATATTTTGATAAGTTGCCAACCAAGGAAGAACGGGAATACCATAAGTATTTATTCGATAGTCCCGAGACAACATATATCTTTGGCGATCCCCTGATCAAAATGGGAGACCCCTCTAACATTAACATCCCATGCAATATCGGGCACATGCATGTATGGAAAGCTTACATAGACCCTAGATCCCCCGTGAACATCATGTCTAGGACTTATTACAATTGGGTGATGAAGAAGCAACTCAATTTTAGGATAATGCCCGGTAAAAGTTGGATAAGTAATTTTGCAGGAAGAGTTAAGGGAGTACATGTGATTATAGGGAATCTCACCTATGAGATTGATTTTATGATAGTGGAAGACACGCGTCCGGTGATAGACGCTTGCCTAAGTCAAATAATATTTGGGAAACCATTTGTTGAGGCCACTAGGATGAGTTATGATCCGACGTTAGGGTTAGTTAGGTTCAAGGAAGAGAATGATGAGGTTGCTTATCAAATGCCCTACAAGATTGAGCAATACCGCCTTCTCTCTAATTTCGAAAAGGAACGTAAGCAAGCGGCTTATTATAGGAATGAGGAGGATAGATGTAGAGGACTGGAGTATGTTAGAAATATAATGCTTGGTTTCTACAAAGAATGCTTGCAACTAGGTCCGGAATACAAAAATGGTTTAGAAGACGACCTAGAGAGTGGAACCAATGATGAAATCACGTAGTAACCCACGACTTTAAGTCTAGCTACAAGACTCGTAAATAAAGAAAAGCGCTTCTTGGGAGGCAACCCATGTTTTGTGTGATTTTTATTTGTTTGATTGTTATTTGCTTCCGTATGCATGTTTTGTTTTTATTGTTGGTTGATCATGTTTCTCAATTAAAATGTGAAATACTTTATTATGTTGTTTAGCCTAGTCTTAACTTCAACCTAAAGGTATTTTTGCAAAAGATAAGTGTAAGGGGAAACCCCAAATATGTTTTTAAGAAACAAACCGATCATGATTCTCCACAATATTAAATGAACATGTATATTCGTATTCGTTAGAGTCTAATGCTTGTATCGAGTCATAATGAAGTTTTGCAGGATTTTCCAGGAAGTAGGACAAAGTTTTTCCAGAAATTTTCCAGAAACTTAACATAAGGATTTCTGCAGGTTCATTCTGACGGCGTCAGGGAATTGCTCTTGACGGCGTCAGGAGTCAAAAATCTGGAAATTTTACCGATTTTGTTTTTCTAACGGAGTCTTATGGTTTTTGTGATTTATTAAGTTTTATGATCTCCAGGAAATCTGCAAACTTCATTCCACAAGCATTATATCTTACTTTGTTTTCTAGGATTTAGTAACTTATATAGGATGCCGCCGATTTTACGCGAGGTTGCCTTGTCTACTTTTGTCAGGATTTACAGGTTATTTATGACAAGAAGATGATTTATATTCTGGAAGGGAAGCTTTGATTGTTCATTTTCTTGGAAGAAGATTTAACCTGGCCAACTAAAATCCATACCGAGCGAATCAGGGGAGTATTTGATTTCATTCTCTTTACTTTTTAACTTTTACATTCTTTACTTGAACATTGGGGACAATGTTCATCTTAAGTGTAAGGGGAGGGTAAAAAGATGATACCTTACATATGCACTTTCGCTTGAGTTTGTTTTGTTTAATAGTAGATGTGTAATAAAACTATGAGAAATACTTGTTAGTGTAATTTTAGCGCCAAATTTAAAATTTTTTACAACATTTAGGAGTGAAGCTTTAGCCATAGCAAGCGTCTCATGGATAGGAGATTGTATGACTAGCACATAACCGTATATTCAGAAAAATTTTCCACCCAAAAATGTGAGGTTCGCCTTTAGTTTTGATAGGAAAAGCATTTATTAAAGGTGCTTATGAGTGTACCGGTAGCATTTAGATTCTAGAACTTGCGTTAGTGATGCATCCCGAGACCGCTAGTGAGACTACATTCGTGTGGTAGGATTTACTACATGATAAGAGGCATTAGGATCAACCTTGTGTTAAACCCGTATCATAATTACTTGACCCTTTAAGTCATATTACTTGGCTAGTTAAGTCAACTAATTTTTCCTTCACCCTTAGCGTTGTACTCATTTTTAGTACACGATACCCCTAGTACACCCCTCCGAGCCTATCTTTTCGTTTCTAACTTTAAGCATTTTACTTAAAGGAAGAATTTGTTACACCCCACTTAAATGTACAACCAAATCGCCTTAGCCTTCCGTGTATGCGCTCATTTTTAGTGCATTATTGTTATTTGTTAAACCCTAAGCTAACTTTCTAATTGATTACATGGTTGCTAAGTCGAGTCATATCATTGTACATATTGTTTTGGGACTATTGGGACTCATGGGTAAGTACTTATTTTATGGAGTAATGGGGAAGAACATCACTTATTACCCCCATATGTACGTTAATCTTAAAAGTGCTCCAAGTGTTTTAATTTTCTTAATTCGAGTCATTAGATTAGTTAATTGTAAAGTATGTAAAGATTCAAGTGTAAGGGGAATTCTCATCTCCTATGATGTATTATTTTGGATGGTAGGGTAAGAGTGTATGCAAAAAAAAAAAAAAAAAAAAAAAAAAAAAAAAATCGAAAAAATCAAGAAAAAGAAAAAAAAAATAGAAAAGAAAAAAAAAAAGAGAAATAACATACGGACTACCATCCCGTTTTTATTTTATGTTCATTTTATGTTTTTGTTATTTTTCATTTATTAGCTTAAGTCGAGTCTAGTCTTGGCTTAGCAACGCCATCTTGTACATGTAATTAACTAAGATTGTTAACTCGCCACCAGTAAAACTTCCTTTATCCAACAAAACCGTGTAATTCATATCCCTACACCTAACGTTATAACCCTTTAAAAAGACCTCTTTGATAGTTTATCCTAGGTGCTTACGCCATGTGGTGGAGGTTTGATCCTTTCCCAAGCCTATTGTAATCTATTTTGCTATGACAGGTAGTGAGAGATATCTTCCATTTCCATAATGTTATATTACTTTATTACACCCGAGAGATGTGAGTATCTAAACACTATTTGTGAGGTGCTTGTGTATGACCTCCGTGCTTGTCTATTGGTATTTAGTGGAACGATTATTTGTTGTAATTACTTTTATATTAGTGTTAAATGACCCCTAACTTGTCTTTTGAGTAGAATAAAAGCTCATTTGCTTGAGGACAAGCAAATCTCAAGTGTAAGGGTATATGATGAGGCGAAAAATGATCCGTTTTTAGGGGGTCATTTAAGCCCGAATCCGACTTTATTTGATCAAATATTGCCCTAAATCGTTCCTTTTATGATTTTAGGTGTTTGGAGAGTGAATTCTGGAAAAGAGGCTATTTTGGACGTTTTTGGAGCATAAAGTGAAGAAAACGACAAAGTACCAAAAATCCAAGCTGAAGATACAAGGTGACGGCGTCAAGACTTCCTTCTTGACGGCGTCAGACATGAAGAATAATTTACCGTAGCTGGTGACGGCGTCAGATGGAGAGGTGACGACGTCAAAGTGGCCAAGAATAAAATACCGAAGGTGGTGACGGCGTCACATAGGCCGTCACAAGTGGATCTAGGGCGTCCGAGGAAGTATATGGCGGCGAGTTGACGGCGTCAGATTTAACTCTTGACGCCGTCAGAACGATTTTCCTATATATAGATTTCTAGTTTTTTCATTAAAAAGAGAGAAGTCTTGGTGAAACCCTAAAGACGATTTTGGTGCCTCTTTCACAGGTTTTTCAAAGGTTCCAAACCGTTGAGACCTTGCATTGTAATTGAGATAAGTGTACTTTCAATTCAATCAATATGTCTATGTGTTGGTTGTTTATCTCTTGTTCTTGTCTCAATTCCATTATGCTAGGCTAGATATCTCTTGTGTTTGCTTAGATCTAATGAAACCTAGATGTTGATTATGTGTTGATTACTTGTCTATTCTTGTTTTGAATGAATGATTTATATGTTAGGCTTAAGAAAACTGGCAGATCTCCAAATGGTAACATGCTTGAACGTCTTAAGAAACATGAACCGAGGCGTACTAGGTCTTTATTGGTTGTATTTAATGCATGAGCCACTGTTTACAATCCCTATAGTTGTGCTGGGTCATGGTGTAGGAGGAGATAAGAGCTCATAGAGTTGGGGAGTTATGTATGCCACCCCACGAATGGTATTAAGGAATACAATCCGTCATTCATACAAGTGTAACAAGTAATTAACATGTAAAAGATATCTAGGGAGTAGTGAAGTCTAAGTAAACACAATTTCTCCAACCACTGCTCACAACCTTAGTATAATTTAGTTTAATTTCATTATTTTATTTTGATTGCATCTTAGCTTTGGGTTAGTTGAATAGCAACTAATTCCGCCCACTCCTTCAAAAACCGAGATTTTACTTGCTTTCATAAAATATAAAAACACAAAAATAATCATCTCTCATCTCTAGAACTATTAATTAGGTTTTCTAATCCTAGCGACACTATTCCTAAGCTGAACGATCAATCCCCCGGTACTTGTCACTATACTATACTACAACGATCAGGTACACTGCCTGGTGGGGGTTGTAAGCCTCGCGAGATCCCTCGAGAGGTAAAGCAAGGTGCGATTCCCACGCATCATATAGCCAAAGCTCTGATTCCAATCTGTCACACACCAAAAATCGGGTCCATCGGAAGCATACATGTAGCTGGGGTGTAACTCAATTGGTATTACAACACAAGTTCAAAATGGTTTTCACTTGAATCATTTAGAATAAAATAGTTTAGATCAAAATGTTTTGAATCCACATTGTTAAAATTAATGCGGAAGTAGGCCCTTAAAATAATTTAAAACGGTCCCCAAATGAATAATCAGAGTCTTCTATGACCATGCCATGCCCTGCCAAAACCTCCAGTAGCGTGCCATTGATTAATACCTGAAAATACATGCTAAAGTGTCAACACGAGGTTGGTGAGTTCATAGAATCTTGTGAAAAAGAATGTAATGCATATAAATGAAGATTTCCCAGCAAAGGCCTCGTAAATCCACTCAGTTCCAAGTCCCACCATAAGAGACTTGTAACCTGTGTGTTTACGACCCACTGCCAAAAGTAATATGTTTGGTTTGTGTGAACAAAAGTAATAAGATTGATGCAAAGGCATCGTAAATCAGTAATAAGGTGGATGCAAAGGCATCGTAATTCAGTAATAAATCAGTCATAAGGTTGATGCAAAGGCATCGTAATTCAGTAATAAATCAGTAATAAGGTTTATAAAAACCATCAGTAAATAGCTTTAATAGTATGTACAATAGCCCAAGTATAAAGTAAAGTAATAAGATTTCAGTCATAAAATTTACATTGGCTCTTAAGCTCATGACCCCGAAGCTAGACGTTACTTGGCCCCAAATGAGTGTTTACCAGACACTCTAAAGATATTAGACATGAAATGCATCCGTAATTCCGTTAGAGCAACCCAAACACGGATGGAGGAGTCACCCTCAATAGATCTATTCACTCACTCTCGCTCGTACTTTAATTAACGGTCCATGATAATAAAGGAGACTTGTCAAGACGTGGTAATAAGGCAACTTAAGCAATGTAAGGCATTTAATACTTTGGCATTGTACAAAAATAACTAAAGCAGCGTATTCTCCCCCAAAAGTAATTCAGAATGTATAAAAGTATAAAACAAGTATTTGAGCATGTATCCCCCCCAAAGATTTTATAAAGTAATTAAACAAGAAAAAGTGGGGCTATGACTCACCTCGAAATGATGATACAAGGATGTGAAATGATAGGGACAATAAGACGCGAATGTTAGCCGCAACCTAAATGAATGAACATGATCTACTTTAGATCATGAAATGATGTAATGAATATGCATGCACATGATACATATACCACTCATAACTTGAAAATACTAGTTATAGTCATAGTAAAATATATTCCATACTTAAGAAAATAAGTATTAACTAGACTTGTAAGAACTTGTCATAATATATCGTATATAGAAAGTTAGTGTTATAAACTTCGACTTGAAAGCTGTCAATTATATAGAGTTTTTGCCGATATTGAAACGTGAATAACTTTGTCGTTATAAGTTCATTTTCTTCGTTCTTTATATCCCCGGATTCGTCTTAGTATGTACTAATATATTTTTGATAACTCGGCTTCTCTAGGTTATGTCTAACGCCTCGGTTTGTCCACCAAAAATCGTCCAACAGCAAACAATTTTCAGAAAAATAGTTTTCATCAATAAACTTGCAAAAATCATATCTCCTTCGTTATAAGCTCGTTTTAATCCGTTCTTTCACCTACGGCTTCGTTTTTGAAAGTATTTTCTAAATATTTGGTTGAAAATATCCCCTGAGCTACTGAGTTTTCCAGAAATAAAATTTTGGGACAGTAGGTATATATATATGTTCCAAATCCATTTCTAGTGTTCTAAACTTGTTTCTAATCCACCCAAATCACTTCCAATCACCACAAATCTAGTATAATCCTACCATACACCTTCTTAGGGTGTCATGGTTTCTTAAACATCATCAATCTAGTGGATCTAACAAAGGTTTCCATTTCTAGTGTTTCAAAGACATAAGTGTATATTATGAGTGGTACAAGCTAACATATGCATGAAATATTGTATGAAAACTATATGATTATAGTAAATACTTGAAGAAATGATGAAAATAAATTTTGTAACTTACTTTGAATGATTATAGAGCTTGGATGAGAGAAACCTATGAAACCTTGGATTTTTACTTCAAAACCCTAACAAGGATTACTAAAGGAGCTTGATTATAACTTGGTCTTTGAAAATCAATGGTGAATGGTGTTGGATCTTGTTGTGGCCGAGCACCCCCAAGGAAGAAGGAAGAGAGAAAACCTTATCTAGCTAGTTTATTTTTATAAATAATGAAGTAGAGAATTTGGATTTGGTAACCTTAGATAAATATCTAGTTTTAGGATATAATTGTAATTAAGTGGTCAATATGAAGTCAAGGAGGGGGGGGGGGCACATGGTATAAAAGATGAGTATTAGGGAAGCTTGGTAGCATTAGTGTAGTTTAATGTAAGTATTAGTTGTAGTTTTTAGTTAGTTTAGTTATAATCGGGTACCGGATTTGCTAGAAATAAATATTAACGAAGTTAGCCGGGACTTAATAAAGTCATAAAAATGTTAAATATATGTTGGGTACAAGTATTGAGCGTTTGGATAATTATTGTTTAGATTTCACGAAAAACCGTCGTAATTATTTTAAACTTACGTTATAAATTTAATAAATTCCCAAAATACCGGGTAAATGAATTTTATAATTTTTATGATGTTGTAAAGAGTTTAAAAATATATCGGAACCATCGTGGGGATTTTTAGATATGTTGGTTATATTTATTAATCACGGGTTAACGTTTAATCAAAATAATTATACATAAAACGTTAAATATACCAAAAATATGAATATGAATATTCTACGAGTGGTATAGTATGCAAAGGCTATTATGATGATATGTAGACTATTTTTAGTCCGTATGAAGTGTCCCAAATGATAATGCATGAATTCGCACCTGAACCAATACGGTTACGCGAATTTAAGTACTCGTAAACTAAATTTACGATGAAATGAGCAATGCACGTGAATAGTATTTTCTTTCCAGAAATGAATAGTACTTGGTAAATAGTAAAATTTTTGAACGCTTCTGAGAATATCAAATTGACCTCAAAAATGATGAATAGTAAAATGATAAATAGTGTTTTGATGAATAGTGATTTATGAATAGTAAATTGTCGAAGTTTGGGAAATGGCCTGAAATTACGAGTTGTGACACAACCGAAGCTTGACAGTGTGCATGCTCTAGAAGCACGTTAAATAAAGCCCTTGCAAGTGTCTATCCCTTGACACTCGTGTTTCGACATGTTATACGCTCGCGTTTGCTTATCCGGCCAAACCGAACGGAGGTGTCAATCCCAATAGATCTATTTATAGCATTCGCGCTTCCCAGCAGGAATTGACGGTTCATGAGTTTGGGCATTGTGGGATTCAGTGTCTTAGGCTAATCCGCGTAATAGTGTAAAACTATTCTACCCCCCTTCTAGTTTTCCACAATTGCTATCAAGAGCCACGTCTACCAAGATTTTTAAAATATATTGTATTTTAAAACTTGTAACGATATATGGAATTTGAAAAATATCTAGAAGGGTAATTTACGCAAAAACCACCATTATTTGAAAATTATGTGAAATCAATAGATCTTGATCTTTGGCATATCATTTCAATTGGTGATTTTCAACCAACCAAAATGGATTTTGAAAATCAATATAATAATCTTTAAATAAAGATTGATAAAAATACTAAAGCTAAATTAGTTATTTTCAAAACTCTACCAAGAGTTGAATATGAAAGAGTATTTTTTTGTAAAATGGCAAATGATATTTGGAAATGTCTTTTAAAGTTTCACCAAGAGAAATGTAAAACCAAAGATGATAAACTTGATGTTGCACAAGAATTAGTCACTCTAGAAAATTTGATAAATAAATATTTAGTTGAAATAAACACATGTACTCTAGTTCAAATGTGATCATTGAAGGTATCAATAACGAAGAATACATGAGCCAAATCCAAAGAAAGAGTGTAAATAAATCATGGTGCAACAAGGACGAAGAAGATGATGAAAATATGGCTTGTGAGAATATTCAAACAAATGTGAATACAAGTATTGATGGCAAGGACTACATGCTTCAAGATCTAAGCGAAACTACAAATAAAACATGGACCAACATGGATGATGGAATTGATCAACATATAGCATGTGAAGATTGTACAACTACAAATAAGGTACAATCTGAAACCGAACATTTTTGCTATGATCAATTTATATTAGAATTTTCAAAATTGGAAAACAACTTCAAACATCTTTGCAACATTGACTCAAAAATTATTTTTAAAATTGGATCTTCAATTTCCGTTGAAAATAACTTTGAAAAATAAATAATTTTAGAAGATAAAATGTCTAGACTTGAAAGTAATATTGAAATTGATCTTGAATGTAAAAAATGCCAAGATTACAAACATGAAATTAAAATGGAAAATGAAAAAGCAAAAATGTTAGCCAAATTTGAAAATAGTTCTAAATCTTTAAAATATCTACTTAACATTCAAAAGTCATTTTATGATAAAACCGGTTTAGGATTTACCGCAAATGATCCTTTAACAAATATATCAAAACAAATAAAATTTGTTAAACTTAGTGGAGAAATTTAGAACTAATATTATTTACATCCATTATTTTTCACACTAGTCAAGAAAGTCATTGTTTGTTAGTTAAAACAAACTTTTGAAGAATTCTTGTACTTCTCAACGACATCCTCATCATGTGCATTTAAATGCAATGGATATTCTCAACTAACCATTTCGGACCCATGAGAATCTGGGTGCCAAGCTCTTTTTCATGTTTAGGTAGTTAACGAACGAAGAGACTATTACTTTTTGGATCGCCCACCTTGCTCTCTTACATTTGATGACTATTGGTTCCTATTACTCTGATTCACATTCTACACACGATTTGCTTATGACTTTGTTGCGGTCTTTTACTGTTTCGGCGTTGTGTTCTTCACTTTTGGAGTATTGGTTTTATGGTGTGTTCGTTACTACCTCATGATGAAGGATTCAAGCGCAATTATCCTTGATCTACACGACTTATGATAATTGTTGTGATCAATTAAGTATTTCGGATCAAGCCTCCTTGAATTTTATTGCGTTGGGACTTTACCTTGCTACTTCGACATGCTTTGGGCTAACCTTAAAGACGTCTTCTTACATGCTCACTCTTAAGGAAAAGCTGGACCTGAGGTAAGTTTTCTTTTCAAAAACTTGTCAATATCACATTATATTAAAGTATGCTTTAATTAGTATATTAATATGATTAAATTTATAGGTTGCCATGTTCATAGATCATTAATACTAATATATGTATATATGATATTAGGCTAGTTAACCCTCTTGTTGTTAAGTCTATTACCATTTTTCTTATTCATCATTTATATTGAAAATCATCTATGATCTATAGTAGAATACTTACTATTTGGACTAAATGACTATTCTAGTTGCATTAATATATGTGCTATAATTAAGACTAGTTAGCTTTTAATATTATGATGAGTTTAGTATATATATACATGTGTTAATCTTGTATCTATAGATGATTTACTTTATCCCTCTCAATTATATTGCATTAAGATCATTAGAATCTACCATCACTCATCCATGTCTTTAGTTGCCATTAAAAATGATTATATGTGACAATGGGCTCAACTAATTCTCTTGAGTATGATAAGTTTCTATTTCAAATCCTCCATTTGCGATTTCTTGCTATCAAAAATAAAATATCATGTTTAAAACCTCTCGCTTTGAAAAATAATCTTTCAAATATCTATCTCATTTTTCTTCAAACAACATGTTTAATTGTAAGCTACCATAACTTTATTTTTGTAACACCCCCAATTCATGGATGCAGCGGAATTCGAACTGGGTGTTACTTGACGGCACAATAGTCACAATAATAGAAAACGAACTCCAATTGAGTCGTTTTAAAAGATTTATCATTCAAATTATATAAATATCAGAGATTACAAAATGAGGTCCCAGATGGTTCCATGTTTACAATTTACATTAAATGAGTTTTGAATGATAATAAAATTTATAGCCCTCTTGAGTATCCGTGCCCTTCCGTACCATCCTTGATCGTCATGAACCTGAAATACATGCTTGAGAGGTCAACACAAAGGTTGAGTGGAATTCGTAGAGTTTAGTTAAATCGTTTGAACACAATATGTTGGTAGTGTGAGTTATAGGCTCACACCAATGTTTGGAAAACAAAAATCGTTATTTATTTCACTAAGCTCATGCAACCAAAACATTAACATCGAACCAACAAAATTGGCATTATAGAAGCCCTATCAAGGTACTTTTGCCGTTATACCGCTAAATCTCAAATATAGTGCATTTGTGTGAACTCATCGTTGTTCAACACAAATGGGATTCGTCAATCCCAATAGATCTATTCACAATATTCGCGCTCACTAAAGGTAGTGACTAATGGTTCATGATATAGGGACTTCGAACATGGCAATCGTTACTTAGTGATAATAAAACATCGTCGTGAAGCATACATTAGAAAGCATTGTGTTCGAGTAGAAAAATAATAGCATGTATTCCCCCCATGGGTTTGTAAAATAGTTAAACAATAGAAAGTGGGGCTACGAACTCACCTTAAGTAGGATAGCAAGTAATGAAGGTGATGGTTGGATCGTGTAGGTTTCAATGAGCAACCTATAATAGAATGTTGCGACTTAGGATCGGAGTAAAGAATATGAAGTAGTGCCTATATATATATCTTGCATTTAGTCCATGATGTGGTATGATGTATATTGTATGTCCTTGAAAGAAAAGATTCATGAACATGTATGTTTTGTATATCGTTTACTACCGTTCGGGCTGACATATTTCAGAAGTCATGTTAGTAAGCGTTCGAGGAGCCAGGACACTTTAACTCGTAAATCCACAACTCATCTCGACGGCTTACATAATGAACTCCTCACATGAGGCTCCCTACTATCGTAGTAGTTGATAAAATATATAGATATAAGTTTTGATCCGAAAAGTTACATGTCCGATATTTGAATAAACTTAGGAAAGTTTATTAGTACATGAAAATTGTTATTAGGGGTAGTTTCATAAGTCTTGTATGACCATTTTTCTTTGTAATAACTCATGGTTCCTTTAAGTGAAGTAGATCCAAATTGCTTGTTCAAGTTATCGCCAATACTTTGGTTCATGTTTACGCCTAAGTAAGCTTACATGGTCATTTCGTCATGGCCTTGCCATGACCTTTGGTCATTGTTCCATGGTCTTGAGACTCAACCTTGGCTCTAGCCATGGTTGTGGTCTTGATTATAGGTCATAAGACCTCTTGTTCCTTTCATAGTATAACCATAATCTAGTGACTTTCGCCTAAAATGGGCTGTTTAGAATTTGAAGAATTTTATCACTCGGAAAGCATTTTTAGGTCTCGAGCTTCTTTGTTCCTGAACGAAAACGGCGTTCCGGACAACTTTCATGTTTTAACTTTTTGATGAATCGGACCAGAAGTATGACTTTCAAAACCCAAATTTGATCAGAATGGTATTTGGCAGTTTGCCGCAAAGTTTTGGTAATTTCAAATTGTCATAACTTTTGACTCGTATACTCGTTTTAGGTGGTTCAAATTGCTACGGTTTCCTTGTTAGGTCCTCTACTACAATATGTAATAATCCACTATCATATTTTTACCATTTTAATCAGGTCTTTCCAAGGAATTCACTAATTTACTTGTTTTAATAACTTATCTTAACAATCAATTACAATAACTTGTTTTGTTCATTTTTATACATCATGGACATACATACAAGACATAATATAGCACAAATAATATGTAAATAACATGAACATGATTATTTAACAAGAATCAAGTTAGGGTTTGGCTCACAACTTTTGGATTTCAAAGATGAAAGGAAGTTAACATGTAAGGATAGGACTTTGATAGACTTGCTTCAACCCACTTCACTTCATGCAATCTTTCTACCCTTGTAATCTTGAAAGATGGATGATGAAGGTTGAGGTGACTTGAGTGGATTCAAACTCAAGAGAAATCACCAAGTATATGAAGTTATGGAAGTGTTTGATGAATGATAACCTAACTAGAGTTTCAACCTTGAAGAAGCACTTGAATCATGCATGAAACTAGAAGGAAATGAGCAAAGGATGGAAGGGTTTTGGGGGTTGGAGGTGCACGGCACAAAGAAGGGATGGGAGGGAGTATTTATAGTCCAAATGAGGAGGTTAGGAAGCTTACTAGGAAAGTGTTACAACTTGGTGACCAAGTTGTAATTAAGTGTTGATTTAGGGGTAAATTCATGAGATGAAGCCACATAGTGTGAATCCCCCCTCCTAGTGGCGGTTTGGAGTGCTTGGAGAGCAAGGGTTAGACTTTTCTTGGTATTATCCAAGATACTTGGTTAGTTTTGACTCCGGGAAATGCCAATCGTAAATGATTAAGCCTCAAAACGTAAAACCGGGTGTCGTAAAATTATGGAACTTGAAAGTATTGTTAAACATGTCCATATAGTCCATAATAAAATATAAAATGAGTGGTAGGATCTATCGGGTGCTAAAACCCTGCTAAAAACTGGAAACACGGGTCTAAAACGCGTAATTCGCGTAAAACGCTGAACTGGAAAACGAAAAATTCCAAAACTTTTGGAATTGTCATAAAATGATAGAAAATCATATTTCTATTGTTCATGACATTTTATGGATATATCGGGATGCTGGAAGGACGTTTAAACCTAAAAGTAAATCTCGGACACGGCTTTGTGATTTTTGCAGAAATGATCCGACGAGCGTCAAACTCTCGGATTATCGTTAAAATAGTTTAACTTACGAGAATATGAAATAAGAATTTTTGAGATGAATAGTGAAAAGTGAATAGTAAAAAGTGAATAGTAAAATTTTCAGGAATAAAAGTTAACCTGAAATTGCGAATTGTTACAGTCTCTACCCCTTACGGGGAACTTCGTCCCGAAGTTCTGTGTGTGTTATATGTTGGAGTGGTGTCGATGAAGAGGTGTGGTTACTTATGAGGACTAAAGTCTAGGATTACTAGTGATGGAGTTTGATTTGTCATTTCAATGTATGGTGTAGGATGAGGCTTACTTTTGTGTAGGAAAGGTATGGTAATAGTCGAATATCAAAGGAAATTGATATAGCAGTCGAATATTAATAGGAATTGATATAGTAATTGCAATCATAGCCTAGTAGGTAATCGGTTGTTGTACCTAGTGTTTATTGACTTCATACTTATGTTATTTCGGATACAAACAAGCCCACTTGTTTATAATTCTTTATTTACATAGAGAGGCATCCCAAACAATGTAAATAAGGAAATATAAACTTATGGTTTGGTGATTTACAATGTCTTTATTTAAATGAAAAGGCATCCCAATCCATTCAAATAATTACAAATCATCCTACACAACATTCATACTTAGTCGGTAAGTTACAAGGTATTACGAGATGATACTGGTGTTCCAAAAGTACAAGATGAATATTCAATCTTGTAAAGCTGATGAGGGTACTTGTGGTGTAACTAAGGATGATTTGAGTTTTAAAAGTGCATCAAGAACTGTTAATGAGCTTGTGTTTGCAACGGTTGTGAAGATAATGTTGTGATATGTTGATGAACAAAAGTGTGTATGCTTAACATTAATACTCTTAGGTATAGATGTTGAGTTTGCTTTAAAAATCTTAAGTGATTTTAAAGGTTTATGATGGAATGGTATCCTTAGGACTTAAACAGGATAGTACTTCTACAGGATGAAGAGAATAATTGATAACTATCCCAAGATAGTAGTTCGGATTATCTCATAAATGAAAAATTTCAAGAATGAAATTAGGTAGTACAAATAAGGTGTTAAGATTTTGCTGAGTGGTAAGCCACTATCGTGTCTCTAGATTGTTTTAATGTATTCTGGTGGTTTATCGTGTTCATGTAGGAAATCACTCTAAACATAACCCTAGTACAACTATTCTCAGTATTTGAAAATTTTAAGTCGAATATAGTTAGTCAGACTATATTCCACTGTCCCTAGGTTAAATATAGGTGACTAGTCTATATTTAGCCAAGGTTCGATAAAATTTTCAAATACCTAAATTAGGTATACTTTTGATATGTCTGTTGCTTTCGGGAAACTGTCCACTAAACAAAGGCGATGTCAAACCTTTAAGTTGCAAGTCCCGTCCATACAAGACTTGTAACGTATGTTTTCATATTCCATTGCATAGAAGATAGTAAGGATAGGTACGTATGGAAAGGAAGTTTTAAGTAGTTCTAAAATAGAACATACTTGGCCAGGATCACGAACTTTAATAATGAAGGTTTCATAAGAAAACTTTGATGAATGTAGAGAAAGTTCAGCTTTTGTAGGTAATGGATTTGTTTGTCCTTTAGAAATCTCATTTTTCTATTTAGAAATCGATAGCTTGTGATGGGTTTTTGATATCATATGAAATGATATTGATGATGTGACGGAATAATTCTAGAGACCATTGCACAAAACACAATGTCTCGGAAGTAGGTTAGACCATTGTGCAATTCACAATGTCTGGGAAGTAGGTTAAACCATTGTGTGACTCAAAACATTTGAGAAATGATTAAGACCATTGTATAATACAATGTCTTGGAAAATAGACGAGACCATTGTAATCAGTTACAATGTCCGGGGAATAGGAAAGACCATTGTAATCAGTTACAATGTCTTGGACATAAAATGTTGGAGTAGGAACATGATTGGGAGAATCTGGTTGTGTCGTAATGCTCTAGAATAGGCATACGCAGATATGTTTTGTCCATTGTTTAGATAAATGATTGAAAATAAACCGAGTTTATATTTCAATATACTAATGCTTACGGGGAAATGCTCAAAATGGGTATATATGAATATACTAATATGTTTGTCTAGCATAACATGCTTACTAAGTCCATAATCGTCTGGATGATGGAAGACACGGAGAGCGGAAGGCTATAAAATGTTTTTGCTTGTAATTGTAGTTATAGTTTAGGTCTCAATTAGACCCGTTTCTCTATAACCATGGCTCTGGTACCAATCTGTAACACCCCCAATTCATGGATGCAGCGGAATTCGAACTGGGTGTTACTTGACGGCACAATAGTCACAATAATAGAAAACGAACTCCAATTAAGTCGTTTTAAAAGATTTATCATTCAAATTATATAAATATCAGAGATTACAAAATGAGGTCCCAGATGGTTCCATGTTTACAATTTACATTAAATGAGTTTTGAATGATAATAAAATTTATAGCCCTCTTGAGTATCCGTGCCCTTCCGTACCATCCTTGATCGTCATGAACCTGAAATACATGCTTGAGAGGTCAACACAAAGGTTGAGTGGAATTCGTAGAGTTTAGTTAAATCGTTTGAACACAATATGTTGGTAGTGTGAGTTATAGGCTCACACCAATGTTTGGAAAACAAAAATCGTTATTTATTTCACTAAGCTCATGCAACCAAAACATTAACATCGAACCAACAAAATTGGCATTATAGAAGCCCTATCAAGGTACTTTTGCCGTTATACCGCTAAATCTCAAATATAGTGCATTTGTGTGAACTCATCGTTGTTCAACACAAATGGGATTCGTCAATCCCAATAGATCTATTCACAATATTCGCGCTCACTAAAGGTAGTGACTAATGGTTCATGATATAGGGACTTCGAACATGGCAATCGTTACTTAGTGATAATAAAACATCGTCGTGAAGCATACATTAGAAAGCATTGTGTTCGAGTAGAAAAATAATAGCATGTATTCCCCCCATGGGTTTGTAAAATAGTTAAACAATAGAAAGTGGGGCTACGAACTCACCTTAAGTAGGATAGCAAGTAATGAAGGTGATGGTTGGATCGTGTAGGTTTCAATGAGCAACCTATAATAGAATGTTGCGACTTAGGATCGGAGTAAAGAATATGAAGTAGTGCCTATATATATATCTTGCATTTAGTCCATGATGTGGTATGATGTATATTGTATGTCCTTGAAAGAAAAGATTCATGAACATGTATGTTTTGTATATCGTTTACTACCGTTCGGGCTGACATATTTCAGAAGTCATGTTAGTAAGCGTTCGAGGAGCCAGGACACTTTAACTCGTAAATCCACAACTCATCTCGACGGCTTACATAATGAACTCCTCACATGAGGCTCCCTACTATCGTAGTAGTTGATAAAATATATAGATATAAGTTTTGATCCGAAAAGTTACATGTCCGATATTTGAATAAACTTAGGAAAGTTTATTAGTACATGAAGATTGTTATTAGGGGTAGTTTCATAAGTCTTGTATGACTATTTTTCTTTGTAATAACTCATGGTTCCTTTAAGTGAAGTAGATCCAAATTGCTTGTTCAAGTTATCGCCAATACTTTGGTTCATGTTTACGCCTAAGTAAGCTTACATGGTCATTTCGTCATGGCCTTGCCATGACCTTTGGTCATTGTTCCATGGTCTTGAGACTCAACCTTGGCTCTAGCCATGGTTGTGGTCTTGATTATAGGTCATAAGACCTCTTGTTCCTTTCATAGTATAACCATAATCTAGTGACTTTCGCCTAAAATGGGCTGTTTAGAATTTGAAGAATTTTATCACTCGGAAAGCATTTTTAGGTCTCGAGCTTCTTTGTTCCTGAACGAAAACGGCGTTCCGGACAACTTTCGTGTTTTAACTTTTTGATGAATCGGACCAGAAGTGTGACTTTCAAAACCTAAATTTGATCAGAATGGTATTTGGCAGTTTGCCGCAAAGTTTTGGTAATTTCAAATCGTCATAACTTTTTACTCGTATACTCGTTTTAGGTGGTTCAAATTGCTACGGTTTCCTTGTTAGGTCCTCTACTACAATATGTAATAATCCAATATCATATTTTTACCATTTTAATCAGGTCTTTCCAAGGAATTCACTAATTTACTTGTTTTAATAACTTATCTTAACAATCAATTACAATAACTTGTTTTGTTCATTTTTATACATCATGGACATACATACAAGACATAATATAGCACAAATAATATGTAAATAACATGAACATGATTATTTAACAAGAATCAAGTTAGGGTTTGGCTCACAACTTTTGGATTTCAAAGATGAAAGGAAGTTAACATGTAAGGATAGGACTTTGATAGACTTGCTTCAACCCACTTCACTTCATGCAATCTTTCTACCCTTGTAATCTTGAAAGATGGATGATGAAGGTTGAGGTGACTTGAGTGGATTCAAACTCAAGAGAAATCACCAAGTATATGAAGTTATGGAAGTGTTTGATAAATGATAACCTAACTAGAGTTTCAACCTTGAAGAAGCACTTGAATCATGCATGAAACTAGAAGGAAATGAGCAAAGGATGGAAGGGTTTTGGGGGTTGGAGGTGCACGGCACAAAGAAGGGATGGGAGGGAGTATTTATAGTCCAAATGAGGAGGTTAGGAAGCTTACTAGGAAAGTGTTACAACTTGGTGACCAAGTTGTAATTAAGTGTTGATTTAGGGGTAAATTCATGAGATGAAGCCACATAGTGTGAATCCCCCCTCCTAGTGGCGGTTTGGAGTGCTTGGAGAGCAAGGGTTAGACTTTTCTTGGTATTATCCAAGATACTTGGTTAGTTTTGACTCCGGGAAATGCCAATCGTAAATGATTAAGCCTCAAAACGTAAAACCGGGTGTCGTAAAATTATGGAACTTGAAAGTATTGTTAAACATGTCCATATAGTCCATAATAAAATATAAAATGAGTGGTAGGATCTATCGGGTGCTAAAACCCTGCTAAAAACTGAAAACACGGGTCTAAAACGCGTAATTCGCGTAAAACGCTGAACTGGAAAACGAAAAATTCCAAAACTTTTGGAATTGTCATAAAATGATAGAAAATCATATTTCTATTGTTCATGACGTTTTATGGATATATCGGGATGCTGGAAGGACGTTTAAACCTAAAAGTAAATCTCGGACACGGCTTTGTGATTTTTGCAGAAATGATCCGACGAGCGTCAAACTCTCGGATTATCGTTAAAATAGTTTAACTTACGAGAATATGAAATAAGAATTTTTGAGATGAATAGTGAAAAGTGAATAGTAAAAAGTGAATAGTAAAATTTTCAGGAATAAAAGTTAACCTGAAATTGCGAATTGTTACAATTTTAATCAAAATCAAGATTGGAAAAAAATTTTCTTATCCAATTTGTCAACATGTTATGAAGCAAAACTCAATCTATTTTACTCTAATGCACACTTGAATCTTTTTCAAAACATTGTTGAATAAAACTAAAAACGTTTTATTAAAAATATATTTGATTATCTCATATGTGTCATACACTTCTATGGAAATGACATTCACAATTTAGTCAAATCATTTCATGAGAATCATGGTTTGCCCATATGGATCTTGTTTGTAACAAGTCTTGAAGTCCATACAATCATATCTTCCCATTTGTTACTTGTAAGCACTCATCAATATGTTTTTACTAGCCTACATGTTATCATCTTCATATAATTGCATATTTGACTAGTTTGTTTTATTGCTTCCTTGGTTGTTTAACTTAATTGGCCAATAAATAGATTGCATGTATACTAGATAATACTTGTCCACTTTATTTTTTCTACAACATTCTCTACATCTATGAGTAGTATACCCTATATTGCCTCAAAGAGTTGAACTTACTTGAATCCAAACCCAAAAACACAACCTTTCTGAAAATTTTCTGCCAAAAACCCAATTCTGGCATTCTGGAATTCACCAGATGGGCGGCCCCCTTAATTATATAAGGCGGCCCCCTTAATGATTAAGGGGACTGGCCATCTGATGGTCGGGGTTACTGTTTTCTTTATTACTTTTTTTTTTTACCCTTTTTACCCTATACTTCTCAAAATTTACAAACATATTTTGTCCCACACTATCCCTCAAAATTTACCTTCCTAAACCACATTTCTCATACACTATAAATACCTTCTTCCCATCATTAATGCAATCACATCCAAACATGTCATCTCCCAACAACCAAAAACCTAAGGTTTCAAGAACCGCAAGGATCTCCGTCAAACCCGTTTGGAGGAGGAAACTTGATTCTTGTCACAACTCAAGTGATGTTGTTCCAAGTCAACAAACAACTAAACCTCAAACCCAAACTAATGACTCATCTCACAACCTATCATCTACTCATGCCCTTATTAATGCTTCTTCATATGATGAGCATGCTCAATCCCAAAACAACAATCCCAATCTCTCAATAAATACTTCACATGTTGCTCAGTCAACAAAAACACCATCCACTCATGAAGAACCTCTTCCACCCATATTATGTTTTCATGATTACCCAAGCTCAACCATGTCTCCACCACCAAGAGTACCACCACCACATCCTACAACTTCACATGCCATTCCTATGTTGCATGTTGATTCGTGAGAAAATCAAGTTATATATAGTATAGTATTACTCAAGAGATCAGCAAAGAAATACGGATAACCCAAGGTCGTAGTCCGTGTGAAGGATGAATGGAATTCTCAATTTCTGATTCGTGAAACGTGTCGTGAAAGTAGTAAAAAGTGATTTTTAATGAGATTATACTAATGAAATCACAAATGAAGCTCAAATAATCACTTAAGCACGTAATTCAAATAAGGCAACTAGAAACGTAACGTAAAATTGAAACCGTACGCTAAAACGTTAACGTACGAAATAAAACACGACTTTTAAGCTACACTACTCCTACGGATTTGGAAATAATTTTTAAAAGTTAAAAATGATAAAAGAAAATTTTAAGAAAAAGAAAAATATTTTTTTGACTTTTTATTTATTTTTTATGAATTAAAAACTAATTATACTAATTAAAAATTAAAAGAAAATGCAAATAAGGTAAGAAAAATGAAAATTAAATTTTGAAAATTATAAAATAACTAAAAAGTAATTTTAAAACTAAAAACTAATTTTTTTGGCTATTTCTGATTTTTTTGGATTTTTTAGTAATTAAAAAGTATTTAAAATTGAATAAAAATGGAAACAAAATAAGAAATATAGCAAATCAACTTGGAAAAATATGAAAAACTCAGGGAAATTCTAATTTAATATTCTAAACTTGGGTAAAATATAAAAAGTGAGAAATAAGCACTGTAGGACCCAATTGCTTTGAAAACAGCTTATACAAAGTGCTTAATGATAAGCAGTTTGACCAGAATTGACCAAAGTTTGACCCAATGACTTTTAGGACACAAATAAGCTTATAAGAATATAACTTAGGCTAATAGTCACACAGAAACACAGGCAATGATCCAAACAGGAGAAATAAGCACAATGTGAATAAGCAATACACAATCAGATTGAGCAAATTGTCAAATCTCAACTGAGACAACAACCTAGGGTATAAACTAACTCAGATGAACCAATATTCTCAGAGTATGACCAGAAATAAGAAATTGAAGCCCTAATTGTGAGAACAGGAACTAGCTCTAAACACTCAACTTAATAGGCAAATAAGCAGTACTAAAAAGCTGTTTCAGAAAAGCTTATGGGGGCAAACACTACATTAATCTACTGAGCTCTCAAATCCACCAATACCATTCAATCCTTAAACCAAAAAGCTATCTAAAAATAGACTAGAAGGTGAGTCAAAACCTGAGGAGCAGGGAAGTGTAAGGCTGAGCATCGGGCGAAAACCGGACCGGACCGACCAAGACCGGACCGGACCGAGGACCGAGAACCGGAAAACCATAGACCGAGACCGGACCGAATATGGTCGGTCCGGTCTCGGTCCGGTCGGTCTTCGGTCGGTCCGGTCCAATTAGGCAAGTTTTTTCGGGTTTTTGGTCGGTCCGGACCGGACTGGACCGGACCGACCGGACCGAGGACCGAATTTGGCAAAAAGCTTAGACCGAGGACCGGACCGAATGTGGTCGGTCCGGTCCGGTCGGTCTCGGTCCGGTCGGTTTTGTCGGTCGGTCCGGTCCGGCCGGTCCGTTTGCTCAGCCCTAGGGAAGTGTTTAAACCAAACAAGCAACTTTAAACAACTTTTCCAATAAGCAAATAAGATCCAATCTGAAATTTTCTTTTTGTTATTGATTCACAAACTGTTAAATTCCTTAAATCAGCAACTCAAAAGTATTTCTAATCAAAGATGAAGCCCAGATTAGCTATAAAATATGTGACCAAATCTGAGTGACAATTGTTCTATTGACTTTTTGATTTTAACGTGATATTGACTAAACTGAATTTGATCCTGTTCTAATTTATTATCTAAGTTGAAATTACCTATTATGCAACTAATTAAAGCTATCTAATACTAAAAAGCAATTATTGATGAGATTATGCAACTATATTAACCTATATAATTAACTGCTATGAGCAATTTCAAGTGATTTGACTATTTATTAAGTGAACTCTTGTTTTTATGTTATACTAATCCTAAATGCAGCCTAAGTGTTGTTTTAAAACTATCAATACCCTCTGAACCACAAAATCTCACAGCAAACAAACTAATTCCAAACACTCTCTAATGATATGACTGATCAACTAAAAACTACTCAAATCTCATCCAACTTAATCCAAACATAACCTAGGTGCAATAACAGATTCAAAATGAACAATGAAACACAGATTTCAAACCACAGAATCCTAGACAACACAGATCTACAGATATGACAAGTTAATGCAACAGTAGCCACTTAAAATCAAGCAAAACTAAGAACAATAATAAAATAAGACAGAAGACTTATGCAACCATTAGTATTAAGCAAAATCAAGTAACAATAACAGATCTAAACTAAATTTAATCTACTAATGCAAATGAAATGAAAATAAATGGAAAACTTACAACCAAAAGCCCCCTCAGCTTAACAGAGGGGTTTCACTAAGCTTGCATGTCTTTTGACAGGCCAAGTGGACTCCTTCTTGGCTGCCTTAATTCCAAATAAGCTTAGCTTATCAAATAAGCTTGAGTTGACTTTGTTTGACCAATATAAACTTGAGAGTAAATGACAAATATAAGCTTACAAAAGCTATGAATTAGCTGATATAAACTTAAATAGAACAATAGTAAATCAAATGAACCTGTGAATTGCAATTTAAACTATTTTTTTTGAAATGAAGAACAATAAAAGAAATTAGAAGCTAAATTTTAGAATAAACTACTGATAACAAGTAATTAAAGGCAATAAGTAAATCTAAATTAAAAATTAAACTTAAAACAGTAATTGAAAATTAAAATTATATTAATAAGAGAAAATTCGAATACAAGGCTTTTGAAATGAGAAATACAAATGGAATTAAAAATAGAAAACTAAAGTATACTAAAAATCTACAATCCACAACTGTGATGGAGGGGGGGGGGGGTATTTTTAGGTGAGATATAAGCCCTGTGTGAAGGTTCTAGCAAATCCAGCTCAGCAGTCCTTGTGAAATTGTGTTTGTTTTGATCTCTCTTAAGCGTGTGATCACCCTTGGTCCCCAATCCATTAATATCCACCGTTTGATTGATTGATTGATGTAGATGATTGAGGCTGAACAGTCAACCTAAAGTCAACCATGGAATGGTCAACAAGGTAAAACAGCTTAGAGTCAATGCTCCGCGGAAGTATAGTGGTTTCCCCGGGTCGTTATGTCCCGACGAGGTGTGATGGTTATTAAACGGGTTTGTGATCGGGTGAATTTGGACAGGAAAAGGTTTGTGAGTGATTAAACTAAGGAATATATGAAGAAATAGCTTAAATAAACTATATGAACAAGACTGGAAAGTTTGAAATACCAGAAACGTGTAAAATCTAAAAACGCGTACGTTCAATTTAAATTTACGCGAACGTACGAATTAAAAAGTAAAAACTGAAATCTGAAAACACCCAGGGGGTGAAAATGACTTTTTTACAAACTTAAAATAAAACAAAAATTTAAAATGAAAATGAAATTATTAAAATGATTATTTTAATATTTAAACACTATTTAATTAATTAAAACTATTTAAAAAGTAAATTAAACCTAATTTAAATAAACTAAAAATGACAAACACTACAAATTAAACTAAAAACTTGAAAAAATAATTTCTAAAACTTAAAATGAACTTGAAGAAAGTATAAAAATTAAAAATAAATATTTTTTGTCTTTTTATTGATTTTCTAGTAATTAAAAACTAATTATCTTAATTAAACTATTTAAACTAATTAAAAATAGAAAATGAACAGTAAAAATTATAAGAAAATTTCTAAAATTATTTTACATTATATAAAAGCTAGGAAAAATATAAAAACTATGTCTTACTGAATAAAAACTAATTATGCTATTTAAAACTTAATTATTACTTAATTATAAATAAAATTAATGTTAAATCTAATAAATACTAAATGACAAAATAAAAATCTGAGAAAATTACTAAAATTACTTTAATGTAAAAGGTAATTAATAAAAATATAAAAAAACTAAGTGCTTAACAAAAATTTAAAAATGAAAACTAAAATTTAAATTACATTAAATAGAAACTATCACTAAAAATTAAATTGGATTTTTTGGATTTTTCTTTTACAAACCTATTTTATACTTAAAAACAACTAACTTTTGTGAAAACAAATTTTTTACAACTTAAAAATAAGCACTGTGGATGCTATTTAGCACCACAGTTGACTTTTGTTGACCAAATGGTGAAATGAGCTAAAATGGGCTTAAGTGGGACCCACTATGGATGATTCAGGTCCAAATAAGTTGTATGAACTTTTTTAAGCAAGAAAAAGCCCAAGGTAACCACTGAATAAGCACATCGATCAAAATAAGCACCTGGCTTATTTGCTATTTGACTGAAATTGGGACAAACTTGTGGGGTGATTCTAAGTGGGTCCCACGGGTTCTCAGGTCAAACAAAAGGTCAAAGCTAGAAGTATGGTAGGAGGGGGGTTGAAATGAGCCAAGTGGTGGGGCTGTGGACCACTGTGGTGGCCAGAAAACCACCACCAAGTGGTGGTGTTGGGCTATGGTCTGCTGATGCAGGGGACTCACTCCCCCTGCAAGTGACTTTGGATCTCAGTGGGGCCCAGAGGAAAATTTTCCAAAATCAAAGGATGATGAGAACTTAAAATTGAGCTGGTAGAAAATGATTAGGAACAAGTTTTAGGGCCTTAATCAACTCACATAAATCATAACAATTCCTTGAACTTTTGTAAAAATCTGAAATGTAAACTTTGACTTTTTTGCTTGAACTACTAATTTTGACTTTTATGAACTTTTGATGATTCTAATTGACTTAAAACATGATGTTAAGCTAAAATAAAGTTATTCTAACCTAAATCTACAAGTTGTGAGCTAATGTGAATGGTTTTGGGTACTAACTGTGTGACATTTACTCTTAGGTGAGGGTAATAAGTGATTTTGACTATTTAAGACTTGAGACCTGAGTTTAATTGTAAAACTCACTTAATTAAACCTAAACTACCATGATTCAACAAGAATAAACAGCAAATACAACTAAGACCCTAGGTGAGCAGTCTAAACCAAACACCCCTTATGATTGACTGAAATGAGATTTTCAAAGTGATAAACTGATTCAGGCCAAGTTTTGCTTGCACAAAGATATATTATGATATATTAAGCTTATTTGAGCATGTAAACACAAAGAACAATAGCAAACTACCCTAAATCAAGTACAAGCTTATTTTACTGTGGAATATGACTCATGATTAACCATGAGATTCCAATGAACAACAGAATATGTTAAGCAATATAACAACTAATCTACATCAAACAAGCATAAAGAACCAACTATAGCAGTAAAAAGCATGAAGACAGTAGAAAACATAAAAAAAAAAAAGAGATTTGAGCTTACAGGTGGTCTTGACTGAGAAAAGAGTAACCAAGGACTAAATAACCAACCTAACACCTCCCTTGAGGTACTACAACCATGGTAATCCAGTGTCAAACATGCTTCTTGCTTCACACTTCTTGTAAGATCGTGTTTTAGGTTGATTATTGTGATTCGGGAGGTCGAGTAATATGAAAGTAAATGAACTCCATGGTTAGAGGAAGGGAGTAGAGAGAGAAGGGAAAAAACTATGTTTTATTGATAATGAAGAAAGTGAAATACAAAACAAAGTCTCACCCTCCTAGTGAAATCTAGGAGGGCTTATATAGCCTAACACAAACTAACTATTACAATATTACGATTCAAGTCCTTGTGTTTTGGCTAAATGAGATAACTAATGTAATCTCGTAAATGTCGTTCCATTTACGTGTTGGGATTATAAACTTTGATCCCAACAATCTTCCCCCAATGGGGCGACATAAGGGATTACTTACAACTTTTTCTACAAGGACAAATAAGAATAAAGAAAGGTCTTCATAAGCTCTTCAAATTGCTGAGGATGGTGACAGTTGACGCTCTTTGTCTTCATCTTGTACCTCGGCTTCAAAAACTTTATCTTCACTTGTAGGCAAATGATGTAATATGCATGAAATGGATTAACTTCCCCCCAATTCATGCTGCATGTCTTTAGCGGCTTCTTCGTACACTTCTTTTTGGCGAAGTTTCTGAATCAGCTTCCCCCCAAACTGACAACCGTCCTCAGCAGATTCGAAACTTTGATGCAGTCCACAAGTCTTCTAACTATTGAAGTTTTGAGTACGCAGCGGAATTTGTAGATGACACCGTAAACCACACCAAGCAAATCTGACTAGTTACTTAATCACGGTTATGCTCAATGCGGAAGCTCCGTTCGGGGGTAACATGCAAGAAATCAGCAAGATCTTCTCACTTAAGTAGGCTACTTCACACTTCACAACCCGCGAGAGTCAAAACGATTACACCAAAATCACAAAATTGAACCACTGATCATCTCTGCGGACGTCTCTCCGGTAGTAATAAAATTGTAAGCTCGATCACGTGAGTCTATTATGCGTCCGTGATGTGCACATTTCTTCCCCCTAAATGCAGATCCTCGTGGAAAATGAGTGTTTTCGCAAAGAAGTCAAAAAAAGTCAAAGAAGGCAAAGAACACCCACTCTCTCTTCCCCCACGATGTCTTCGCGGAATCGGAAGCATACACACTATGTTTACGATGGAAACAGAGGCAGCGTAACCCCATATGTCCAATCAACCGATTATGTGTGAAGTATCATAAATAGCCCGTGAGAATCAACTGCTGATAAACAACTCTACTCTTTAATACTCCTCTCAACTAACTCATTACCGACCCCATTATCATTCTGTCGGCTCTTTGTAGTGACTACTGATGGAGAAAACCCAATATGACGAACTTGAGACTGAAGTAAAATAACCCGAACTTGTGACTTAAGCTTGCACTATTGTCTGACTAAGAACCAATACTGAGAATTTCAATAATGGTAGGAAATCATATACCCATCCAACCTTCCTTAAATGTATATGAACGTCTCTTGAATTATCCACATCTTTTGGTGACACTTGAGCACTACAACGTAACTCCTTTAAAGTGATAGCTATACTCTGTGAGTACAACAACGTAACTCCTTACATCAGGTATAACTAGACAACTCAAGTCTTTGTCATTTGTACGGATAAAAGCTCGAACAAGGATCTCAAAGAATCATGCATCCAACCAACCCCGATATCTTCAAGATACTAAGTACACGCACCCGTGAAATTCAACTTCAACCTCAAATAAATAATATTGGATTAACGCCGTAATCACATCTTGCGGTTACATGCCCAATTCTAGCCTTTTTGACGGTTTAAGTGAATTTAATAATGGTTCCCGATCTTGTCAAAAAATGTATCCCCGTGAAATTTTTTTTAACAACCAAAATACCACACTATCTACTTATAAAAACATGTGTATATTTGTATAACACCTTTCAACCCAACACACATTTTTTTTATAAAAAAAAAAAAAAAAATCAGATAAGTAGCATGCGCCCAGTTAATATCATAGCCTTAAGCCCATTCGATTTCTCAGCCCAAATTGGATATGACTAAAAACAAATCAAAGCCCGTTAGTAAATCAAATTCACAAGTCCAGTCCAATGTTTAACCAATCAGACCAAAAGAAAATTACGGTATATATGTATATCATACCCAAGTCACATTCACGTTTCACCCTAAACCTAATCACACTTATCCACATACGCCCCCATCCTCTCTCTTTGAAAATAACGCCTCTCCTCATCTCAGTCAAAGCTCATTTTACAACTCACAAATCTGCTACAACCAACCTTGTCTCCCCATTAATCTTCGAGTCATAAGCTAAACAACAACCGTAGCCACCAAGCACCCCACACGAACACCAGACATCTTCCAAAGTTTGATTAAGTTCTTCGAGCACAAGATGTGGCTTCAAGATCTCGTATAAGAGATCTAAGGTAGGGATAGATGTTATGAGTTGTTGTGTCTTATAACGAAACAAATATAGATAATAACATAATTGTTATGTGTCTATCTTTAATTTCGGATATCAACAGAGAGTTTTGCCTACTCATATATCTTTGTTTTTAATTATTTTCATTTGGGCTTGAAGATCTATGATGTGTTTTCTTGTACTTGAATCTGTGAGTACGTGAGGAAAAGAAAAAAAAGAAGGACTGAGATCATCATGTTTTTGTTTCCATTTAGTTGGGTTTGATATTGTAATGACAGTGAGATGGGATTATAGTCGTGGATGTGATTGTTGGATCATGTTATGGCTGAGATTATCTTCAAGTTATAATCAGTCACGTTTGCATTTTTCTTTTTGGTTCTATCCTCATTGTCATTGACTGATGTTGTAAATCTGAAGTCAACGAGAGTCATGGTATATTGTTGGTGGTCCTGGTCAATTTCTGCTTCATCTTGATTTCTTATCCTTTAGATAACTTTACGCATAACATTTTTTCTTTTGACCCGTTTACGCATAAAACTTACGCGTAGAAAACTTACGCGTAGATAACTTATGCGTAGAAATCTTACGCGTAAATGTATCTTTTGTGTAGCCCATGTCTTTTGCGTAAATCTTATGCGTAAGACAAGGGTTTCTTGCCTAAGTTTGAACCTTACGCATAACTTGTCCAAGTTATGCGTAGAGAAATGAAGTTTCGCGTAGACCAAGGGTTTTTTGCATAACTTTTTGTGTAGACAGTTTTCCGGCGTCCTTTTCAGATCAGATTCCGGCCAAAAAATTTTGCGTAATGAAACCAGACCACTTTGACCATTAATATCATCAGGGATTTGAAAGAAACTTTAAACAGATACAGATGTGTAATAGATAAAATATTAGCACAAATCTGAACACGCCTCGAAAACTTGTACGATCTGCTACAAAAAGTGTACGGACAGCTTAAGAAATGTATAGACATGTACGAACCAGCATAAATAATACATATACCAGAAATTCTCATATACTTTTGGCCAAATAATACATACACAACTAAACTGTTCTAACCAAAAGAATAAGAAAACAGTAAAAACTTTGTTAAAACAGTTTAAAAGGTGACATTTTTTGACAAGATTACCACAAAAAAAATCAACCAAAACTAACAACCTAGCTCTGATGCCACTTGTAAGATCGTGTTTTAGGTTGATTATTGTGATTCGGGAGGTCGAGTAATATGAAAGTAAATGAACTCCATGGTTAGAGGAATAGAGTAGAGAGAGAAGGGAAAAAGCTATGTTTTATTGATAAAGAAGAAAGTGAAATACAAAACAAAGTCTCACCCTCCTAGTGAAATCTAGGAGGGCTTATATAGCCTAACACAAACAAACTATTACAATATTACGATTCAAGTCCTTGTGTTTTGGCTAAATGAGATAACTAATGTAATCCCGTAAATGTCGTTCCATTTACGTGTTGGGATTATAAACTTTGATCCCAACACTTCTCCTCCACAGATTCTTTTATTTAATTGCTATTTACCATTTATTTTTAGTATTTTTCTGCTTCTAGTCTTGGATTGTTCCCAACTCTCTTAAAGTTAAACAAAACTGATAATAGGACTAAAATAGGCTTAAACAAACAACCAACAATAATCTTTAACACTTTTTAGTGAAATTGTCAAATTCACAAATAAAATGCTAAAAATTAATTTGTGAAGGAAACCATGAAATTGAAGGTGAAAATAGTTTATATTGCACAAAATACACTGATTACAGCTAACGTAAATGAGAAATTACAACTAGAATTCAAATTACATCATTAACAACACATAAAAACTAAATTAAAAAACTACACACTGAATCTGCTTCCTTTCTTCTTCTTTATAGCTTTTTCAAGTTTTTGTGGGTCCCATGGTTAAATCCCACTTCACTTAGAGCCCTTGGATGGCTTCATTCAATCTTGGCTTTTGAAAGATGTTTTGGCGCCAAAAAAAAGTCTTGGGACAGTTGGGATTGCTTGTTAGGTTTTGGGAGCATTAATTGTGTCTTGGAGTTATTGATGAGCTGGGGGGACAGGAAATGGAGAAGGTAAGATGGAGGTGAGGGGTTGTGGAGTGTGGCAGGGGATTTGGCAGGTTGCAAGTTGGGAGGTTAGGGGTGGTCAAAGTGGGTTTGACTTGGGGGATAATAAAAAAACGGGTTGGGGTGCATTTTATTTAGGGAGTGGGCTGTTTTGGATGTTGGGCCAAGGTTTAATGGATCAGGGGTGGTTGTTTGGTTTGGATTTGGTATTGGTTTTGGGTTAAATAACAATAAGGGTCCGTTTGTTTATTTGTACCACAAGGACCAAATATGTAAAATACCAAAAGTTTAGGAACTGAAAATGTAACTTCCCCAAATTGCTCATGAGGACCAATAATGCCAAGATTCCAAAGTTCAATAACCAATTTTGCATTTTTCACTTTTTCAAAATTTCCTAGGGACCAAAAATGATATTTTTCAAAGTTAAGGGACCATTCTTGCCATTTTGTCAAAACTTTTATCCAAGGGCATTTCTTGCCAAGTTTCATTTTCCAAAGGACCCTGAATGATTTTTCTTTCAAAAATATCCCACCAGGGACCAATTCTGCCAATTTCCAAAACTCCAGGGACTAAACTTGCAATTTTCCAAAACTTTTGAGATTTTTCACCAAAGGACAAAATATGACAACTTATGATTGTAAAAGGACCTTTGGTGATAATTTTCCATATTTTGAATGACTAGGGACTAATTTTGTAATTTTATGAAAGTTGGGGGACAAAAACTGCCAATTATGCAAACTTTGTACGTTTTTCATTTGTTTTTACTCTTTTTGCATCTAAAACATATAAAACACAATTTTGAAATATATTCAGTATTTTGATGCATTTCTGAGTGTTTTTGTATGTTTTGCAGTTCAGATTTGACCAAAAATGATGAGTATTTGAGCACTCATCAATCCCCCACACTAAACTATTGCTAGTCCCTAGCAATAAACTGTTTTGAAAACTTGATGGATTTTAAACTCTTTACCAAAAGCCATCACTTCTGGAGTAGCCAGATGCATCGATTATGGTCCAGCTGATAACCATGTGATTTTGAGCAAACCACCAGCTGTCAACGGATTTGATTCGTCTTTACCAAAAGCCGTTTGCTTCTGCACTAGCCAACTCTTGACGGACCTAGTCAACATCTTGGTGAGCTGATTACCAATTATGAATTTTCCATTGCCTTTACCACAAGCCATAATCTTACGGGCTAGGTAATTCATTCTCTTTATGGGATATGGCGAGTTGAGGTACCATACAATTTTGGGCAAATTGCAAGCCATAAACGGATTTGATATATCTTTACCAAGAGCCGTTTGCTCCTGATTAGCCAATCCCTTTGTCGGTTAGACATGGCGGACTGATTACCACAAAATTTTTGAAGCACCAGTGATTTTTTTTTTAATTTTTGAAATTTTGGCCAAAAATGGGGGTATTAGATAGTAAAATGTGATAAAATTCGCTAGAATAGCGAAATACCACCCCCCCCCCCCCCCACACTTAGGATGAATCGTGTCCTCAATATTCAAAGTCCCGGCTATGCCGACTCTTTGAACGTAAAAGGGCAACATTACAAACTAAGCGTGGAAAACACCATTTTGTATTTTCACTTCATAAGTAACCATAGCATGGGTGACTCCCCCACACTTAGGGTGAAAACCCTATAAGCATGCTACTGTTTTTGTTTACCGAGTCGCTAGCTTGACTCGACCCCGAATTCATTTGTCCTTGGGAAAGCATGATGTGGAAGAGACAATCTCAATCGGACTTTCATTCAAAATGTTTGGACAAACATTTGAAGCACGTGAAAGTTCCACACCGATGAGATAATTATCCGGCTCAAGATAATGATACATGAAAATGCCGGGGTCAAAGATGGTATCTTCATTCCCGAACGAGTGAAGAACAAGAGAGGTCACCCTGTTGGTGAAGAAAAGGAAGAAAACCATGATGAAAATCATGATAAGATTTTCTTCCTCAAGAGCACGCTCATTAGCCTGAATTTGGATTTCAAGGGTTAAGTTCAAAAACATCCCGGGAGGGTGGGTGGGAATTTGCAAATCCTCATGATTGAGAACATCTCCCCCCAGGATATCACACTCCGGAGGAGTCATGATATGATGAGTGAGTTCACCGGAGAACTCCTCATGAAGAGAATCATTCACAAGATGTGAATCTGTGAATTCATGTTCCGGAATAGACTCATCACAATCCTCATTCTGAATATCAAAGAGTGGATTATCAGAAATCAAAGTGAATTCAGATTCGAATTTAAATAAAGGATTGGTGAGAGTAGTATTGAATGATTCGGGAACAAAGTGATTATCATTCTCTATTGGACTGCTGGGATAAGAACTGAGTGGTGGATCATGATATATGAGACTTTCAATTTCTCCCAGATCGACTTTCCAGTGAAAGTGGATTGATGTGAGTAAGTTCATCGGCGAACTCCTCAAGAAGAGGATCAACATCAGAATGTGGAACTGATGCTTCAATATACTCAATGTCTCCATGAGATGTACAATCCTCATTAAAATCTGAGAAAGTCTCAAAATGATCATTTGAACACTCAAGAGGGGAAGGTAAATCACACACATGATCAAAAGTTCCCTGTGACTCTCTTGGGATTGGGACAAGGTTCTCAACACTAGACTTTATGAATTCGTCCGATTCCTTATTAGGAACAGTGCTAAGATGCTCATCCCCCATGTTAAGAGAGTGAGTGTGAACTGCGGGTGTGATAACAACAGACTGAGGGAGTTGAGAAGGACTAGCAGACATGGGTTTTATAAATTTCATTTGTTCTTCTGCTAGTAATTCTATCATAGTCTTTTCTCCCTGATTTACTGAGGAAGGAATCACAACTGATGAATTTGATGAACCCTCACAAAATTGAGAAATATCAAGGGTAACTTCATCATCATCATCATCGAGAAGAGCAGCATTACGAAATATGGCACGTGTTTTAGCTGCTTGTTCTAGGACTAGCAATTCTTCCTTGCTCAATTCATTTCTAGCATCTCGTTCTTCAGCAAGTAATTCTGCCATTGATTTCTCATGAGAATTTTGAAACGATGTAGTAGCCAACTCCTCCTTAAGTTCTTTCAATATCTCAAGAGCCTCTAGTAAAAGGTCTTGCTCAGTATTATGAGGAATTGCTTGGATCATTTGGTACTGTGGAGGTGGGTCTGAAAACGAATAGTCGTAATTGTCATAAGGAAATTGATTCCTTGTTTGACAATCCGAGCTAGAGTGTGGACCTCCACAGTAATCACAACAGTAAAACTGATGTGGCTGTGAGTCGTATGTGCTAGAGTTATAATCGTTATCAGGAAACTGCTCATAGACAAGCGTGTTTCCCGATTGACAATCAGAAGTGTAGTGTGAACCACCACAGTACTCACAACAGTAAAACTGCTGAGTATCATGGTGTGGTAGCTGGTGGAATAAATCAGTCGTGTCATGGTAGGAATAGGGATCTTGGTTATAGACAGACCCGTTTCCCGACTCTACCATGCCACAGCTGGGGCAATTGCCACCATTATAAGGATTACCACACCAATGGCAAATAAGAAGGTGTGGATGAGACATAGAAAGAATCAAATGTGTATAGAGGGGCAGGGATGAAGAATCAAAGATGTGAGAGGGTAAAGGTGAATATTTTTGGGTTTTTGGGTAAACATTTTGTACAAATGATAAAGAAAAAGTTTTTGGTTTTTTTTTGTTCGTTGAAAACTGAGTTTAAAATGTTTTCGGGAACAGTTTTGTTTTTATAGGAAAATAAGAAGATAATATGAACAAGAGTGGTAAATATACAATGGATGTATATCCCGATTCACTAATACGCAAAACCGTTTTAGAACCCCGGCAGCGGTGCCAAAATTTGATTGAGGCTGAACAGTCAATCTAAAGTCAACCAGGGAATGATCAACAAGGTAAAACAACTTAGAGTCAATGCTCCGCGAAAGTATAGTGGTTTCCCCGGGTCGTTATGTCTCGACGAGGTGTGATGGTTATTAAACGGGTTTGTGATCGGGTGAATTTGGACAGGAAAAGGTTTCTGAGTGATTAAACTAAGGAATATACAAAGAAATAGCTTAAATAAGCTATATGAACAAGACTGGAAAGTTTGAAATACCAGAAACGTGTAAAATCTAAAAACGCGTATGTTCAATTTAAATTTACGCGAACGTACGAAATAAAAAGTAAAAACTAAAATCTAAAAACTCCCATGGGGTGAAAATGACTTTTTTACAAACTTAAAATAAAAAGAAAATTTAAAATGAAAATGAAATTATTAAAATGATTATTTTAATATTTAAACACTATTTAATTAATTAAAACTATTTAAAAAGTAAATTAAACCTAATTTAAATAAACTAAAAATGATAAACACTAAAAATTAAACTAAAAAATTGCAAAAATAATTTCTAAAACTTAAAATAAACTTGAAGAAAGTATAAAAATTAAAAATAAATATTTTTGTCTTTTTATGGAATTTCTAGTAATTAAAAACTAATTATCTTAATTAAACTATTTAAACTAATTAAAAATAGAAAATGAACAGTAAAAATTATAAGAAAATTTCTAAAATTATTTTACATTATATAAAAGCTAGGAAAAATATAAAAACTATGTCTTACTGTTGGAAACGCAAAAGTGATGATCATAAATGCAATCAAAGAGAGATCTCAATGATCGTCCCTTGGGGGGAGATTGTTGGGAACACTTGAAGTGACGATCGTTATCTAGTCAATGAGTCTTGTAATAGGTTGCAATATTATATTAGTACGTTAAAGTTTTAATATGTTTAGAATATATGTTTTGTTAAAGTCTAAGGGCCATTAGTGATATTATGTGAAACATGTAATATGCCCTAGACAATGAGTATAAATACTCGTGTAAACCCTCCAAGGAGGGTGTTGGTTCATTATGGAATAAGAAACTTTCTCTTATTTTCCTCTCTTGTACTCTCTCTCTCTAAAATACATCTTCATCTCTCTAAACATATCTTATGTGTAAAATGATATAAACTTGGGTCCTAACAATTGGTATCAGAGCTAGAAGATGATTTAGAAGTCTTTTTGTGTTTTAATGTTTTCGGTTTTTAGCTTATTTTGTGCTTATTCGTAGCTTATTTTCTGCTTATTCCGTGCTTATTGAGTCTTACCAAAAGTTTTTTATACTGTTTTTTCGTATTTTATCCTTAAGCTTATTATTTAATAAAGTTTTACTTTTGTTTTGCTTATCATTAAGCTATTTTAGTCAAAACCGCTTTAAGATCCAAACAGTCCTTTTGAGTCCTTTTAAGCTTATTTTGGTCCAAAAAGGTCAAGATTGACAAACTGCTTATTTACAGCTTTTTACTAGCTTATTTACTGCCTTATCAGTCCAAACAGAAGAATATCAAAAGTCTATCTATCCAATATTTTACATCAGTCCAAAACTGGTACTTTTACTTTTCTTGCTGGATTTCTTGTGGTCAAAACGTGGTCAGAAAGCTGTCACAAAAAGGTAGTCGGAATATCATCAGAAAAATCATCGGAAAAGTGGTCGGAAAATTGGTCAAAAAGTCAAAACCCTCGTCTTACGCATAAGATGGTCAAGTTAAGCAAAAAACCCTCTTTTTACGCGTAAGACCCTATTCTTACGCGTAACCCGTCTACAGTCGTATTTACGCATAACTTGGAAAGTTATGCGTAAGGTTTTTAGGCGTAAATCCTAATCTTACGCGTAAGACTTGAGAAGTTTACGCAAAAAAAAAGACCATGTTTACGCATAAGATCTGTTTACGCTAAAGGTGTTTCGCAAAAGATTTTTCAACGCAAAAGATTTTTCTACGCAAAAGATCTTACGCAAAAGGTTTCACACTTAAAATTTTATGCATAAACAAAAGGAAAATAAGATAGAAGCAGATGAGAAGCTGATAACCAGTAACGACAACAACAACAATAATATAACCCAAACCTAGTAACCAACATCAACTGACGTAATAACAAGACCTCACTGTCAACATCCACTAATAACAATCCCAACATATCTCCAATCGATAACAACTAAGATCCGAAACTAAAAGAAAGAAAAATACAAAGGTCTCAGTTTCTCTCTTTGTGCATTCAGTAGATTCACTAAGAAAATAATCACAAGAGATAAATCTTCACCGACCCATTTCAAAGCAAAAGCTTCATTGTATATCCGAAAATCAATAAGGGAAAAAGACAATAACAACTATGTTATCATCTTTCCTTTTATTCGGTTAATGCTAGCAACACATAGCAAGAACATTAAACCTACCCGCGATCTGTTTAAAGGTCTTGAAGCCGAGACTCCTTGTGCTTCTTACATACTTCCAGTAATCTATAAAAGTCATCAAAGATACAAGGGTACGGTTGTTTGTGGAAGCTGTTTGATTGATGAGTTGTGTCTGGTGTTCGATTATTACAAGAAGGAGAAGTAAGGATAGATTATTTAGATCTGTGAACCATTTGGTGAGAGAAAGTTTGGTGTGAGTGTACTTGTTGTGACTGCGTATTTTAAGTGTGAGATGTATTAGGGTATGGAGTGTTGTAAGTGAGTGTTAATTAAATACCGTGAGTTTAGGGTTACTATTATCATTCACATTTGGACTTGGGTTGTGTTGGGATACGTTTGGTGTAGAATCAGAAGTTGGGCCGCATATTTGAATTTGGGCTTATACGGATTATTTACAAACAGCTGGGATACGAAATTTGTTATATAAGAAATTTGCTTGTGCCGAAATTTTTGTATAATCATTTTGTGGTGTATTTATTTGGGACATAAATTTTGGACAACGATTTACGTTGAGCTTCAATATTCCGAGATTGAGTATTATTTTAGGTTGAGATTATTCGGGTTCGTGTGGACATAACTACCGTGCTAGTAATTGAGAAATCGTGAACAACGGACAAGAGATTCATTTGAGAAACACAATTACTTCTTTATCGTCTACAAGATCCATTGTCATTTCACACAAAATTCAATTGAATCAAGTTTAAAAGAGATGGAGATATCCACTAAAAGAGAAAGAGATATCCGTTTTAGTTTTCTTTTTAATCTAAGAGATATGCTGGAAAAGAAGAGAGAGTCTAATGAAAAAGAATTGCAAGAACGAGAGTTAAAAGAAAAAGATCGAGAAAGAATTGAAATGGGGATGCTGATACAAGCGGGAACACTCAACAATGAAGGGACATTGGATGATAATTTGATTTTCACGGGTAATAGTGCACTATCAGAACAACAGAATGAAAGTAGCACTCCAGGGAATAATTCAGATACTGACGGGAAACTCAACTGTAAGGATGATTTAAAGAATACAGTTGATGATGTCAGACCTTCAGAAAGTTCGGACACATTCATCAAGGTAGATCATTCAAATGGTGTTATAAATGATGTTGATATATTCGATAATGTGTTTGCTTATGAAAAGCAAAGTCATGAACAGCCAGAGTACATTAACGACACATGTGTGGTGAATCAGGTTGATAGTGATATCACCCCCGAGACTCCACATATGGATCCTAATGGAGGTATGGTTGAACATGACAATGTGAATCATAATCAAGAATGTGCTTCAAATGTTGATTTAGAAGCTAAATTGAAAATCTTTGAAAAAACTCCATATGATATATCTTTGATTTTTGAGTCTCAAAACTTAAAAGTGGAAAATGAGATGTTGAGACACGAAAATGAGAAAATTTTAAAAGAGTCAAGTGACATCCAAGAGAAACTTAAACGTCAAATATTTTCTCTTGAACAAAATTTTCAAAGATGTCAAGCACAAAGCATTAACTTTGAGCTTGCTTTACAACACAATCTTGAAAAGCAGTCTTTTGAAAACCCCTGGATGTCAAAGCTTGAACAAGTTGAAGATGAAAACGTGTCAATGAAATGTCAAATTTCAAAATACGAAAAAGAGATTGAGCGTTTGAAACAGATTTACAAAAACCTGTTTGATTCAATCAAAAGTTCACGAGTTCGGAAACAAAACTTAAACTTGAAACAAAAAGAGACTGAAGATCTGAAGTCTCAATTGAATGAATTTGCAGATAAAAAGTTTGAAAATGTTTTGCAAAAGATTGAATCTATGAAAAAGAAAAATGTTGATTTTCAAATCACAAAAGTTTCCTTCTCAAAACCCCTGTTCGATTCTAATACTCCAGATTTTGAAAAGGAAACGGGGGAGAAAATGTATCTTTTAGAAAATGAAAATCATGTGCTTCAAACGAAAGTGGTTGAGCTTGAAACGGTTTTAGCTCAACAAACAAATGATTTTGAGGATGCCAAAACCGACTTTTTCAACAAAGTAACCAAATTTGAAAATTATTTTGAAAGACTTGAAAAAGAAAATGTTGAGTTCGAATGGAAATTGGCTCGTAAAACGGATGATTCTAAAGCCGAAAAGGATCAATTTTTGAAACAAATTGCTTCTTTAGAATCACAGTTGGCATCCCAAAATCATCTTTCTATTCAAAAAGAATACAATGATTTGAGAATTTCATACAATGCTTTAAAAGTGAAGTTTGATACTCTTAACCGATCAAAGGGTAAAGCTCCAATTTCAAATGTTTCAACACCAGAAGTGAGTGTTTCGAAGAAGGTTTACACGGGTGAATCTTCAAAACCATTTTTGAAAAGGGTTTCTCAGTTTACAACCTATTCTTTGCAAAAAGGAAGGAAGTTTTCAAAGAGACCAAGTTTTTCCGAAACATTTACTTCCAAAAGGTTTTCTAATCCAAATGCTTCAAGTAAAATGAAACATGTTCTTCAAACTCCACACTCTCATTTTACACCGGTAAAGCACGTGTGGAGACCAAAACAAAGTTTTTCAAAACCCCCAAATGCTTCAAAAGAAAAGAATCATGTTTTTCAAACTCCACACACTCGTTTTACACCGGTAAAGCAAGTGTGGAGACCAAAGCAAAGTCGTTCTAAACCTTTCAAATATTCTATAACAGAATTGCTTTCGCTGCAACATGAAAATGACTCTGCTTTGAACATTCCAAATACCGGAAGGTTTCCATTTATCACAGAAACAAATCTTCAAAAAGAACCCATGAGGTTCAACTCTAGATGGAAATCTTCTTCTTCATATTTTAAAACTCCAAGAGAAACGCCGGGTTTCTCAAACAATTTTCAACAGAAAATGAGTTTTACATCTCCAATGATTCCACGAGTGTTATTTCAAAATGAAACACCGGTTTTCAGTACTCGTTGGAATTCAACATTGACACAACTTACAAATGGATTTCAAAATTTGGTAAACCCGTTAGCACCGTGCTTAAATGGGTTCCCAAGGTTGTTGTCTAATCTATCATTTCCAAATGGCTTGTAAGTATTTCAGCTTACAACCCGGGCTTAAAAATTACGACTTGTGCACACATCTCAGTGTACAACTCGGGTTTCAAATAAAGGAAAGTGTCTTGCTAAACCATTATTTAAAACCATATGTGCACTTATCCTTGAAAACAAGAAGAAGATCTCATGCAAAACTTATCTAAAACTTCTTAATCTTGAGCAAAATTTATTCAAAATTTTTCAAAAGGTTTTTCAAAACTTTTCAAAATTTTGCTCAAGATTCTTTCAAATCAATACTCCCCAATTCGCTCCAAAGTTTAAAAATGTCAAAACATATGCTAGTTTTGAGGGGGAGTATTTCAGTGTATAAAGTTTTAGTTACCTTGAAGCAAAATTTATTCAAGAATTTTTTCAAACTGGAATTTCTAAATCTTTCAGAATTTTGCTTCAAGAAGACTCCTTCCCTCAAACTTTAAAAAGTTTAAAATTCTCAAAACATATGCGAGTTTTGAGGGGGAGTATTTCAAAACCAAAATGTTCCGTCAAAATCATGCTTAATGGCTTGTGCACGTATTACAGTGCACAACCCGAACTTGTAAAGAAAGGACCCTGAGGTACGTGTCAGTGCCTCAATCCAAACATAAGGAGCGAAAGCTTCTTACTTTTGAGTAGAATTACTCAAATTTTCAAACTTTTTTCTAAATTCTAATCAAAAGGACAAGTATTCCCTCTCGTTATCAAAACCTCAAAAAGTTATTTCACTTATTGAGGGGGAGTATTTGAAATGATCTTTGTTCAAAATGATAAGTTCTTGGTGAATCTCCACATAAGACTCAAAAAAGCATATTTTAATCCAAAAGAATGTCAAAAACATCATGTCATATGCTATTTTTGAGGGGGAGAAAAGTAAAAGTGATTAAAATATGAATGTTTAAGGATGCTAAAAGTTCAATCTCGTGCGAGCTCGACTCAGAATTGACCCAAGAATTGACGAAACAAAAAAGTTATTAATCGAAAAGACTTATCCTCGACGGGTAATAACTTCAAGTTAGTTACTAGGGCTAGTTGTCACCTAAAAGCTGACAATGCATCTCTTTAACTAACCACGTAAGCGTGTCTCGAAAAGGATATGTCTTAGTAGAAACAAAAAAGTTCAATCTCGTGCGAGCTCGACTCAGAATTGACCCAAGAATTGACAAAACAAAAAAGTTATTAATCGAAAAGACTTATCCTCGACGGGTAATAACTTCAATGGGCTAGTTGTCACCTAAAAGCTGACAATGCATCTCTTTAACTAACCACGTAAGCGTATCTCGAAAAGGATATGTCTTAGTAGAAACAAAAAAGTTCAATCTCGTGCGAGCTCGACTCAGAATTGACCCAAGAATTGACAAAACAAAAAAGTTATTAATCGAAAAGACTTATCCTCGACGGGTAATAACTTTAAGTTAGTTACTAAGGCTAGTTGTCACCTAAAAGCTGACAATGCATCTCTTTAACTAACCACGTAAGCGTGTCTCAAAAAGGATATGTCTTAGTAGAAATGTACCATCTCGAGAAACTTTCTGTGGACTTGACCAGGCCGGGTAATAACTTCAAGCTAGTCTAACTAGTGATGTAAGCGTGTCTCGAATCGGTCTTGTTCACTGAAAGTGGATCAATTCAAAATGCTTGCTCCTCCCGCATGTGCAAATTTATTATATAATTATGAGCACATGTGAAGGGGGAGCCCTTCAAAAGTGTACACAAAACTCTCAAAGTGTTAACCAAAATATTTGATTATCACAAAACACTTTGAGAGATTTTCAATCAAAGGTTTCTTGACTACTGTCGGAGTTATAAGGTGATTAAGATAGGAATATTCGTCCTATGATCCGCCAGAGCCGAAGGATTATCGAGTCCTTCGCTGATCTTAGCAATCTGCCAAGAACGTTTATGAGAGAATTACAAACGTATTTCTCAATTGAACGGAAATCCTGCCAGGGTCAACATCAAACAGCCCTGACAGCAGGTCACTTCGGTAACCCCACAAGGGTTATGCTTAGTGTTTGCGGTGGTTCCATAGCGGTCTACAGTCGTGGAGTGATCCCCAGCGACTCACCCAGTCATTGAGCTACTTAGTAGGTCTCGTAAGCTCCTTCGGGAGTATCTGATATGGGAACGGCCTGGATAAGGATTAGAGGGAGTCTTCACAATATGCTGTTGATGAACTCTAATTCCTTATCTGTAAGTACCGGGTATTTATTGCTAACTGTTTACTTGCAGGTACCTCACTTCCATGATGATAGATTCCGCATGCTCATACATACATCTTGAAGTCAAAGAAAGCTCCATCAAAGATCTAAGCAACACAAAATTCAAAGAAAGATTCTACGCCAAAAAGAAGAATCTACAAAGTAAAGAGACAAAAGATCAAAGTGATAGAAAGGGAACTATGTGCATGTGAAAGTCAAAGTCCAAAGATGTATGAGCATGTTGGAATGACGGACAACCACCACAGACGCAGAAGTGACGAATGGCAGATTACACCATCATTTGATCACAACAATAAGAACGAAGAACAATGATCACAAAGCATGATTGGAACAAAGAATCTAGCAAAGCTATTACACAAAGACTCAAAGCTCAAAACAACAAGCATTAAAGAAGTCAAAAGATCTGTCATTTCTATTGGTGGACCCATAACCCACAGGTCGTAAAAGAGATCTCCAATGATCACCCCTTTAGGGGGAGATTGTTGGAAACGCAAAAGTGATGATCATAAATGCAATCAAAGAGAGATCTCAATGATCATCCCTTATGGGGAGATTGTTGGGAACGCTTGAAGTGACGATCATTATCGAGTCAATGAGTCTTGTAATAGGTTGCAATATTATATTAGTACGTTAAAGTTTTAATATGTTTAGAATATATGTTTTGTTAAAGTCTAAGGGCCATTAGTGATATTATGTGAAACATGTAATATGCCCTAGACAATGAGTATAAATACTCTTGTAAACCCTCCAAGGAGGGTGTTGGTTCATTATGGAATAAGAAACTTTCTCTTATTTTCCTCTCTTGTACTCTCACTCTCTCTAAAATACATCTTCATCTCTCTAAACATATCTTATGTGTGAAATGAAATAAACTTGGGTCCTAATACTTACTTAATAAAAACTAATTATGCTATTTAAAACTTAATTATTACTTAATTATAAATAAAACTCATATTAAATCTAATAAATACTAAATGACAAAATAAAAATCTGAGAAAATTACTAAAATTACTTTAATATAAAAGGTAATTAATAAAAATATAAAAAAACTAAGTGCTTAACAAAAATTTAAAAATGAAAACTAAAATTTAAATTACATTAAATAGAAACAATCACTTAAAATTAAATTAGATTTTTTGGATTTTTCATTTACAAACCTATTTTATACTTAAAAACAACTAACTTTTGTGAAAATTTTTTTTTTACAACTTAAAAATAAGCACTGTGAATGCTATTTAGCACCATAGTTGACTTTTGTTGACCAAATGGTGAAATGAGCTAAAATGGGCTTAAGTGGGACCCACTATGGATGATTCAGGTCCAAATAAGTTGTATGAACTTGTTTAAGCAAGAAAAAGCCCAAGGTAACCACTGAATAAGCACATGGATCAAAATAAGCACTTGGCTTATTTGCTATTTGACTGAAATTGGGACAAACTTGTGGGGTGATTCTAAGTGGGTCCTAGGGGTTCTCAGGTCAAACAAAAGGTCAAAGCTAGAAGTATGGTAGGAGGGGGGTTGAAATGAGCCAAGTGGTGGGGCTGTGGACCACTGTGGTGGCCAGAAAACCACCACCAAGTGGTGGTGTTGGGATTGTGGTCTGCTGATGCAGGGGACTGACTCCCCTTGCAAGTGACTTTGGAGCTCAGTGGGGCCCAGAGGAAAATTTGCAAAAATCAAAGGATGATGAGAACTTAAAATTGAGCTGGTAGACAATGATTAGGAACAAGTTTTAGGGCCTCAATCAACTCACATAAATCATAACAATTCCTTGAACTTATGTAAAAATCTGAAATGTAAACTTTGACTTTTTTGCTTGAACTACTAATTTTGACTTTTATGAACTTTTGATGATTCTAATTGACTTAAAACATGATGTTAAGCTAAAATAAAGTTATTCTAACCTAAATCTACAAGTTGTGAGCTAATGTGAATGGTTTTGGGTACTAACTGTGTGACATTTACTCTTAGGTGAGGGTAATAAGTGATTTTGACAATTTAAGACTTGAGACCTGAGTTTAATTGTAAAACTCACTTAATTAAACCTAAACTACCATGCTTCAACAAGAATAAACAGCAAATACAACTAAGACCCTAGGTGAGCAGTCTAAACCAAACACCCCTTATGATTGACTGAAATGAGATTTTCAAAGTGATAAACTGATTCAGGCCAAGTTTTGCTTGCACAAAGATATATTATGATATATTAAGCTGATTTGAGCATGTAAACACAAAGAACAATAGCAAACTACCCTAAATCAAGTACAAGCTTATTTTACTGTGGAATATGACTCATGATTAACAATGAGATTCCAATGAACAACAGAATATGTTAAGGAATATAACAACTAATCTACATCAAACAAGCACAAAGAACCAACTATAGCAGTAAAAAGCATGAAGAAAGTAGAAAACATAAAAAAAAAAAAAAAAAAAAAAAAAAAAAAAAAAAAAAAAAGAGATTTGAGCTTATAGGTGGTCTTGACTGAGAAAAGAGTAACCAAGGACTAACTAACCAACCTAACACCTCCCTTGAGGTACTAAAACCATGGTAATCCAGTATCAAACATGCTTCTTGCTTCACACTTCTCCTCCACAAATTTTTTTATTTAATTGCTATTTACCCTTTATTTTTAGTATTTTTCTGCTTCCAGTCTTGGATTGTTCCCAACTTTTTAAGGTTAAACAAACCTGATAATAGGACTAAATAGGCTTAAACAAACAACAAACAATAATCTTTAACACTTTTTAGTGAAATTGTCAAATTCACAAATAAAATGCTAAAAATTAATTTGTGAAGGAAACCATGAAATTGAAGGTGAAAATAGTTTATATTGCACAAAATACACTGATTACAGCTAATGTAAATGAGAAATTACAACTAGAATTCAAATTACATCATTAACGACACATAAAAACTAAATTAAAAAACTACACACTGAATCTGCTTCCTTTCTTCTTCTTTATAGCTTTTTCAAGTTTCTGTGGGTCCCATGGTTAAATCCCACTTCACTTAGAGCCCTTGGATGGCTTCATTCAATCTTGGCCTTTGAAAGATGTTTTGGCGCCAAAAAAAAGTCTTGGGACTGTTGGGATTGCTTGTTAGGTTTTGGGAGCATTAATTGTGTCTTGGAGTTATTGGTGAGCTGGGGGGGACAGGAAATGGAGAAGGTGAGTTGGAGGTGAGGGGTTGTGGAGTGTGGCAGGGGATTTGGCAGGTTGCAAGTTGGGAGGTTAGGGGTGGTCAAAGTGGGTTTGACTTGGGGGATAATAAAAAAAACGGGTTGGGTGTATTTTATTTAGGGAGTGGGCTGTTTTGGATGTTAGGCCAAGGTTTAATGGATCAGGGGTGGTTGTTTGGTTTGGATTTGGTATTGGTTTTGGGTTAAATAACAATAAGGGTCCGTTTGTTTATTTGTACCACAAGGACCAAATATGTAAGATACCAAAAGTTTAGGAACTGAAAATGAAACTTCCCCAAATTGCTCATGAGGACCAATAATGCCAAGATTCCAAAGTTCAATAACCAATTTTGTATTTTTCACTTTTTAAAATTTTCTCAGGGACGAAAAATGATATTTCAAAGTTAAGGGACCATTCTTGCCATTTTGTCAAAACTTTTATCCAAGGGCATTTCTTGCCAAGTTTCATTTTCCAGAGGACCCTGAATGATTTTTCTTTCAAAAATATCCCACCAAGGACCAATTCTGCAAATTTCCAAAACTCCAGGGACTAAACTTGTAATTTTCCAAAACTTTTGAGATTTTTCACCAAAGGACAAAATATGACAACTTATGATTGTAAAAGGACCTTTGGTGATAATTTTCCATATTTTGAATGACTATGGACTAATTTTATAATTTTATGAAAGTTGGGGGACTAAAACTGCCAATTATGCAAACTTTGTACGTTTTTCATTTGTTTTTACTCTTTTTGCATCTAAAACATATAAAACACAATTTTGAAATATTTTCAGTATTTTGATGCATTTCTGAGTGTTTTTGTATGTTTTGCAGTTCAGATTTGATCAAAAATTATTAGTGTTTGAGCACTCATCAATCCCCCACACTAAACTGTTGCTAGTCCCTAGCAATAAACTGTTTTGAAAACTTGATGGATTTTAAACTGTTTACCAAAAGCCATCACTTCTGGAGTAGCCAGATGTATCGATTATGGTCCACCTGATAACCATGTGATTTTGAGCAAACCACCAGCTGTCAACGGATTTGATTCGTCTTTACCAAAAGCCGTTTGCTTCTGGACTAGCCAACTCTTGATGGACCTAGTCAACATCTTGGTGAGCTGATTACCAATTATGGATTTTCCACTGCCTTTACCACAAGCCATAATCTTGCGGGCTAGCCAACTCATTCGCTTTATGGGATATGGCGAGTTGAGGTACCATACAATTTTGGGCAAATTGCAAGCCATAAACGGATTTGATATATCTTTACCAAGAGCCGTTTACTCCTGGATTAGCCAATCCCTTTGTCGGTTAGACATGGCAGACTGATTACCACAAAAATTTTGAAGCACCAGTGAATTTTTTTTAAAAAATTTTTGAAATTTTGGCCAAAAATGGGGGTATTAGATAGTAAAATGTGATAAAATTCGCTAGAATAGCGAAATACCCTCCCCCCCACTTAGGATGAATATTGTCCTCAATATTCAAAGTCTCGGCTATTATGCCGACTCTTTGAACGTAAAAGGGCAACATTACAAGCTAAGCGTGGAAAACACCATTTTGTATTTTCACTTCATAAGTAACCATAGCATGGGTGACTCCCCCACACTTAGGGTGAAAACCCTATAAGCATGCTACTGTTTTTGTTTACCGAGTCGCTAGCTTGACTCGACCCCGAATTCATTTGTCCTTGGGGAAGCATGATGTGGAAGAGACAATCTCAATCGGACTTTCATTCAAAATGTTTGGACAAACATTTGAAGCACGTAAAAGTTCCACACCGATGAGATAAGTATCCGGCTCAAGATAATGATACATGAAAATGCCAGGGTCAAAGATGGTATCTTCATTCCCGAACGAGTGAAGAACAAGAGAGGTCACCCTGTAGGTGAAGAAAAGGAAGAAAACCATGATGAAAATCATGATAAGATTTTCTTCCTCGAGAGCAGGCTCATTAGCCTGAATTTGGATTTCAAGGGTTAAGCTCAAAAACATCCCAGGAGGGTGGGTGGGAATTTGCAAATCCTCATGATTGAGAACATCTCCCCCCGGGATATCAAACTCCGGAGGAGTCATGATATGATGAGTGAGTTCACCGGAGAACTCCCCATGAAGAGAATCATTCACAAGATGTGAATCTGTGAATTCATGTTCCGGAATAGACTCATCATAATCCTCATTCTGAATATCAAAGAGTGGATTATCAGAAATCAAAGTGAATTCAGATTCGAATTCAAATAGAGGATTGGTGAGAGTAGTATTGAATGATTCGGGAACAAAGTGATTATCATTCTCTATTGGACTGCTGGGATAAGAACTGAGTGGTGGATCATGATATAGGAGACTTTCAATTTCTCCCAGATCGACTTCAAGGTCAAGGAGACCATCATCACTTTCCAGTGAAAGTGGATTGATGTGAGTAAGTTCATCGGTGAACTCCTCAAGAAGAGGATCAACATCAGAATGTGGAACTGATGCCTCAATATACTTAATGTCTCCATGAGATGTACAATCCTCATTAAAATCTGAGAAAGTCTCAAAATGATTGTTTAAACACTCAAGAGGGGAAGGTAAATCACACACATGATCAAAAGTTCCCTGTGACTCTCTTGGGATTGGGACAAGGTTCTCAACACTAGACTTTATGAATTCGTCCGATTCCTTATTAGGAACAGTGCTAAGATACTCATCCCCCATGTTAAGAGAGTGAGTGTGAACTTCGAGTGTGATAACAACAGACTGAGGGAGTTGAGAAGGACTAGCAGACATGGGTTTTATAAATTTCATTTGTTCTTCTGCTAGTAATTCTATCATAGTCTTTTCTCCCTGATTTACCGAGGAAGGAATCACAACTGATGAATTTGATGAACCCTCACAAAATTGAGAAATATCAAGGGTAACTTCATCATCATCATCATCATCGAAAAGAGCAGCATTACGAAATATGGCACGTGTTTTAGCTGCTTGTTCTAGGACTAGCAATTCTTCCTTGCTCAATTCGTTTCTAGCATCTCGTTCTTCAGCAAGTAATTCTGCCATTGATTTCTCACGAGAATTTTGAAACGATGAAGTAGCCAACTCCTCCTTAAGTTCTTTCAATATTTCAAGAGCCTCTAGTAAAAGGTCTTGCTTAGTATTATGAGGATTCGCTTGGATCATTTGGTACTGTGGAGGTGGGTCTGAAAACGAATAGTCGTAATTGTCACAAGGAAATTGATTCCTTGTTTGACAATCCGAGCTAGAGTGTGGACCTCCACAGTAATCACAAGAGTAAAACTGATGTGGCTATGAGTCGTATGTGCTAAAGTTATAATCGTTATTAGGAAACTGCTCATAGACAAGCGTGTTTCCCGATTGACAATCAGAAGTGTAGTGTGAACCACCATAGTACTCACAACAGTAAAACTGCTGAGTATCATGGTGTGGTAGCTGGTGGAATAAATCAGTTGTGTCATGGTAGGAATAGGGATCTTGGTTATAGACAGACCCGTTTCCCGACTCTACCATGCCACAGCTGGGGCAATTGCCACCATTATAAGGATTACCACACCAATGGCAAATAAGAAGGTGTGGATGAGACACAGAAAGAATCAAATGTGTATAGAGAGGCAGGGATGAAGGATCAAAGATGTGAGAGGGTAAAGGTGAATATTTTTGGGTTTTTGGGTAAACATTTTGTACAAATGATAAAGAAAAAGTTTTTGGTTTTTTTGGGTTCGTTGAAAACTGAGTTTAAAATGTTTTCGGGAACAGTTTTGTTTTTATAGGAAAATAAGAAGATAATATGAACAAGCGTGGTAAATATACAATGGATGTATATCCCGATTCACAAATACGCAAAACCTTTTTAGAATAGCGCGCACACCTCCCCGGCAGCGGTGCCAAAATTTGATTGAGGCTGAACAGTCAATCTAAAGTCAACCAGGGAATGGTCAACAAGGTAAAACATCTTAGAGTCAATGCTCCTCGGAAGTATAGTGGTTTCCCCGGGTCGTTATGTCCCGACGAGGTGTGATGGTTATTAAACGGGTTTGTGATCGGGTGAATTTGGACAGGAAAAGGTTTGTGAGTGATTAAACTAAGGAATATACGAAGAAATAGATTAAATAAGCTATATGAATAAGACTGGAAAGTTTGAAATACCAGAAACGTGTAAAATCTAAAAACGCGTACCTTCAATTTAAATTTACGCGAACGTACGAAATAAAAAGTAAAAACTGAAATCTGAAAACTCCCAGGGGGTGAAAATGACTTTTTTACAAACTTAAAATAAAAAGAAAATTTAAAATGAAAATGAAATTATTAAAATGATTATTTTAATATTTAAACACTATTTAATTAATTAAAACTATTTAAAAAGTAAATTAAACCTAATTTAAATAAACTAAAAATGATAAACACTACAAATTAAACTAAAAACTTGTAAAAATAATTTCTAAAACTTAAAATGAACTTGAAGAAAGTATATAAATTAAAAATAAATATTTTTGACTTTTTATGGATTTTCTAGTAATTAAAAACTAATTATCTTAATTAAACTATTTAAACTAATTAAAAATAGAAAATGAACAGTAAAAATTATAAGAAAATTTCTAAAATTATTTTACATTATATAAAAGCTAGGAAAAATATAAAAACTATGTCTTACTTAATAAAAACTAATTATGCTATTTAAAACTTAATTATTACTTAATTATAAATAAAACTAATATTAAATCTAATAAATACTAAATGACAAAATTAAAATCTGAGAAAGTTACTAAAATTACTTTAATATAAAAGGTAATTAATAAAAATATAAAAAAACTAAGTGCTTAAAAAAAATTTAAAAATGAAAACTAAAATTTATATTACATTAAATAGAAACTATCACTTAAAATTAAATTGGATTTTTTGGATTTTTCTTTTACAAACCTATTTTATATTTAAAAACAACTAACTTTTGTGAAAACAAATTTTTTACAACTTAAAAATAAGCATTGTGGATGCTATTTAGCACCACAGTTGACTTTTGTTGACCAAATGGTGAAATGAGCTAAAATGGGCTTAAGTGGGACCCACTATGGATGATTCAAATCCAAATAAGTTGTATGAACTTGTTTAGCAAGAAAAAGCCCAAGGTAACCACTGAATAAGCACATGGATCAAAATAAGCACTTGGCTTATTTACAATTTGACTGAAATTGGGTCAAACTTGTGGGGTGATTCTAAGTGGGTCATAGGGGTTCTCATGTCAAACAAAAGGTCAAAGCTAGAAGTATGGTAGGAGGGGGTTGAAATGAGCCAAGTGGTGGGGCTGTGGACCACTGTGGTGGCCAGAAAACCACCACCAAGTGGTGGTGTTGGGACTGTGGTCTGCAGATGCAGGGGACTCACTCCCCCTGCAAGTGACTTTGGAGCTCAGTGGGGCCCAGAGGAAAATTTGCAAAAATCAAAGGATGATGAGAACTTAAAATTGAGCTGGTAGACAATGATTAGGAACAAGTTTTAGGGCCTCAATCAACTCACATAAATCATAACAATTCCTTGAACTTTTGTAAAAATCTTAAATGTAAACTTTGACTTTTTTGCTTGAACTACTAATTTTGACTTTTATGAACTTTTGATGATTCTAATTGACTTAAAACATGATGTTAAGCTAAAATAAAGTTATTCTAACCTAAATCTACAAGTTGTGAGCTAATGTGAATGGTTTTGGGTACTAACTGTGTGACATTTACTCTTAGGTGAGGGTAATAAGTGATTTTGACTATTTAAGACTTGAGACCTGAGTTTAATTGTAAAACTCACTTAATTAAACCTAAACTACCATGCTTCAACGAGAATAAACAGCAAATACAACTAAGACCCTAGGTGAGCAGTCTAAACCAAACACCCCTTATAATTGACTGAAATGAGATTTTCAAAGTGCTAAACTGATTCAGGCCAAGTTTTGCTTGCACAAAGATATATTATGATATATTAAGCTGATTTGAGCATGTAAACACAAAGAACAATAGCAAACTACCCTAAATCAAGTACAAGCTTATTTTACTGTGGAATATGACTCATGATTAACCATGAGATTCCAATGAACAACAAAATATGTTAAGCAATATAACAACTAATCTACATCAAACAAGCACAAAGAACCAACTATAGCAGTAAAAAGCATGAAGACAGTAGAAAACATTAAAAAAAAAAAAAAAAAAAAAAAAAAAAAAAAAAAGATTTGAGCTTACAGGTGGTCTTGACTGAGAAAAGAGTAACCAAGGACTAAATAACCAATCTAATACCTCCCTTGAGGTACTACAACTATGGTAATCCAGTATCAAACATGCTTCTTGCTTCACACTTCTCCTCCACAGATTTTTTATTTAATTGCTATTTACCCTTTATTTTTAGTATTTTTCTGCTTCTAGTCTTCGATTGTTCCCAACTCTTTTAAAGTTAAACAAAACTGATAATAGGACTAAAATAGGCTTAAACAAACAACAAACAATAATCTTTAACACTTTTTAGTGAAATTGTCAAATTCACAAATAAAATGCTAAAAATTAATTTGTGAAGGAAACCATGAAATTGAAGGTGAAAATAGTTTATATTGCACAAAATACACTGATTACAACTAATGTAAATGAGAAATTACAACTAGAATTCAAATTACATCATTAACGACACATAAAAACTAAATTAAAAAACTACACACTGAATCTGCTTCCTTTCTTCTTCTTTATAGCTTTTTCAAGTTTCTGTGGGTCCCATGGTTAAATCCCACTTCACTTAGAGCCCTTGGATGGCTTCATTCAATCTTGGCCTTTGAAAGATGTTTTGGCGCCAAAAAAAAGTCTTGGGACAGTTGGGATTGCTTGTTAGGTTTTGGGAGCATTAATTGTGTCTTGGAGTTATTGGTGAGCTGGTGGGATAGGAAATGGAGAAGGTGAATTGGAGGTGAGGGGTTGTGGAGTGTGGCAGGGGATTTGGCAGATTGCAAGTTGGGAGGTTAGGGGTGGTCAAAGTGGGTTTGACTTGGGGGATAATAAAAAAACGGGTTGGGGTGTATTTTATTTAGGGAGTGGGCTGTTTTGGATGTTGGGCCAAGGTTTAATGGATCAGGGGTGGTTCTTTGGTTTGGATTTGGTATTGGTTTTGGGTTAAATAACAATAAGGGTCCGTTTGTTTATTTGTACCACAAGGACCAAATATGTAAAATACCAAAAGTTTAGGAACAGAAAATGAAACTTCCCCAAATTGCTCATGAGGACCAATAATGCCAAGATTCCAAAGTTCAATAACCAATTTTGCATTTTTCACTTTTTCAAAATTTCCCAGGGACCAAAAATGATATTTTTCAAAGTTAAGGGACCATTCTTGCCATTTTGTCAAAACTTTTATCCAAGGGCATTTCTTGCCAAGTTTCATTTTCCAAAAGACCCTGAATGATTTTTCTTTCAAAAATATCCCACCAGGGACCAATTCTGCCAATTTCCAAAACTCCAGGGACTAAACTTGTAATTTTCCAAAACTTTTGAGATTTTTCACCAAAGGACAAAATATGACAACTTATGATTGTAAAAGGACCTTTGGTGATAATTTTCCATATTTTGAATGACTAGGGACTAATTTTGTAATTTTATGAAAGTTGGGGGACTAAAACTGCCAATTATGCAAACTTTGTACGTTTTTCATTTGTTTTTACTCTTTTTGCATCTAAAACATATAAAACACATTTTTGAAATAATTTCAGTATTTTGATGCATTTCTGAGTGTTTTTGTATGTTTTGCAGTTCAGATTTGACCAAAAATGATGAGTGTTTGAGCACTCATCAGTAGACCTATCCTCCATGTGCTCTATCATTGGTCCACATTCCCCCTGACATTCTCTGTCATAGCTGTCAGTTTCTAGAAGCAATAATCATAAGGTAATTATTGCTTACTCAGGGTAATTGGGCGTGTGGGGTTTCTAGAGTTCTTACAATAGTATTTTTTCTGGGTAAATATTGATTTGGGGGGCGGGTAAATGGGGTTTGGGATTTTATTAATAAAGGGTTGTTGACCGAGTTAAAGGTGGGTTGACTTGGGTATTTCAATTGATGGACCGGGTAATAATAAAAGGGGTGGTGGGCTTATGTTTGGTATTGGGCTTTGGGGGATTTATTTGAGTTAATATTTTGTGGATCCGGTGGTGTAATTTTTAATAATATAATTAACAAGGACCAAATATGTCAAACTGAAATCTCCAAGGACTGATTCTGTAAATCCTTCAAAGTATTTTCCCAAGGGCATTAATTGTCAATCTTTGAATCATGAAGGACTTTATTTGACTTTTTCTTCAAAATTTCATCAAAGGACTATTTTTGTAATTATCTGAAAGCTCAGGGACTAAAGTTGCCTCTCAAATTTTGACCAGGAACCTTTTATGCACTTTTGTGATTCTCTGAGGACTTCTATTGACATATTAAGCTTTCTTTAATCATTTTTCTTCCCAACTCCGGCTTTTGACCTTTTTCCAATCTCGTGCTCGTTTTTGTCGGTTTTTTCTTTGTTTTTGTTCTTTTTTCTCATATCCGTACCTGCATATATACAAATACAAAAACACACATTCTCTTGGCATATTTGGTTAGTATTTGGTGTATTTGGTCTGATTTTGGTCTAAAAATGATGTGTGAAAAAGCACATATCAAAATCCTCCAGACTAAGGTATTGTTGTGTCATCACGCAATGTCATCACCTCACGCTTAAGAGATAAATAATTTCAAAACCTCTCTTTACTGACGTTGTAAGGTAGCAATGATGTTCAAAAGAGATATCAAAATCAGTTATTCTCAAAAACGCTCCGTTTTTCGATTTTAGGAATAACAACTACTACTACTCTTTTTTTGTATTTTTATTTATATATGTGATGGTTTGCTTTGACTTTCATTATCAATTCTTATCTGTTGATAACTTTCAGGGTCAACGAGTTGAAACACTTCTCACAGAGAAGAGACCATACGGATAAAAATCATCATCCTTGATTTTTCACAAGCTCCCAAACTAAGCGTAAAATCAAGATCATTGTTTATCCACAAGTTAGGTGCTAACACTACCCACAAAAGTTAATTGTGTCATTACCTCTTGTTCCCAGTTCCTAAGTTTTGTATCTCAAGATTTTAATTTGTGAGAAATGAATTGCTTCATATTTTCTCGTTTTGATATTTGTTAGTCCGATAAGAGCACAAAATTTGAACGCTAAGTAGTTTCCAAACTTTCCCTCGAAAACCCCTGCATACAGAAATCGGGTCCACATGAAGGTCTCTGATTTAACACAATTTGTGGAGGACCCCCTTTTTATTTACGACCGAGACATCCCATGTCTGAGACCCGAAACGGAAGCTTTTTATTAGGGAAACCCCCGGAGTCGAAGTTTGGCATTTTTGCCCAATTATAAGCACTTTAATAATAGTTGGTCCTTAGTCCTTTATTTCAATTACAACAACGGTTTTTGAGCCGCCAAGATGTAAGACCTTTATTATGACCTTGGATTTATATCCGCTGCTTTTTATAGCTTTGGATTCCTCTGCCTTTTTATTTTGCTATGGACTATTATTATTCATATTCATTATCATATGCCAAACCCCGATAAATCTTTGGCCAATAGAAGCCGGTGTCAAATACTTTCTTAGCGGTGAAGTTGGCACCATGATGTCCCCCCGTGGGTCCATTGTGGCATGCCATGAGAATTTCAACGGCTTCTTTGCCATGAACGCACCGCCGGATCACTTGATCCGCACAAATCTTAAACAAGTAGGGGTCGTCCCAGAAATAATGTTTAACATCTTTGAAGAATTTCTTCTTTTGCTGGAACGACATCCCTTTACGGATAAAATTCCCCGTATGGTAATTCGCAAAGTCGGCGAACCATGGGGTACTAGAATCACAATGTGATAAACTCCCCAGTCTCTCGAGAGGAAATGTTTCGTTAATTTCCTTTTTATCGAAAACACTTTGAAGGGGATTCTCTAAACGCGATAGGTGATCAGCAGCAAGGTTCTCAGATCCCTTTTTTCTCGAATTTCAACGTTGAATTCTTGAAGGAGGAGAACCTACCGCATCAAGCGTGGCTTAGCATCTTGCTTTGCCATTAAATATTTGAGAGCCGAATGATCCGTATACACTATGCATTTCTTCAAAAGCAAATAAGGTCGAAACATTTCAAAAGCGTAAATGACGGCTAACATCTCTTTTTCAGTAGTCGTATAATGGTATTGAGCGTCGGTCATTGTTTTACTGGCATAGTGTATCGGCTGAAAATGTTTAGACTTGCGTAGCCCTAGGACTGCACCAATGGCATAATCGCTAGCATCGCACATTAGCTCAAAAGGCAAGTCCAAATCGGGGGCAATTAAGATAGGAACCTCCGTTAACTTTTTCTTAAGAATATTAAATGCTTCGATGCATTCATTTGAGAAGATAAACGGAACATCTTTTTCAAGCAAGTGGGTCAGGGACCGGGTTATCTTAGAAAAGTCTTGAATGAAACGTCGGTAAAAGCCGGCATGACCGAGAAAACTTCTAATTCCTTTAACGGTCGTGGGATGAGGTAATTTTGCAATCACATCGACTTTAGCTCTATCGACCTCAATCCCTGATTTTGATATCTTATGGCCGAGGACAATGCCCTCTTTGACCATGAAATGGCACTTCTCCCAATTTAGAACCAAGTTGGTGTCTTCACACCGTTTCAGCATTCTTTCTAAATGGGAGAGGCAAGAAGTGAAAGAATCTCTATAAACCGAGAAATCGTCCATGAAAACTTCCATGGTTTTCTCAATCATGTCTGAGAATATGGACATCATACACCTTCGGAATGTGCCTGGAGCATTGCATAAGCCGAAAGGCATATGACGATAGGTAAACGTTCCATAAGGGCAAGTAAAGGTAGTCTTTTCCTGGTTCGGAGGGTCAATCGGTATTTGAAAGTAACCGGAGAATCCATCAAGAAAACAATAGAACTCATTTCCCGCTAGGCGTTCTAGCATTTGATCCATAAATGGAAGTGGGAAATGGTCCTTACGAGTCGCATCATTCAATTTTCAATAATCAATACAAAATCTCCATCCGGTAACAAGACGTGTCGGAATCAATTCATTATCTTCATTCGTTACGATGGTCATTCCACCTTTCTTCGGTACGCAGTGGACCGGGCTAACCCAGGAGCTATCCGAGATTGGATAAATCATTCCGGCATCGAGAAGTTTGATAACTTCCTTTTTGATAACCTCATGAATTTTCGGGTTAACCCGTCGTTGTTGCTGAACGGACGGTTTGTAATTGTCTTCAAGTAAGATCTTATGCGTGCAAAAACGAGGGTCGATACCCTTGATATCGGAAATTTGCCAAGCGATGGCACGTTTATGCTTCTTGAGCACATCTAAGAGACGGTTCTTCTTCTCATCTTTAAGTTCCTTAGAAATTATGACAGGAAGTTTGTCGGTTCCTTCCAAAAATGCATATTCGAGATGAGGGGGTAAATCCTTGAGCTCGAGCTCCGGAGGATTCTCAGTAGATGGCTTAACTTCTTTAATATCAGCCATTTTAGGGTCCATCGGAGGGAGGGACGGGTTGGGATCTTCATTTAATAATTTTTCAATCAAAAGAACATCTCCCTCCGGGTTGCAAACGGAATGATTAATTTCCAGTGAAATCGAATCATTAGCAAGAAAGGCCTTGATCTCTTTCCAAGCAAGATCACTTCCCTCAAACGGAGTAAGGGAAGGGGAAAGATCGGAAATAATCGGTTCAAAAGAAGGAGTAGGATTGCCACTCGAAGCATTTTTGGTGAAACCAAGTAACTCTTGAGCATACTCCTCTGTAACTTCGTCAATAACATCAATTCGGTTAACGGAATCATGATCATAATCGGAGGAGTATCTCGCGGTTTGATTAAGATTGAACGTAACTGCATCATTTCCAACATGTAAGGTAATCTCCTCGTCGTAAACATCAATTAAAGCATGGCCAGTCTGTCGGAATCCTCTTCCGAGAATGAGAGGAACCCGTGGATCAGCATCAAAATCAACAATGACAAAATCAGCAAGGAAATTAAATTTTCCCACATTGACGAAAATATCCTCGGCTATACCAATCGGTCGAGAGTAGATCGGTCGGCAAGCTCGAGGGTCATACAAGTCGGAGTCAAATTGGGTAAAGACAATTTCTTCCAAATGGATAACGGCATTAGGTTAATGCTAGCACCAAGATTGGCCAAGGCGAAGCATTGAACCATCCCAGGAAAATTACATGGAATGAGAAATCGACCAGGGTCTTCAAGCTTTTCGGGAAGCTTTTTGAGGATAACCGCTGAGCAATTCTCATTCATCTGGGTTCGAGACTTTTCAAACAATTTTTCTTTGTTATTCAAAAGACCTTTTAGCATTGAAGCAAATTTAGGCATCAAAAGTATAGCATCCGCGAGAGTTATGTCAAAATGTAGTTCTTGAAAAACTTGGTAAAACTTTTCCATCCGAATTTTATCTTTCTCACGGTGCTTTTGTCCATTTAAGTGTGACGGATATGGCAAATTTGTTTTGACGGAAATTTCTTTCTCAGTTTCGTTAACAACTTTATCTTTTCCTTTAGACGTTGGGACCACCGGAGGTTGGATGTTTTCGGTCCTTCCATTATTAATAGGAATTTCCGTATCCGTTGTTGCCTCGGTTTCACGGACGACTACCTTGGGAGACGAAGAAGAAGGGGTAGTCAGAGCCGTTGGTCCATCGATTATAGCACCACTCCTAGTCGTGATCGCCTTAGCATCGCCCTTCGGGTTAGCGATCGTGTTGCTTGGAAGAGTACCCGAGCTCGAGGGTCGATCATTTAAAAACTTCTTAATCTCAATGATTTCCTTAGTTAGTAATTCCTGAGTTTTAATTAAATTCTGATTTTGCAGCATCAATTGTTTAATCAATTCATCTGAGGTTGGCTGATTTTGATTTACAACTGCATTTTGAAAACTTAGACCACGATTGTTGTTATTGAAACCTTGATTTTGAAAATTCTGATTTCCATGATTGTAATTCCCACGATTAGCATTATAATTTCCTTAAAAATTCCCTTGAATCGGGCCTTGATTATAATTTCTCCGATTTTGATTTTGAAAGCCATGATTTTGATTTTGAAAACCATTGTTCATCCGATTTTGATTCTAGTTAAATTGATGATTTCGGTTTTGCACATTTTGATTAACTTGATTGACTTGATTAACTGGATTGACTTGATTCGGTTGAGTAAAACCGGGTGGTCCAACAAAATGGTTTGAACTGTAGCTGAGAAGATTTCGATCTCCTTGAAGAGGTGGGTAACCGTTGCTACCCATATTTGCAGTATGAGCATAAGAACCGGTTAACGGACATTCGTTATACGGATGTGGACCACCACAAGTTACACAACCCTGATTCACGACATTCACTTGATGATTTGGTTTTTCAAAAGACATAGCATCGACTTTTTTAGTAAGAGCCACTAACATACTCATCACTTCATCATTCGTTTTATTATTAGTGTTAGAAACTTGAGGCTTATTTCTCGACATTCTCACACGAGCCTTATTCTTGATTATCATGAAAGCATCTTTTGTGTTTCGAGCCAATAAGTTCCCACCCGCAGTAGAATTAAATGAGTCTTGGTCAACATGACATAACCCATTGTAGAAAGTATCAATCTGCTGAAGGGATGTGAACCCATGGTTCGGACATTTTTCCATCAAATCTTTGAATCAATCCCAAGCTTCGCTGAACGACTCATCAAAAGCTTGTTGGAATTGAAAGATTTGGGAACGAAGGTTAGACGTTTTAGAAGGAGGATAGAAGTAATTCACAAACTTGGACGCAAGATCGTTCCAAGTGTGAATCGAATTCAGCGGTTCCTTTTCAAGCCAAGTCCGGGCTATCCCTTTAAGGGAGAAAAGGAAATAACTTCAATTTCACCACCTCGTGAGGAACTTGATTCATGCGAATGGTCTCAGCGATGTCGGCGAAATTTCTTATGTGAGCATATGGGTCTTCGTGTTCGAACCCGTGAAAAGATATACTCGTGATAAGATTGAGCAATCCGTGATTAATTTCAAAATTAGCATTGATTTCGAGTATCACGATGGCTCTACTCACACCATTGAATGGTGACCGGAGTTGTTCCTCCATCGGACGTGGATCGAAAGCCGGTTGTGGTCCCATCGGAGGGATCACATTGTTTTGAGCACCACCCATCAGCGGGGGTCCCCAAGTGTTGCTCGTTCGGGTTCATTTCCTCCGTATTAGGAAAAAGAACTCGGTGTGTATGACGAAACAAACTTTCTGGATTTGAAAGTGGTGAAACAAGTCGTTTAGAAGTGGAACGTGTGTTCATACACCACAAAAATCAAATTTTTGAAAAATAAAAAGAAAATCAAATTGAAAAGGAAAATCTTTTTGTATTTTTGTTTTTATAAAGCAAAATTCAAATACTTAATCTTTTGTTTTTTTTCTTTTTCAAACGTTATGTTAATCGTAAACCATTTCCTTTAAACCTACTCGCGACGGAATGGGAGAGAAGAATGGATCTCTCTTCAGCTTGCAATTTAATGTCAAAGCTTCTGTATTTTCCGCTTATTCGGTCGTAGAATTCAAAGTAATCCGACTAGCAACTAATTTCACGTGTTTTTATATTGGGAAGCTTATTTGGTTTACAACGCCCACCCTTCAACGGGAGAGTAGAGGCTGTAACTTTATTATTTTTTTGGTATTTTTGAAAACACTTTAGGAAAAGTGTTTTTGATTTTTTAATTTTTTTTTTTTGGTTTTTATAGAAAATATATACAAGGAAGGTATTCAAAACACAATTTCAAAAAACGAAAATGAAAAATTCACTTCAACCTTCCCCGACAGCGGCGCCAAAATTGATTCGTGAGAAAATCAAGTTATATATAGTATAGTATTACTCAAGAGATCCGCAAAGAAATACGGATAACCCGAGGTCGTAGTCCGTGTGAAGGTTGAATGGAATTCTCAATTCCCGATTCGTGAAGCGTGTCGTGAAAGTGGTAAAAAGTGAATTTTAATGAGATTATACTAATGAAATCACAAATGAGGCAACCAGAAACGTAACGTAAAATCGAAATCGTACGCTAAAACGTTAACGTACGAAATAAAACGCGACTTTTAAGCTACACTACTCCTACGGACATGGAAATAATTTTTAAAAGTTAAAAATGATAAAAGAAAAATTTAAGAAAAAGAAAAATATTTTTTTGACATTTTATTTATTTTTTATGAATTAAAAACTAATTATACTAATTCAAAATTAAAAGAAAATGCACATAAGGTGAGAAAAATGAAAATTAAATTTTGAAAATTATAAAATAACTAAAATGTAATTTTAAAACTAAAAACCAATTTTTTTGGCTTTTTCTGATTTTGTTTTGGATTTTTTAGTAATTAAAAAGTATTTAAAATTGAATAAAAATGGAAATAAAATAAGCAAAATAGCAAATCAACTTGGAAAAATATGAAAAATTTAGGGAAATTCTAATTTAATATTCTAAACTTGGGTAAAATATAAAAAGTGAGAAATAAGCATTGTAGGACCCAATTGCTTTGAAAACAGCTTATACATAGTGCTTAATGATAAGTAGTTTGACCAGAATTGACCAAAGTTTGACCCAATGACTTTTAGGACACAAATAAGCTTATAAGAACAGAACTTAGGCTAATAGTCACACAAAAACACAGGCAATGATCAAAACAGGAGAAATAAGCACAATGTGAATAAGCAATACACAATCAGATTGAGCAAATTGTCAAATCTCAACTAAGACAACAACCTATGGTAAAAACTAACTCAGATGAACCAATATTCTCAGAGTATGATCAGAAATAAGAAATTGCAGCCTTAATTGTGAAAACAGGAACTAGCTCTAAACACTCAACTTAATAGGCAAATAAGCAGTATTAAAAAGTTGTTTCAGAAAAGCTTATGGGGGCAAACACTACATTAATCTACTAAGCTCTCAAATCCACCAATACCTTTCAATCCTTAAACCAAAAAGCTATCTAAAAATAGACTAGAAGGTGAGTCAAAACCTGAGGAGCAGGGGAGTGTTTAAACCAAACAAGCAACTTTAAACAACTTTTCCAATAAGCAAATAAGATCCATTATGAAATTTTCTTTTTGTTATTGATTCACAAACTATTAAATTCCTTAAATCAGCAACTCAAAAGTATTTCTAATCAAAGATGAAGCCCAGCTTAGCTATCAAATATGTGACCAAATCTGAGTGACAATTGTTCTATTGACTTTCTGATTTTAAAGTGATATTGACTAAACTAAATTTGATCCTATTCTCATTTATTATCTAAGTTGTAAGTACCTATTATGCAACTAATTAAAGCTATCTAATACTAAAATGCAACTATTGATGAGATTATGCAACTATATTAACCTATATAATTAACTGCTATGAGCAATTGCAAGTGATTTGACTATTTATTAAGTGAACTCTTGTTTTTATGTTATACTAATCCTAAATGCAGCCTAAGTGTTGTGTTAAAACTATCAATACCCTCTGAACCACAAAATCTCACAGCAAACAAACTAATTCCAAACACTCCCTAATGATATGACTGATCAACTAAAAACTACTCAAATCTCATCCAACTTAATCCAAACTTAACCTAGGTGCAACAACAGATTCAAAATGAACAATGAAACACAGATTTCAAACCACAGAATCCTAGACAACACAGATCCACAGATCTGACAGGTTAATGCAACAGTAGCCACTTAAAATCAAGCAAAACTAAGAACAATAATAAAATAAGACAGAAGACTTATGCAACTATTAGTATTAAGCAAAATCAAGTAACAATAACATATCTAAACTAAATTTAATCTACTAATGCAATTGAAATGAAAATAAATGGAAACCTTACAACCAAAAGCCCCCTCAGCTTAACAGAGGGGGTTCACTAAGCATGCCTGTCTTTTGACAGGCTAGGTGGACTCCTTCTTGGCTGCCTTAATTCCAAATAAGCTTGAGTTGACTTTTTTTGACCAATATAAACTTGAGAGTAAATGATAAATATAAGCTTACAAAAGCTATGAATTAGCTGATATAAACTTAAATAGAACAGTAGTAAATAAAATGAACCTGTGAATTGTAATTTAAACTATTTTTTTTAATGAAGAACAATAACAGAAATTAGAAGCTAAATTTTAGAATAAACTACTGATAACAAGTAACTAAAGGCAATAAGTAAATCTAAATTAAAAATTAAACTTAAAACAGGAATTGAAAATTAAAATTATATTAATAAGAGAAAATTCGAATACAAGGCTTTTGAAATGAGAAATACAAATGGAATTAAAAACAGAAAACTAAAGTATACTAAAAACCTACAATCCACAACTGTGATGGAAGGGGTATTTATAGGTGAGATATGAGCCCTGTGTGAAGGTTCTAACAAATCCAGCTCAGCAATCCTTGTGAAATTGTGTTTGTTTTGATCCCTCCTGAGCCGTGTGATCACCCTTGGTCCCCAATCCATTAATATCCACCGTTTGATTGATTGATTGATGTAGACCTATCCTCCGTGTGCTCTATCATTGGTCCACGTACCCCCTGACATTCTCTGTCATAGCTGTCAGTTTCTAGAAGCAATAATCATAAGGTAAATATTGCTTACTCTGGGTAATTGGGCGTGTGGGGTTTCTAGGGTTCTTACAATAGTATTTTTTTCTGGGTAAATATTGATTTGGGGGGCAGGTAAATGGGGTTTGGGATTTTATTAATAAAGGGTTGTTGACCGAGTTAAAGGTGGGTTGACTTGGGTATTTCAAGTGATGGACCGGGTAATAATAAAAGGGGTGGTGGGCTTATGTTTGGTATTGGGCTTTAGGGGATTTATTTGGGTTAATATTTTGTGGATCCGGTGGTGTAGTTTTGAGTAATATAATTAACAAGGACCAAATATGTCAAACTGAAATCTCCAAGGACTGATTCAGTAAATCCTTCAAAGAATTTTCCTAAGGGCATTAATTTTCAATCTTTGAATCATGAAGGACTTTATTTGACTTTTTCTTCAAAATTTCATCAAAGGACTATTTTTGTAATTATCTGAAAGCTCAGGGACTAAAGTTGCCAATCTCTCAAATTTTGACTAGGGACCTTTTATGCACTTTTGTGATTCTCTGAGGACTCCTATTGACATATTAAGATTTCTTTAATCATTTTTCTTCCCCGGCTCTGGCTTTTGACCTTTTTCCAATCTCGTGCTCGTTTTTGCTTTGTTTTTGTTCATTTTTCTCATATCCGTACCTACATATACACAAATATAAAAACACACATTCTCTTGGCATATTTGGTTAGTATTTGGTGTATTTGGTCTGATTTTGGTCTAAAAAGGATGTGTGAAAAAGCACACATCACATGTTTAAACCTTCACCCAAGACAACTATCATGGTCTACCACCATCACCTTCCTCCGAACACTTGAAGTTCGTTGAGGAGCTAAAAGAGGCTCATGAGCTTAGTGCTCTTTTAGCATTACATCTTGCTCAACGCAATTTGGATCCACCTCAATCAAGCTCACCATCATCACCACACAACATTAACCAAATTGAGAAGCATGTTAACAATTGTCCTTGTTGCATCTTCATCCAACAAACCATTGCATTGAATGAGCACTTTACTTGGATTGAGTATCTTCTTACTAGATCTCAACAAACACCATCACTTGAACAACATCAAAACCCTCAACCAACAAACCCAACTTCAAATCCACCACCTCGAAGCTCTACATCTCCAAACTCACCAACATCCATGCAACCAAAAGTTTACCTCCATTAAGCCACCAACATTATCCCCATTCACCATTCCCACCCAAGCATTTTATATGCTTATGTTTCTTATTTTTCAAATAAAACACCTCAGCCATTTTGGGATGCAAGAAAGTTTGATGACACTCTTTGTTGGCATAATAGGATATTCTACTTGGTTTAGAATTCTATCATTATGGCTTATGTAACAATGATTATGTGGTTGACATAATCATTTTGAATTAATGAATGTTTTTATATGTGTTTCAAATTCTCCTTTGCCATGCTTGTTATTTGTTATTTGTATGTTATATATTTTTTCTTGTGCTTCTAATATTTTTCTTGCAAGAATTCCATAGCTCGAACCCTTGGTGCCCTCAAACGAGGGGGAGCATACATCAAGGGGGAGCTTTCATCTTATCGGCTTAAACCTTTTTGATTCTACAAAAAGGGGGGAGAAGTGAATATAAACTCACTAAATACTTGTCTAAAATTTAATTTTTGGATTTAATGAGTTTAGGTTTTGTAATCATCAAAAAGGGGGAGATTGTTGATATAAATAAGTGACTAAAAATGTTATTCATATCTTTCGATATCTATATGTTTTGATAATCACAAAACAAAAACCCATCAAACCAAAGATCATGACGTAAACAAGTATTTAGTAGTAAATAATCACTTTTACCATCTAATCACTTAAGGTATGAATAAACAAAGTGTCTAATGCATTATAAGATCAAAGGGGTATTTAATTAATTATTACAAAGTTTATTTTAATATATAAACTTATTATATATTTTTGAAAAACACTTTTGGTAATAAAGAAAAATGTTTTAATCATACTAAATATATGAATTCAAATTTTTAACCAAAATCAGTTAGTTTTTCACCAAATAAACTTTCCCCACTAAAAGACAAAGTTTCTGGCCTTTACAGTTGGGCGGCCCCCTTTATTATAAGGGGCGGTCCCCTTAAAATTAAGGGGGCCGGCCATGAATTAAGGGGACCGGCACGCTCCAGTACAGTAAATTTTGTCCCTATAAATACTGGTTCATTTTACAGATTTTCCTCACCTTTTTGCACTAAAAACTTTCTGATTCAAACCTCCATTTCTATCTTAAAAATCCTTTGATCATATAATTCATAAGTCTTTGTTTCCAAGTGATCCAAAGCTTCATTCACTCAAGTGCAAAGAGAAGAATACTTCTATCTATCAAGACTAGAAGTATTCCAACTTAGTATCATCTTGCTATCTAAGTTGTTTGACCATTTCATCTTGTATATCATTCATTCTTTGGTGAATAAAGTGTATACATTGGTTTGCTAGATTTAGATATAGGATCTAGATTTATTGAAGGTGTGAAGTGGTACTAGAAGTGAAGAAGTAGAGGTGCATAGGATTAGTGGTAGAAGAAATAAGAAGTGGTAGTATATTGAAGTAGAGATTAGTTTTGAAGAAAAAGAAGTTGAAGCCTTGAAGTTGAGAAGACCTTGAAGCCTAGAAGTTGTGAAGAAGTATAAATCTTGAAGTAGTGGATAGAACTAAGTTGTGAAGGTGTGAAGAAACAAGTGACGTGAAAAAGAAGAGTTAGGAAGTAGAAAGGTGTGAAGAAGATTGGTGTGAAGTGGATAGGTGTGAAGTAGAAAGGTGTAAAGAAGAATTGGTGTGAAGTAGATTGGTGTGAAGAAGTTGTGTAGAAGTTGTGATTAAGTTGTGAAGAAGTTGTGGTGTGTATATTGGTGTGTAAGGTTTCCTCCGCCATAAGGGAGGTTATTGATCTAGTGAAGAAAACTCTCGAGTTCGGTGCTCGGGGAGTGGAGTAGGGCAAGGAAGGTGTCCTTTTAGCCGAACCACTATAAATCCTTTGTCTCTCGGTTTGATCTTTCCATCTCTCACTCTTAGTTTATTTACTTGTTAGCATTTCATACATAGTTATAATTGCTTGTGTTGTGTATATATTGATTTCACATAAAGATCAAACTAAGCTTCATTCACAACATTAATTTTATACAAACAAACCAAGTACATAAATTCATATTAAATCACATATACATATACATGTTTATATGTGATATATGAAATTATAAATTTTCACTCAACATTATATATAAGTAGTGTTTATACGAAAAACGTGAATAAACTAGTATCTATATTTTTGCATCAAAGAGTTTTGAAATTTACGTCTATTCTTTAGAAGCAAACTTTTATAAAACAAATAAAACGAAAAAGACGTAAAACTATTCAACCCCCCTTCTTGTTTTCCACAAAAAGAAGTTCTATATTTTCAAAAACATCAGTTTTATTTTTAATTAGATATACCCAAACAACTAGAATAATCAACATTAGTCAAAAAGAATTTTTACAATTCTCTACTAGAAACTCTATAAGGACTCCATAAATCTAAATAAACTAACTGACTAACATGAACAGACTTATAATCAGTTAGAGGAAAAGACTCATTATTTTGTTTAGTCCTATTACAATTGTCTAACCAAATTCATGTTTCTCATTTCTAAAGTTTAATTTGTCTTTTAAAGACTTTAAGCACATTATTTGCAGGATATCCAAATCACTGATTATTGTTGATTTTCATAAAATATATAAATACCTAAAATTTACTTATAGATATGTAATTATATGGTTTTAGTTTTATATACTATCTACTTTTATTTTAAAAAGAAACCCAAAGGGTTTATCTCTAAACCCTAAAAGCCTCTCTATAAAAGGAGAGCAATACACACAACTTCACAAGTTTCACACACTTGGGCAAATAATGCCTCACAACAGTAAAGCATGGTCTTTGTTTAAGTGTTACTTGAGCTTCTTGATACTTATCAATCTCATCGGGTCCTTACCATTCTAACGGGAAACCAAACAACAAAACCATTCCCATCCCATCTTTTTACTGATTTACATACCATACATAAACATGGCGCCATCAATGAGGACATGATACAAAAAAGCTGCAATTTTTTTGAAAATTTTCACCTATTTTCACTCATTTCTCAATCAAAAATCTAGAAATTTTTTCCTTAGTGCACAAGTATCTTAACCAATCATGTCTGTGTATAAACCGCTAAAATTTCGGACACACCCAAAAATCACTCGGACCTATCTGAGTGGACAACTCTTTTCATTCAGAGAAGAGCCAACAAATACTCGAAAAAGAGAGTCACTAGTAACCTTGAAATCACAAAGAGAAACCTTCGAGGGAAACACATGCAATATCTAACCTTGCAAACATGCACACGTCACCTCCCCTAAAGAAACTCACATGGTCTTGTGAGAGAAGTCATACTCTCAGACCATTCACACAAACTCGAATGTCTCAACCATTCAAAGATTAGGGAGCATCAAATGGTGCTAGTGGGTGTCAGAGAAAGGGACTGACAAACATTCAAATCTGGTCACACTACACCACTTATCGGAAAATACTCAGGTAAACACATACCAATCTACTTATCATTTTCCGCTTTAGTTTGCATTTAGCAATCGGGCTAATCCATTACCTGGAACCACCCTGGGTATGACATTCAGAAGGACACCCTGATATTATCTCCTAGCCACTGCTTTGGAAATAACATGCAACATACAATATACTTAGAACAAATCTCAAACACATACCTAGCAAAATCTAACACTAGGGAACTCATGAAGAGTAGGATAAAGAATTTACCCAGTCTACCCAAGCCTGAACATCCTAAACCAAAAACTCTCAGGAACAACCACACTATTTGGACAAATTAACAAACTTGCCCACCCAGACACACTTCCCATGGTAGATGATAATAACCAAATGGAACAAGAGTTCCTCAGGGAATAGATAGGGAGTGTCAACATGATCAAGTCATGGCACTCAAGCACAAAAAGAGGAAACGAAGTCATGGAGACCTGGCAATGTACCCCATCGCTATGCATTCCATGAGACACATTTATACCATTGTCCGATCCCGTAGTCATAACAACAATGATAGCCTCACATAGGGTTTGTAGAATATACATGGACGGGGGAGTTCAGTCAATAATATGTACGAACATTGTTTCAACAAACTTCTAAAACACATCAGGTCAAGCCTTAAACCTCAAACCACACCACTAATCTATTTCTCAAGAGAGAGATCATATCTTGAAGGTGTAGTCACCTTAGAGCTCACAGTAGGAACACACCCGCTGTAGGGAACGATCATGTTACAATTCCACTTTGTCAAGTCCATATCCAAGTACAACGTCATACTCGGAAGAACAGCAGGGTTCGCTATAGTAAAAAGCAAATACCCTGGGAAGAAAGCTAGCCTAGCGGCAACGTTAGAAGAGAGCAATGTCATGGAGATCGCATGGGAGCCTATTCCGGGAGACATTCCTAAACAGGTAAAAGTCATGATACATCCTGAATACCCAGATCAACCCATCACAATCAGAGTTAACCTCTCACCCCTAGTTTAGAACTAACTTGTATAGCTGTTGGCAAACAACCTAGAAGTATTCGCCTGAAAACCATTAGACATGACTGGTATTGCTAGGAAATTAGAATAATACAACCTAGGCCTAAACCAATACGCATCACCTATTAGACAGAAAAGATGCAGTCTCTCAGGCTATGGATTCCCAGTTCACAAACCTAATCCAGGTGGGCATCCTACGCCCAGTCAAGCATCAAACCCGGTTCTCAAACCCAGTTATGGTCAAGAAAGTTAATGCCACGTGATGTATGTTTGTCGACTTCACCAGCCTAAATAAGGCATGTCCAAAAGACAACTACCCTCTGCCTCCTATCGACTGAAAAGTGGAATCCTTGGCTGATTTCAAATACAAATACTTTCTTGACACATACAAAGGATATCACCAGATTCTAATCATAAAATCTGACAAAGAAAAAATTGCATTCTACACCAATCACAGCCTCTTTTGCTATACCAAGATGCCTTTCAGTGTAAAAAATGCAGGCGCTTCCTACGTAGACAGAGAATTCAAATCTCAGATAGGCATCAACCTCGAGGTATATGTCGATGACATGGTTATCTAAAGCAAGACATAGGATGCCATATTGCGTGACGTCATAGAAACCTTCCAAAATATCATAAGCATCAACATGAAGATAAAACCTAGCTAAATGTACATTTTGAGTAGAGGGCCAGTTCTTGGGTCATATAATTGATGCCATATGAATGAGGGTGATCCTAAAAAAGATGTAGGTTGTACTTGACTCCTCCTAAGAACCTGAGAGAACCATAAAAAGCTTAAATGGGAAACTCGCAGCTCTTAGCTTATTTCTCTCATGAGCATCAGAAAAACAACTACCATTCTTCAAGTTATTGATCGAATTCAACAAGTAGAAGGTATACGAGTGGATAGAAGAGGCAGAGGTAGCACTTCAGGACCTTAAGGTGTTCCTAAATGAATTACCCACCCTGAAAGCTCCAGTACCAGGTAAAACCCTCACCATGTACCTAGCAGCATCAAAGGAAGCAATTGGGATAGTACTCTTAGCAGAAAGGAAAAAGGTTCAAAAGCCAATCTACTTATTCAGCAAGATTTTTCAAGATGCATAAATAAACTATCCTCCACTGGAAAAGCTAGCATTCGCCCTACTGCTATCATCCAGGCAATTCAAAAGGTACTTCTAGGCACACCCAATACATATACTGATAGACAAGCCCCTAAAACAGGTTCTATTAAACCACGAGTACATAAGAAGAATGTCAAAATGGGCGATCGAGTTGAGCGAACACGAAGTCACTTTTGGATCCAAGCATTAAATCAAAGAGCAAATCATGGAAGATTTCCTCACTGACGTTGACGCATCACCTCCAGTAATACCAGGAAAGAAGACAAAAACACAGCCAACACCCACGGGGCATGACAATGAAACCTGGACTTTATACACTGATGGTGCATCATGTAAAGAAGGTTTAGGGGCAGGGTTAGCGCTCACAAGCTCGTCAGGGCACGACTTCATGTATGCCCAAAAGTTCAATTTCGATGCCTCAAACAATGAGTCCAAATATGAAGCGCTACTAGCAGGTTACGCTTAACCAAAAAATAGAGGTCAAAAGAATCAAGGCATTCAGAAAATCATTGTTGGTAGCCTCCCAAGTATGGGTTGAATACACTGCAAAGGAAAAACCTATGAAGTTATACTTGGCATTGGTCAACCAGATCCTACCATACATCACGTCTTTCACCATCACTCAAATCCCCAAGGGACAGAACCAACGAGTAGACGCCCTGAGCAAACTCATTGCCCCCACTTTTCAATACTTCAGAAAAGAGGTCGTAGTAGAAGTCATAAACGAGACATCCATCCTACAACCTGCGGAAGTCTCCCAAGTCGAGACAGATGACACTTGGATGAATCATATCTTGAACCGGCTATCTCAACGTATTTTACCACCTGACAAACTAGAGGCACTAAGAATCAGGCGCAAGGCCATAATGTACTAATGGGGTGTTTCGCGTGTCATTGCGGTTTAGCAGTATTAATGCCTACTCAAGTTTTAAATTTATATTTAGCTGACTTATCAATAACACACACCCCTAACGAGCAGTGTACCCGATCAGTATGATTATAATGGTAAGTAGATTGTCGATCACTAAGAGTGGAACGTATTATCTAGTTAACCTAATTAGTATCTTAATATCCTACGTTAGTTTTACAGTCTAATCTAACGAAAGGGGGTTTCAGCCTGAGAGACTAGCACAGTTTGGTTTTATTAAACAGTAAATAAAATAATAAGCATGGATCAGCAAATAGCAACACGTACACAGAAAGATAATGGAAGCAGAAGAAGGCCTGTCCTGATAGTTAAGCAGCTTGTCACTTATTTTATTGCTAGTTTTATATGATGAGTATCGTAATCTAATTTGTCTTGTTGGATCCTAAATATAGGTGAGTAAACTCTTAATGATTACTTATGTCTATCCTACTTTCTAGATGCTAGATAAGTAGGTGAGGAACAGGTATGGTAGCCCGCAGGCTCAGCTAGACACAGAGGTTATCAATGCACATATATAAGTCACCAAAAAAATCATCATATAAACTTTAATTGATGGGAAAGCAGTTTTAAGGGGAGCAGTATGGTGGCCACAAGCCCATCAATCCTGATGAATTAAAGCGTACTAATACAATAAAACAAAACTACTTAATGAATTAAATACATGCAGGACCTTCTTAAAGCTCTAATATCTTCATTTGGGATGTGTCTTGTGATGCTTCTTCGGCTGAATTCATCTCCTTAGGGTTTTGTTGCACTCAAAATTCGTATATGTCTTGGGGTATTTATAGTTTCTGTTTGAGGGCACGATGCGGCGCATCGAGTAAGTAAATGTGGCGCATTGACTTAACTTCGTGTGGGGTCCAAGATTAATATGTTCTACAATATTCGTACACCGTCTTTAGATGCGGCGTATCTTGATCTTGTATGCGGCGCATGTCCTTTAGTGTAACAATGATGAGTGCTCAAACACTCATCATTTTTGGTCAAATCTGAACTGCAAAATATACAAAAACACTCAGTAATGCATCAAAATACTGAAAATATTTCAAAATTGTGTTTTATATGTTTCAGATGCAAAATGAGTAAAAACAGATAAAAAAACATACAAAGTTTGCAAAATTGGCAGTTTCAGTCTCTCAACTTTCATAAAATGACAAGACTAGTCCCTGGTCATTCAAAATATAGAAAATTATCACCAAAGGTCCTTTTGAAATCATAAGTTGTCATATTTAGTCCTTTGGTGAAAAATCTCAAAAGATTTAGAAATTTGCAATTTAGTCCCTGGAGTTTAAAAAAATGACAGAATTGGTCCCTGGTGGGATATTTTTGAAAGAAAAATCATTTTGGGTCCTTGGGAAGTTACAAAAGTCATTTTCAGTCCTTGGTGTGAAGTTTTGAGAAATTTACATTTTGGTCCCTCAAGTTTCAATAATTTGCAATTTTAGTCCCTGAAGGACCAAAAGTGAAAAATTATATTTTTAAACCTTGGAATATTGAAAGTTGGTGTATTTTACCCTTATAACAAGATTGGTAACTTGGCAAAATCAGTCCCTTGATTTTCTAAATTTACAAAATTGGTCCTTATGCTTTAATAAACCAAATGGACCCTTTTTATTTATTATCCACACCAAAACCAAATCTGATCCGACAATCCAATCCAAAGCCCACTCTCCCTTAGCCCATTTAATACCCCAGCCCAACCTCCCACCAAAACCTTACCCCGTTTATATTAAAAAACCGGTCAAACCCCATTTGACTTTCACCCCTTCCACCACAACTTGGCTTGTAACTCCACTGCTATACTCCACCTCCCCCTCCTCTAGCTCACTCAACCCACACCTTGTCCCCCACAACCTACCAATTGCAATTAATGCAAACAATTCCCCCCAAGTTATCTATAACCTGCCAAAATACTTTTGCCGCCAAAAATGTTTTTAAAGGCTGAGATGAATTAGAGCCATCCAACGGCTCCAATTGAAGTGGGAAAAGTGCCAAAGACCTTCTGGAGGGATATAAATGAAGAAAGGAAGCTAGAAGTCAGGGTGTTAGTTAGTTTTTTAGTTCTAGTAATTTTTAATGTAATTTTAGGTTTGAATTTAATTAATGAATTGTTCTAGGTTAAGCTTTGTAATTTCTATTCTCAGTGGTGTATTCAAGTTAAAAAATTAATGCAAGTCAGTTTACTCTCATCCCTGTGCAATCCACTTTAGTGATTTAACCTAAATTTAAGTTGTGTTTAAACAGTTTTTTTTAAACTTCAAATTCAGTGCAATAAGTTTGTTCAAGCTAATTATAGCTTGTTGTGAACTCATAAGTGTTTAAGGTATTGATTCATTGTAAAATTCAACAAGTCAACAGAACAGTCAACTCAAGCTCACACTGGTGAAAGGTTAACTCAGGAAGGGTATGTGGTTGATTTGGGTGGAATAGCTTGGTGTTAAGCTCTCTTGAGCATTGTAAACCTGTTTGGCAGTAATCATTGTGAGTTATACATGTTTACCAATTTTAAATTCTTTTTACTACTCATTATTGTTAATTACTTCATCTATGTTCATTAGCTCAGTTTATGTTTCATTTAGCTCATTAGACTTGTTAGATGATCTTGTGAAAGTGCATAGCTCAGTCCATTTCTTATTTGCCCAACAACACAAAAATCCAAAAATATGGCATAATTAATTTAAGCTTCCATAGTTACACACTTTCAGTTTTAATTTGTTCATAGATCTGCATTATTACTGTTTTGTCCATGTGAATCCAAATCCTAGCTTGTAATGTTCATTCCTTTTGAAAAGTACCAAAACTGCTCCATTAAGGAGTGTTTAGATTAGTAGATTCCACTGAGACACAGTGAGTCTCAGTGGTTGTTTGATGCTTAAATATGTTTGGTTAGGTTTAGAGAGGATAGTTAAGTCACAAAAACAAGATCCTATTTGGAAAAAAAGTGAAAATTAGTTTGGTCATTTTTAATTTACAAAACTGTTTGGGTTCAGGTTTGAGTAATCTACATTTCAGTTATAGAAGTTGTTAATTTAGCTTATTTCAATCATAACTTAGGTTAATACATCATAACTAGTTATCTAGTATCATTCAAACTTCAATTTAGTCAAAGTAGGAGTTTAATATAAAAAGTCAATTTGCATAGTGTAGGCAGAAAGTCATATTTTGCAAGATTTTATGTGATTTTTATGCTTGGATCTAGGATTTGAATCTTCTATATGTTTTAGTTTCCCAGTTGAACTTTTGATTCCCACTCTTAGTTTATTTTTATGATTTTTGTTTTGGCTTATTTAATTGTTGAATTGGACCTGTAGGGGAAGTATCTCCCCTGCATCAGTTTATCTATCTCAAAAGCTCACTTTTCAGTAGCCTTAGCTTGATCCCTGGTGGACCCCACCTAGTGTTCTTAAGCTTTTTGAGAAGCTCACCAGCTTAACTTCTTGGTTCTTTGCTTATTTTGGGATCAGTAACCCTTGTTCACAGCTTATTCTTGCCTTACACACACCCTCACCCTCACCCAACTGTCACTCAGCTTAACTGAGTTCTTTCACAAGCTCAATTAGAACTCAATTGTGGATCCCATTTCCTTATTCTTAGGTTATTCAATTGCTTATCAAGCCTGCTTATGGGTTCCACTCTCACCTCAAACCTCTGGGCTTATTAGTGGGGCCCACATAGGCTATCAAAGTGCCTGAGTGGCCTGTTGGTCTGCTGTAGGATTTTGGATTTGCTTATCATGATTTCTCAGCTTATTTAGTGTATCAAGTCCTTTGTCCAGCTTAAGTCTACTACATTTCACCTATTGTAGCTTATTCTGTCTTTAGGTTTAACTGTTTGGCTTATATTAAGCTTTCTCAAGACCTACAAAGTCCTAATAAGCTAAAGTCCAAATCTGCCAACCATTTAGGCTTATCAAACTGCTTATTTTTCATTTCCAACATAAGTCCCTTCATTAAAGTTTCATATTTTGTATATTTAAGTAGTTTTGAAAAAGAAACATTCAAAAAAGACAAATTTTCAAGAAGTGATAGCTTCTATTTAAGAAGCTTATTGCTTATTTGCTTATTTTTATTAAGCACTTAGTGTTTTTATAATTTTCCTAGGTTCCTGTAGCTGTAAAATAATTTCTGTAATTTTTTCATATTTTTCTCTTTTCATTTAGTATTTTTAATAATTAATATTAGTTTTTATAAATTAATAATTAGTTAATAATTAATAATAATTATTTAAAAAGTCTTAAAAATATTTTTTCTGTTTTAAAATTAGTTTTATATTATTTTAGATTTTTCTAAGTTTTAATTTTATTTTTCTAGGCTTATTTCACATTTTTCTATTATTTAGTGTAATTTTAATTAGTTTAAATTAGTTTTTAATTAATAGAAATTATTTAAAAAGTAGGAAAAATATATTTTAAGTTTGAAAATTAGTTTTATAATATTTTAGATTTTTTCAAATTTATTTTTCATATTTTTAGTGTACTTTCATAATTAGTTATAATTTAGGTTAATTTAAATAATTAATAAGTAATTAGAAAATAGTATTTAATTAATAATAATTATATAAATAGTGTAGAAATTAGTTTTAATTTTCCAAAAATTTTCTTTTATTATTAGGATTGTAAAAATGTAATTTTCATACCCGTAAGTATTTTATTTATTTAAAACTCGCGTTTTATTTTGTACGTTCGCGTTACTTTAATTTGAACGTACGCGTTTTTAAGTTTTAAACGTTTCTGGTTCTTCTAAACTTATAGTCTTATTCTTATAGCTTGTTTAAGCTATTTCTTTGTAGATTCCTTAGTTTAACCAATCTCAAACCCTTTTCTGTCCAAATTCACCCAATCACAAATCCGTTTGTTAACCATCACACCTAGTCGGGACATAACGACCCGGGGAAACCCTATACTTCCACGGAGAATTGGTTTTAGACGTTTGACTTGGTTGACCATTCACCTGGTCAATTTAGGTTGACCGTTTGGGACCAATCAAACAACCCATAAAATTTCATCAACATCATTTCACAGGTAAATTTTTACTTTTCGTTACATGCATGACTCTTTAGACCTGGTCACGTATCCACCTATGCCCAACACCACCATGTTTACACTATGTAAACACCCTAGTATGTCAAATCTAGGTTCTAAACGTCATTACACTAAGTAATCTATCACTCTAGTATGCTATATCTATTAGAAACCCTAACAAAACCCTAATTGAACCCTATGTGTTTACGATTATCTTTAGAACCCTAATTGCTTATCTGAACTAGTTTGAAAGTGTTCAAGGCTTATAAGTTACCTTAGGAACATTAGGATACCTTAGGACCCTTAGGCAATAGTAAAACCCTTTAGAACCTAGGTACAAGTCCCTTAAGCACAAAACCCTAACTAGGTCATAACTTCCCCGAATTAGGTCTAAATTATCCCAAAACTTCACCATAGGCTACCACCACTTAGTATAAGCCTCTTAGGACTTAGGATTAGTCATTAGACATTCATAGGACCCTAACCTAGTAACTAAACCTTAGTATAAACCCTAATCTTTTACTAGGCAAAATTAGGTCATTTAGGTCCCGAAACTAGGTCAAAACCATCCCAAACCTTTAGTATAAGCTACCACCACCTAGGAAATGACTCCTACACCTTAATCCTAGTCACTAATCACTCTTAGGACACTAATCTAAGTACTAATCCCTAAACTAAAACCTTAATCCTTAACCTAACCCTAAACCTAAATTAAGTTTAAAACTAAGACTAAACTAGCACCTTAAGCACCTTAAGATAACACCCTATCAGCTTTTTCACGTCCTTATCATGTTAAGCAAGCAATCTATCACCTCCATAGTAGCTTACAAGTAGCTTTGTCACCTACTTGTTTTAAAATACTACCTTGAACCATTTACCACCACAAACCACCCTACCACCGCCTCTCCAGCCCCCTACCTACCTCCTAGCCTTCTTTAGTCACCCCCCCCCACCTATCCTAAACCGCCTCCCCATGTTAATTTGACCACCACTCCAAGTTTACTTAACATTTAGGGTTATCGAGCCCTACAAATACCCATAGAACCCTAGTAACCTTAGAAGCCGAGAACCTTAGGCCTAGAACCCTTGTCGAAGTAAAAACTAGCCGATAAACCCTAAACCTTAGCAAAACCCTAGTTAGACCTCACCTTGACCACGTTAACCTTAATCTGACCTAGGTAAGCCTTCACTTTGATTCTAATGACCTTAGTACTGACCTAGAACTCCTAGTATATGCCTTAGAACCTATAGGTAAGCTGTTGATATAAATAATGTATAAAAACGTTATTAATATCTTTTGATATCCTTAAGTTTTGACGATCAAAAAATATAAGAACATTAAACGCAAAGTTAATATGTAAACAAGTTTTAAGCAAGTTTATATCATCTCATCCAACATAATCACTTAAGGTATGAATAAACAAGTGACTAATACATTTTACGATCAAAGGGATGTTTATTTAAATAATACAAAGTTTATAAAATTAAATAAACTTATTATATATTTTTGAAAAACACTTTTGGTAATAAAGGAAAATGCTTTATTCATAATAAATATATGAATTCAAAATTTTAACCAAAATCAGTTAGTTTTTCACCAAATAAATTTTCCCCAGAAAAAGACAAGAAAACTGCAGTTTTCGTCTGGGCGGCCCCCTTAATTTTAAGGGGGCCGGCACACAATTAAGGGGACCGGCAACGCTCCCTTGTCAGATTCTGTCAGACATTTTTCCCTATAAATACTACCTTAAATCTGGAAATTTTCCCCACCTCTTGCACGAAAATTTTCAGATCCAAATCTCTCTAAACATCCTCCTAAAAACCCTTTGATCATATAATTGTTAATCCTTGTTTCAAGTGATTCATTCCCTCACCTCTCATCTCTCAAAGTGCAAGAGAAGAAAACTCCTTCAACATCAAGTTGTGAAGTATTGTAGATTTGTATATATAGTCTAGTTGTTGTGTACATTCATTGTAAAGGTGTGATAGTATTGTAACTAGATAGATCTAGGAGTAAAAGTTGTGAATAGAAGTAGTGAGATATAAGTAGTTTGTTGTGAAGAAGAAGAGCTAGGAAGTAGATAGTTGTGAAGAAGATTGTTGTGAAGTAGATAGTTGTGAAGCTAGATAGGTGTGAAGAAGTAGTGTTGTGATTAAGTAGTGACTAGGTGTGAAGAAGGTGTGAAGAAGGTGTGTAGAAGGTGTGTAGAAGGTGTGAATAAGTTGTGACGAAGTTGTGGTGTGTATATTGGTGTGTAAGGTTTTCTCCGCCATGAGAGAGCTTGTTGACATAGTGAAGAAAACTCTCGAGTAGGTGACTCGAGGAGTGGAGTAGGGCAAGGAAGGTGTCCTTGTAGCCGAACCACTATAAATCCTTTGTCTCGCGGTTAGATCTTTCCATATCTTACTTATTATCTTGTTTATATCGTTATTACTTTTGTAGATGTAGACGTTTATATATGCAGTTGCTCATATAGTGCTAGTATTGATTTTACTTAAAGATCAAACAAAAGTTTCATTCACAAAACAAAGTTTTTACAATCAAACTAAAAAGGCAACATACATATAATTGATCATTTCGATCAAGTATAGTTTTCATACAAAATATAATTACGGATTATAAAATAAACGTTTACTTACTTGTCTCTCGTATATAGCTATAATTGTTTATATTATGCATGTGTTGATTTCACATACTTAGCTTACATTATTATTATTGTTCATACTTAGATATAGTTGTTCATATTGTTCAAGATTTGAGTTCACATAAGATAGAATCAAAGTTTTTAAAAGCAAACAAGACTTTAAAACTAAACTAAGTTTTCATAATAAAATTAAAAAGACGTAAAAATATTCAACCCCCATTCTAGTTTTCCACAATTGGTATCGGAGCCAGGTTTTGCAAGATCTTTGTTAGGTCACCATTTAGTAAACACAAGCATAGAAATGATAGAAATGAGATGAGAGAAGAGATTGGGTGATTATATGATAAAGAGAAATATAAGAGCAATAGTTTCCTTAAGAAATCAAATAACCAACCAAGTTTACAAGTGGCCTAAGACTAGTATTTATAGGAAAGGAGCTAGGGCAACACTCCTACTCCTTCCCTTCACATAATTCGTATGGGCTTAAGGCCCATGGACTTCATTCTCAAGCCTAGTAAACTTAATACAAAATGTAAATGATAGTAAATAATAACTAAGCAACCTAGCATAATTACAAATGACCGAGACTTCATAAAATAGTAAAACTATGATCCCAACAATCTCCCCCTAAGGGTCGGTCATCATGGTTGCTTGACGTCTTCTTCTTTGTCTTTGACTTGTGACATGTAAAACTCTAGACGTCTCCAAAAATGATTTGAATGATAATGAATGTACTTTGCTCTTTGTCTTTGTTCTTTGGTGATGATGTAGTGATTGTGTTATGAAGTATTCTGCCGTTCGTCACTCCTGCGTCTGTGGTGGTTGTCCGCCATTCCAACATACTCATACAATTTTGAACTTAGACTTTCACGTATAAGAAGTTCCTTTTTCATGCATTAAGATCTTTGTCTTTGTACTTTGTAGATTCTTCTTATTGATGTAGAATCTCTCTATGAACTTTGTGTTGCTAAGATCTTTGGGGGAGCTTTCTTTGACTTCAAGATGTATGTATGAGCATGTTGGAATCTACCATCATGGAAGTGAGATACCTGCGAGTAAACAGTTAGCAATAAAACAACCGGTACTTATGGATAAGGAATTAGAGTTCATCAACAGCATATTGTGAAGACTCCTTTTAATCCTTATCCAGGCCGTTCCCATATCAGATACTCCCGAAGGAGCTTACGAGACCTACTAAGTAGCTCAATGACTGGGTGAGTCGCTGGGGATCACTCCACGACTGTAGACCGTAATGGAACCACCGCAAACACTAAGCGTAACCCTTATGAGGTTACCGAAGTGACCTGCTGTCAGGGCTGTTTGATGTTGACCCTGGCAGGATTTCCGTTCAATCATTGAGAAATGCTTTCGTAATCCTCTCATAAACGTTCTCGGCAGATTTCTAAGATGTAACACCCCCAAAATACCGCAGCGGAAGACTGTGTCATAGGGGTGCTACTTCATAATACAAAGTATAAGTTATAGAAAACGAACTCTAAATGAGACATTTTGAAAATTTACCATTCGATTAATGAATTCAAAGTTACAAACATGAGATTCCAAAGTATGATACATAAATGTATACAAGATGTTTTGAATGGTAAATGATAAAAGCGTAAGTCTTCAGAATATGCAGCTTGACTCTAAGTTCCATGCACTAGCTATCGCCTTACTAACCTGAGATAAACATGCTAAAGTGTCAACACAATGGTTGGTGAGTTCATAGAGTTTGTCTTAAAACAGTTGAAAAAGTCTTAAAAGAATGTTCACACAGCAAAGGCCTTGAGAATCCACTCAGTTACAAGTCCCGCCATAAGAGACTTGTAACCTGTGTGTTCACAACCCACTGCCAACATATAGTATAATAAAGACATGTATAAGTTCATCAAGACAATTAAGCAATTAGTAGTGAGTCTCTACTTCATCTCCGAAGACCTCACTTTTATGATGTATCCAACATTCGCAAATGTTAGGATGTATCAAAGCCAACTGGGAGCCACTTCCCAAAGAAAACTGAGAGCCACTTCCCAAAGATATAAGTTTACTGGGAGCCACTTCCCAAAGATATAAGTTTACTGGGAGCCACTTCCCAAAGATAAAAGACAGTCATGTATGTATGAAATCAAATATAATGCCATCAAGTATAAGACAATCAAGTATAAATGTTTAAGAGTATTTGTACAAGTAAGCAAGTAGTTGAGCATGTATCCCCCCCAAGAGTTAAAACAAGTACGAAAAGAGTAGGGGCTATGACTCACCTTAAGTCTATGTAGTGAGTAATGAAAATGGTAGTCGAATCGCGAAAGTCTCTAAGAGCAGCCTATAATAGAACGTTGCGACTTAGGTTTGGAGTAACGTCTAAGAATACGACGAATTGCCTATATATGTCTTGCATAATGTTCATGATGTAGTACTTAGTATATAGTGTAAGTCTTTGAATATAAGTGGTCTATGAAACATGTATAAGTTGTATATCTCTTACTACCGTTCGGGCCGACATAATTCAGAAGTCATGGAGTAAACGTTCGAGGAGCCAGGACACTTTAACTCGTAAATCCACAACTCGTCTCGACGGCTTACTCAATGAACTCCTCACATGAGGCTCCCTACTATTGTAGTATTTGATAACATATATATAAGTTTTGATCTTTAAAAGTTATATGGTCTTTAGCCGTGGCTTTGCCGTGACCTTGGTCATTGTTACCATGGTCTTGAGACTCAACCTTGGCTTTAGCCATGGTTGTGGTCTTAGCTTTAGGTCATTAGACCTCTTGGTCTCATCTAATTATAACAATTATATAGTTACTTTGGTCTAAAAATGGGCTGTTAAGAATTTAAAGAAAATTATCACTCAGAAAGCATTTTCAGGTCTCGAGCTTCTTTGTTCCTGAACGAAAACGTCGTTCCGGACAACTTTCGTGTTTTAACTTTTTGATGAATCAGACCAGAAGTGGGACTTTCAAAATCATAATTTGATCAGAATGCTATTTAGGCAGTTTTGCCGTTTTGGTTTCGCTAACTTCAAACGGTCATAACTTTTGACTCGTGTACTCGTTTTGGGTGATTCAAATTGCTATGTTTTCCTTGTTAAGTCCTATTTAACAGTAAGTAAGTGTCAAATATCAAAGTTATACTATTGTGGTCGTGGTTTTTCATAAAAATCACTAGTTTGCTTGTTTGCTTGTCATAAGTTAACATATGTATACCAATACTCGTTTTATCCATTTTTAAACATCATGAACACAATACAAAGACCATATATAGCATGAAAGAAACACAAAGAGCATGAAAATGATATTGAGCAAGAAAGTGTAATAGGGTTTGCTTACAACTTGTGAAGAAACTAACTAGAACCAAGATCAAAACCAAGAACCACTACTAAATCTTCCTAAAATTTTCCAACCATAGCCATGCTTCCATATCAAAAACCCTATCTTATAATCCCTTGATAAACACTAATCTAACATAAAAACAACCTTTAGTAAAAATCTTCACTAAGAACACTTGGGAATTTGATGAGTTTTTGTGGTGTTTTATGGTGATTTTATGGTTGAAAGGTGTTAAGGATCATGCAAGGAACATAAGGCTATACTTATGATGGATGAAACTTGAAAGAATCATGATCAAAATGGGTTATTTTATGTGTTTGGGTCGTTGGTATTGAGAGAGAAAGGAAGAGAATGAGTTTGATTATTTTTGATTAAGTGTAAATGATATAAAATGAATGAAGTAACAAAATTGGTTTGTTATACTTTAGTAGATATTTTGTGATATTATCTAGTTATGACTAGGCTAGATGACTAGCTAAAAACACCTTATAAGACTTCCAAGATAAGATTGGTGAGTTGTTGATAACACCTAGTGTTTACGGGGCGAGTTTTGGTCCAGGTAATCGCTAATAGTAAGTCTTAAAGTCACGAAACTTAAAATCGGGTATCCTAAAAATATGAAACTTGTAAATATGTTAAATCTTATCAATATAACCTATCTTAGCATATTTAATTAGTGATAAGTTCTATTGGGTTGCTTAAACGCTGTTAAAACTGGAAACGCGGGTCTAAAACGCGTAATTCGCGTAAAACGCTGAACTGGAAAATGTAAAATTCCAAAACTTTTGGAATTGTCCTAAAATGAGAGAAAATCATATTTCTATTGTTTATAATGTTTTATGGAGATATCGGGATACTGGAATGACGTTTAAACCTAAAAGTAAATCTCGGACACGGCTTTGTGATTTTTGCAGAAATGATCCGACGAGCGTCAAACTCTCGGATTATCGTTAAAATAGTTTAACTTACGAGAATATGAAATAAAAATTTCTGAGATGAATAGTGAAAAGTGAATAGTAAAAAGTGAATAGTGAAATTTTCGGGAATAAAAGTTAACCTGAAATTGCGAATTGTTACAGTCTCTACCCCTTACGGAGAACTTCGTCCCGAAGTTCAGTTGATGTTAACTACTTACGATGTGTCTAAGAGAATTCGGGATCTCTAATATAGTGATGTTTACTCTGATTCGTCTAAGATTCTGGTTAAGGAGTCGTATCGGCTACAATTAAGCCCACTTATTTATAACACATTACTTACATAAAGAAGCGTCCAAATTTATGTAAGTAAGGTCTCATAAACTTATGGTTCGGTGATTTACAATTTCTTTATTTAACTGAAGAGGCGTCCCAATCCATTTAAATAAGGAGATTCTAAATCATCCTACTTAAGAATTTCTGACACAAAATCCGCCTTCTGAGGCCGATAGTAAGATAATCAAGTCATCAAATCCCTAAAGCTAAGCAATAATATTATTTAACTCAAATCTTGTGTCTAATCAAACAAGAACTGTCACAAGATCAAGTTAAATAATTAGTTATTACTGAGCTACATGTTTTTAATGACTCGGCTAATCTCTGGGGCTCCTTATAATACTAAAGTCACATCATCTAACAGCGTGGAACTAAGCAAACCTCTAACCAAAAAGCATATGTGTATGTATTGTGTGTAAGGCAAATAAAGAGGAAGGTCCCAACGTATATAGCAGTTATAGTCTAGGCACTAAATGCAACCTAGTTCTCTATAACCAAGGCTCTGGTACCAATCTGTAACACCCCCAAAATACCGCAGCGGAAGACTGTGTCATAGGGGTGCTACTTCATAATACAAAGTATAAGTTATAGAAAACGAACTCTAAATGAGACGTTTTGAAAAGTTACCATTCGATTAATGAATTCAAAGTTACAAACATGAGATTCCAAAGTATGATACATAAATGTATACAAGATGTTTTGAATGGTAAATGATAAAAGCGTAAGTCTTCAGAATATGCAGCTTGACTCTAAGTTCCATGCACTAGCTATCGCCTTACTAACCTGAGATAAACATGCTAAAGTGTCAACACAATGGTTGGTGAGTTCATAGAGTTTGTCTTAAAACAGTTGAAAAAGTCTTAAAAGAATGTTCACACAGCAAAGGCATTGAGAATCCATTCAGTTACAAGTCCCGCCATAAGAGACTTGTAACCTGTGTGTTCACAACCCACTGCCAACATATAGTATAATAAAGACATGTATAAGTTCATCAAGACAATTAAGCAATTAGTAGTGAGTCTCTACTTCATCTCCGAAGACCTCACTTTTATGATGTATCCAACATTCGCAAATGTTAGGATGTATCAAAGCCAACTGGGAGCCACTTCCCAAAGAAAACTGAGAGCCACTTCCCAAAGATATAAGTTTACTGGGAGCCACTTCCCAAAGATATAAGTTTACTGGGAGCCACTTCCCAAAGATAAAAGACAGTCATGTATGTATGAAATCAAATATAATGCCATCAAGTATAAGACAATCAAGTATAAATGTTTAAGAGTATTTGTACAAGTAAGCAAGTAGTTGAGCATGTATCCCCCCCAAGAGTTAAAACAAGTACGAAAAGAGTAGGGGCTATGACTCACCTTAAGTCTATGTAGTGAGTAATGAAAATGGTAGTCGAATCGTGAAAGTCTCTAAGAGCAGCCTATAATAGAACGTTGCGACTTAGGTTTGGAGTAACGTCTAAGAATACGACGAATTGCCTATATATGTCTTGCATAATGTTCATGATGTAGTACTTAGTATATAGTGTAAGTCTTTGAATATAAGTGGTCTATGAAACATGTATAAGTTGTATATCTCTTACTACCGTTCGGGCCGACATAATTCAGAAGTCATGGAGTAAACGTTCGAGGAGCCAGGACACTTTAACTCGTAAATCCACAACTCGTCTCGACGGCTTACTCAATGAACTCCTCACATGAGGCTCCCTACTATTGTAGTATTTGATAACATATATATAAGTTTTGATCTTTAAAAGTTATATGGTCTTTAGCCGTGGCTTTGCCGTGACCTTGGTCATTGTTACCATGGTCTTGAGACTCAACCTTGGCTTTAGCCATGGTTGTGGTCTTGGCTTTAGGTCATTAGACCTCTTGGTCTCATCTAATTATAACAATTATATAGTTACTTTGGTCTAAAAATGGGCTGTTAAGAATTTAAAGAAAATTATCACTCAGAAAGCATTTTCAGGTCTCGAGCTTCTATATTCCTGAACGAAAACGTCGTTCCGGACAACTTTCGTGTTTTAACTTTTTGATGAATCGGACCAGAAGTGGGACTTTCAAAATCATAATTTGATCAGAATGCTATTTAGGCAGTTTTGCCGTTTTGGTTTCGCTAACTTCAAACGGTCATAACTTTTGACTCGTGTACTCGTTTTGGGTGATTCAAATTGCTATGTTTTCCTTGTTAAGTCCTCTTTAACAGTAAGTAAGTGTCAAATATCAAAGTTATACTATTGTGGTCATGGTTTTTCATAAAAATCACTAGTTTGCTTGTTTGCTTGTCATAAGTTAACATATGTATACCAATACTCGTTTTATCCATTTTTAAACATCATGAACACAATACAAAGACCATATATAGCATGAAAGAAACACAAAGAGCATGAAAATGATATTGAGCAAGAAAGTGTAATAGGGTTTGCTTACAACTTGTGAAGAAACTAACTAGAACCAAGATCAAAACCAAGATCCACTACTAAATCTTCCTAAAATTTTCCAACCATAGCCATGCTTCCATATCAAAAACCCTATCTTATAATCCCTTGATAAACACTAATCTAACATAAAAACAACCTTTAGTAAAAATCTTCACTAAGAACACTTGGGAATTTGATGAGTTTTTGTGGTGTTTTATGGTGATTTTATGGTTGAAAGGTGTTAAGGATCATGCAAGGAACATAAGGCTATACTTATGATGGATGAAACTTGAAAGAATCATGATCAAAATGGGTTATTTTATGTGTTTGGGTCGTTGGTATTGAGAGAGAAAGGAAGAGAATGAGTTTGATTATTTTTGATTAAGTGTAAATGATATAAAATGAATGAAGTAACAAAATTGGTTTGTTATACTTTAGTAGATATTTTGTGATATTATCTAGTTATGACTAGGCTAGATGACTAGCTAAAAACACCTTATAAGACTTCCAAGATAAGATTGGTGAGTTTTTGATAACACCTAGTGTTTACGGGGCGAGTTTTGGTCCAGGTAATCGCTAATAGTAAGTCTTAAAGTCACGAAACTTAAAATCGGGTATCCTAAAAATATGAAACTTGTAAATATGTTAAATCTTATCAATATAACCTATCTTAGCATATTTAATGAGTGATAAGTTCTATTGGGTTGCTTGAACGTTGTTAAAACTGGAAACGCGGGTCTAAAACGCGTAATTCGCGTAAAATGCTGAACTGGATAATGTAAAATTCCAAAACTTTTGGAATTGTCCTAAAATGAGAGAAAATCATATTTCTATTGTTTATAATGTTTTATGGACATATCGGGACACTGGAATGACGTTTAAACCTAAAAGTAAATCTCGGACACGGCTTTGTGATTTTTGCAGAAATGATCCGACGAGCGTCAAACTCTCGGATTATCGTTAAAATAGTTTAACTTACAAGAATATGAAATAAAAATTTCTGAGATGAATAGTAAAAAGTGAATAGTAAAAAGTGAATAGTGAAATTTTCGGGAATAAAAGTTAACCTGAAATTGCGAATTGTTACATAAGATCTGCGAAGGACTCGATAATTTACAACTGATGCCCATTGATGTAGAACACCAGTTGTAGAAATACTAAGTGTTCCTAAGAGATCTTTGATGTATCTCAAGGCTCTAGACTCTATAAGTGCACACCTAGGTTTCTTATGCGGAGTCTGGGGAGGAGTCTCCTGCTTCAATATCAACCGTCTCTAAGAGATAGGTCGATAGGTTACGCGGGTTCCCCGTGAGAATGAAACAAGTCCTTTTAAGAGAACTTGAGTGGTTAAGAAGGTTTAGTGCATTGCGTCACTGGGTCCATGACGATTTTGTCTTCAATACCGGTGTTGACTTTAACAACAACCAGTAGCATACGTATTGAACCCGGTGTCTGCCCTAAGGTTGAACATATGGAGGGCTATTTCTTTTCACCCTTTTCTTTACTTTTCTTTTTAATTCTTCAACTCCTTCTTTCCCTTTCATTCATTTCTCCTTTTATCGTATCATACCTAAGGACTTCTAATTCTAACTATTGGAGATGTCCTTGGGTAGATCCCTCCGGCTCTGGCGGATCATAGGACGGATATTCCTATCTTAATCACCTTTTAACTCCGACAGTAGCCAAGAAACCTTTTTATAGAAAATCTCTCAAAGTGTTTATGTTAATCAAATATTTTGTTTAACACTTTGAGAGTTTTGTGTACACTTTTGAAGGGCTCCCCCTGCACATGTGCTCATAAGTATTTAATAAATTTGCACATGTGGGAGGAGCAAGCACTTTTGAATTGATCCACTTTCCGTGAACAAGACCGATTCGAGACACGCTTACATCATTAGTTAAACTAGCTTGAAGTTATTACCCGGCCTGATCAAGTTCACAGAAAGTTTCTCGAGACGGTACATTTCTACTAGGACATATCCTTTTCGAGACAAGCTTACGTGGCTAGTTAAAGAGATACATTGTCAGCTTTTAGGTGACAACTAGCTCTAATAACTAACTTGATGTTATTACCCGTCGAGGATAAGTCCTTTCGATATTACTGACTTTTGTTGTCTCGTCAATTCCTGGGTTAATATTGAGTCTAGCTCGCACATGATACACCTTTTGAGCTTTTACTTCGTATATTTTAATCACTTTTACATTTTCTCCCCCTCAAAAATAGCATATAAAATGATGTTTTTGACAAACTTTTAGATTAAAATATGCCTTTTGAGTCTTATGGGGAGATTCACCAAGAACTTTTGATTTAGAGCAAAGTATTTTGTTTTTGACAAGTGCTCCCCCTCAATAAGTGATTAGGTCTTATTGAGGTGAAATACTTGTCCTTTTGAGCAGAATTATGAAAAATCATAAATGTTTGATTAATTCTACTCAAAAGTAAGAAGCCTTCGCTCCTTAAATTAGGATTGAGGCACTGAAGCGTACCGCAGGGTCCTTTCTTTACAAGTTCGGGTTGTGCACTGTAATGCGTACACAAACCATTGTGAAATTCAATCAAATGAAACATATGATATTAACAAGAATAACCAAATGTACCAAGTTAATCTTCGTCAGGAAGTGGAGCATCAAAGTCAGTGAACTTGGGTTCTGGTCTTTCGAAGTTTTTGACAGGAAACGATGGTCTGGCACCGATATAGCTTTCCAGTCGTCTGATCTGTTCCCATCGAAATAACCTTTCTTCAATCTTTAAGACAAAGTTACGAACTTGTCTTCTTATGCTGGATTTCCATCTAGGTTGTTCCCCCTTAGCTATCTTTCGGCGATCATCATTCAACCGTTTGACAAGCCCATCACGAACAGATTTGAGTGTAACATCACAGAATTTGTGTACCTCATCGAACCTCATGAAACTTTGTAGCTTTTTGCTGTTGATGTAGGTGAAGCCAAAAGGTTCTTGGTTGAGAGTAAACTGTGGTGTTTGATAGATACCATCAAAGTAGAATTGTGGCTTTGTCAAATTGATCTTCTGTTGGTAACTTTCCACTCCAAGCTGAAGATCTTCCACTCTTTCTTGAACAATCAATCGTCGGATGTAAAGAAGTAGTGATGCCATGAAGTTGTACTGTACATCTCTATCGAATCCACGCATTCTGTTTTGAACCTTTTCGAGATACATGTCTTCGATGTCATTGAGATTAAGGTCGGGAAAGTCTGCTTCAGAGAACTTGTACTTCTTTTCATCTTGTCGTTTAACAACAATTTCACGCATGAATATGTAGTTAAACCGTTTCGACTGTTGAATCTCCAAGATAGCGATGATCTTAGATTTCTGCTGCACATTTTCCAATGATGTCTCTCCTAATCTGCTGGTATAACCGAGACGACGACGTTCTGGCCAGTGTTGAATTCCATGTAGAGCATCTCTGTCGTAGGCTACGATGGAGTTGCTGAAAATTCGAGTGGTTTCTTCAATGGCAGGAATTTCGTATCTTGCAGCAGGTACTGAGATTGTGAGTGAGGAAGCATATTTCTTCTTGGATGTCTCTTGAGTGAGCTGGATGTTACGAAGATCTTTGTTGAAGAAGAAGCTGTAAGGTATCTTAGGTTTGTCTGGAAATCCTTTCAAAGGTAATGGTTTGGTCCAGTCAGTGATGTAAGGTTTTTCATGATTCTTGGAACTGAGATCGATATTCACTTCTGGATTTAGCCAGTCAAAGTCGGCAGACATTGCACTAGCTATATTCTGCATATGATACTCGTATTCGACTTTGTTTCCAGATCTTTTCTTGAGGAATTCTTGTGCGTCCCTATTGATTCTTCTGAGCTCCGTCTTAGTGAGTTTGTTGATCTGAAGATCCTTCATAATGACTTGGGTAAACTGTAGAGTATTACCAGGAAGGGGTTCTTCTTCTCCGAGAGGAGGTTGAGCTTGAACCATTTCTGTCAGCCAATCATTCTGAGGAGTGTCATCATTGTCGAGCCATGAATGACATCTTTTCTTCTTTGATTTCTTTGACTTAGATGTAGCATCTTTGTCTTTAGCCTTGGATGGTGACGATGGTCCAGCATGAGAATCAGGAATAGGTGGAGCACGATAATCGGTGTCAGGTTGACCCTGGTAGTCATCTGTAGGTTCCATGACTGTTTCCTCTTCGTCAGTTTGACCTTGACCCGTAGCTGAGGTGTGTTGTTGATTTCCAGGAGTGGTGGAGTCCTTTTGTGGTTGTAGAGAGGATGAAGGACCTGTTCCAGACTTAGGTTTCTTGCCTTTAGAGTTTGGGTCAGGATCGTCATCTTTTCTTGTCCTTTTCCGGGCTCCAGCTGCATCTTTGCATGACTCTTTAGAAATGTAAGCTGCCATAGCCTCATAAAGTGCTTTTTCTTCAGCGGTCTGTGTGGTTTTGGAGGCAATGTTGTCGAAGAGTTTGGCGAGCATTTCATTGAAGGATAATTCAGGAACGGTAGTAGCAACAGAAGAAGCTTTAGCTGTGTGAAGCGTGAATGGTGTAGTTGACAGCATTTTTCTTGTGACACTTCTGATTCTGTGATCCAAGTTATCATTGATTGGTTCAAGAAGTTTTGCTACTTCAGGAGTGATCATCTCAACAAGATTATCAGTGAGAAAATCATGTGTTGCCGTCCTGATAAATCCTGTGTAGTCAGAGTGCAAGAACTTATCGATCAGCTGCTTTGACTCCTGAAAATCCTCAACTTGTTTGGTAAGACTTGTAACCATGTCGGTGAGTTTGTTGACTTGCTCCTGAAGATCAACTGGTGGTTTCGGTTCATTGATTGAATGCTGTTTTGATGCGGTTTCAGAAGGTGTGGGAGATGAATGCTCAGGTGATGATTCGGACGATGATTCGTTGTGAGAGTCTGAAGAAGAAGCAGGAGGAGTCGGATCCTTTGGTGGAGAGTCTTGAGGAGGTGGAGGTTGTGCTGAGGAAGTCTGCTGAGAAGATGACTTAAGAAATATGTTGGTGTCGAACGCGTTCTTCTCTTCGTTTTCCTTTCTACGACGTTCCTCTGCTTCCTCTGCTTCTCGTGCAAGAAACTCTGGAGTAATGATGTATTCATGTTCCTGATCCGTAGCTATGTTCTCTTGTCCACCAACATTCTCCTCTATATTTGCAGTCTCTGTCATATTGACATCTCCTGTTTTGTCTGTATCTTTAACGGTGTCATCAGGCTGTGGAGCTGATTCTAACGTAGTGGATACAACGGGAGGAACCATGCTGCTAGTAGCTCCTTCATGTTCTGACGGATCGATAGGTGGTGGTGTTGGAGGTTGAGACATAAGTCGGCTTTCGAGACTAGCTTTCCTTTGTTCTTTACGAAGTCGCTTTTCTTCAGCTCGTGTGTCGACAACAATACTTTTAAGTTTGCGTTTATCGACCAATGGTTCAACGATTGGTTCGTCTTCATCATCATTAGGCTCATTAATAGTGACTCCTTTTCTTTTCCTTGTCTCTTCTTCATAAGTTTCAAGACTTTGTTGTATGGCAATCTCAGTTGCAGGGAATCTTTCTTTAGGTGCTCTTACCCTCAGTTCATAATCTGGTTTTTCTTCTTCTGATTCTGTGTCGAACTCGGATTCGGTGTCAGAAGGTGGAGGTGTTGGTTCATCATGAAGAATGTATTCAGGAGTTACCTTCTTCTTTGGCTTGGTAGCAGGTTTGGGTTTGGATGTAGGTATAGGTTTGGTGGAAGTCTTTGGTTTAGTCTTGGGAGCAGCCTTAGACTTAGTCTGAAGTGAGCCAGTGGAGCTTGTATTGCTCCCAGACTTCACACCACCTTTGCTTCGAGTCTGTATTGTTGTTTCTTCCTGTACCCCTTTGTAAGCATTATCATACAGCTTGTAGTTCAGACTTTTCTTGATTTTGTCATCAAGAAGGTATTCGGGAAGCCTCATTCCTTTGATCTTGGTTGAGGAAGTGGTCGTCTTGATGAATGAGGTGGTGAATTCGTCCTCGAAGAGGTGCTTCGGCTCATTAGGATCAGCCATCCTCTTGATGAATTCTGGAGAATCTTTGCAGAGATGTTCTATGAGAATCTTAGTGAATCTTGTGAATGGTATCATAGTCTTCACACGTTCGGTTTGAATGCTGTGAACGATATCATTCATGATAGGAACTGCAAAGTCAATAGGTGTCAGAGTCACCATTCCCCAGAACGTTTGGAAATGTTCGAGCCTAGGATGTTCATGACCACTTTTTCTTCCTGATATTGATCTTACAACCAACAGACAGAATGTTCTCCAAGGCTGAGGGATATTCTTGGCATTAAATCGGGAGAGCTTGACTAGCGGTACGTCATCATCAACCTCATATCCTAACTCAATGAAGAAGTCAAGAAGATCCAGTTCAGGTAGTATGGGAGCAAATTCGTTGTCAGTTTGAGGCAGGAGAAGGGCTGTACGAAGAACGTCATGATCTACAGTGTAGTCTTGGCGATCCAATGTAACAGTGAAAGACTCATCATCCAAGTTAGCCTTAGCAGTAAGCCAGAACTGATGAAGGTAGAACAGAGGAACTGAAGTAGAACAGACGAGCAGATGTTTGCAAGGATGTGCAAGTAGAATATCTTTCACAATCATGCACGAGTTCTCTTTAATATTCAATTTGTCGAAATCAACTCGGGGATTGTTATTGCCAATCATGACATCGTAGTTTTCGGGAGTGATGTCCTCCATGGTGAGTAGTGGAAGACTTTGTTCAGTGACGTTCTCATTGTGTTCAGCCATGTTAATCTGAAAAGCATCACCATAAACCAAACATCCAAATTCGTTACGTGTTAGCACAGTTTTGAGTTTGGTTATTGATATCTACTTAAGACAATTAAGCACGAATGTTTCATAATGTAACATGCATACATGAGAAATCATTGATCATTTAGAATCACGAAATCAATTATACAACACAACGTCTTACATATAAGCACAATTGATATACACAATTCATTGTTACATCACATTACACAACAACAACGAATCACAACAAAGTAACATGTATATAAAATGACAAGGCCTAAGTGAGATTTCGAAAAAATTGTAAAACATTTTATCGCAAACCTGTATTGACAAATAATTTCGATAAATGTTACTAAGAGTTTTATCGAGAAAAAATTATTTTATCGAGAAAACCCCTATAAGTAAGATTTATCGAGATCATTCCTTGTACAAAATTTGCGAAAGTTTTCAGGTTTTCGAAAAAAATCAATTCTCGATAAAAAAAACTTTTCGCAAACATGGTGATTTCGAAATTTATTGTTCAAGTAGGAATTTCGAAAAAATAATAATTTCGAAAAAATAATAATTTCGAAAAACTGATTTTGAACAAAAAATTATCGAAATCATGAGTTTCTCGATAAGTTTTACATAGATTGCGAAAAAACTTGAGTTTCTCGAAAAAATTCTTATACAAGAATCATTCGAATTTGACATCAAACGTACGTTTGTTTTGTAAAAATCTTATCCAATGTATCAGGCCTGTCACAAAGATTTGATAAACACCAATTAGATACAATCAATGTACACATTTAACTAAGATCTCGATAATAACCAAGAAGATGTTCTCGATATTTATTCAATATTTGAGACTAATGAGCATGAATGGTTCTAGCATATCACTAACATATGTAAGAGACATGGTATAGCAGCATACAACACTTTTGGACTCAGTAAGATCGAATTATCCTATGATCGAGGCATACTAGTTTATCGAGAATCAAACATCAATGGTGTAGATCAACAACATTACTTCAAACATGCATACTTGAGACCTTAGAAGCATATCCCACCAATAAAACAAAGCAAACTAACACAGAATCTAACAATCACAAATCGACCCAACACCTAGATTTCTAAATCGAAACAAACATAATGGAATGCATGAGAAAATGATGAGGATATGTTAGAAACATGCTTTGTAACAAAACCCTATCAAGAATCAAACACCTAAACATGTATATAGCATTTTTCGAAATCATAAACCCTAGTTCTCGAAATCAAAAAATCAGGAGATCGAGCCGTTGAATTATCAATTAAACAAGATCCTATGTTTGTAATACCCTAGTGATTACTTTGGAACTTACAAATTGATGATCACAACCGTGGGTGACTCGATTGAATTAGGGCCGTAGGTTTAGAAAAAAAAAAGGGTTTAAGAGGTTTTGAATTATGTGAGGTTTGTGAAATACGGTTTGTTTGTTTTGTTATTTTTGAAATTTAGAGTTTAGTCACTTTTGGTCCCTTAACTTTTAGATATACTTACTTGAGTCCTAAAGTTAAATGGCAAACATGTGTAACATCGAGATATACATCCGTTAACCTAACTTATGAAGACCTTTCTACGGGATGAGACAAAGGGATGTATAAAGAACGTCCACACACTCCGAGGAACCGTAAGATACGAAAAACATGCAAGTATACCAATTAAAATTGGTAAAAAATTTAAGCGTGACTCCCCCTCAACACGTGTAAAAATGAAACAAAGTGTTGAAGAGAAGCGATATACTTGCATTTTTTTTTTTAAGAGCAAAATAAAATTTGAAGAAAAAATCTTTTTGTGTTTTGATTGGTTTATATTTAAGAAAAAATATTATACAAAGATAGTTATGATGTTTGACGATCAGTTGTGTTTTAAAAACTTTTCAAGATCCTCTGGCGTCAAACATCTCATACCAATTTGGTGAACTAGACTAGCAAACCTTGATAGTGCTAAAGATTTGGTAAGTAAGTCCGCCAATTGGTACTCAGTCCCAACAAAATAAAGTTCAACGGTACCCTTTTCCACATGCTCTTTGATGAAGTGATATCGGAGATCGATGTGTTTGGATTTGCAATGATGTACTGTGTTGCAGGAGATAGCAATTGCACTTTTTGAATCACAGTAGATAGGAATCTTGTTGAATAGGTAGCCATAATCCTTAAGTTGTGATCTCATCCAGATGACTTGAGCACAACAAGCAGACATGGCTACGTATTCAGATTCTGTAGACGACAGTGATGTGCAGTCCTGCTTCTTTGATTGCCATGACACAAGTTTGTCTCCGAGAAATTGTAATCCACCAGATGTACTTTTGCGTGTGTCTAAACATCCTGCATGGTCAGCATCTGAAAAAGCAATTAGTTCAAAACTAGAATCCTTCGGATACCAGATTCCCAAGTTAATGGTTCCCTTTATGTATCGAAGGATTCTTTTGACCTCGCTGAGGTGTTTTTCAGTTGGTTTAGACTGATAGCGAGAGCACATGTAGACAGAAAATACTATATCAGGTCTACTAGCTGTGAAATACATGAGGGACCCAATCATACTTCGGTATTTGGTAGGGTCAACAGGAGTCCCATGTAAATCAGCATCTAGTTTTGTGGTATAACCCATTGGTGTATTATAAGTATCACTGGTCATCATTCCATGTTTCTTTAAAATTTCAAGAGCATATTTGGACTGATTTATAAAAATTCCACGGGGTGATTGATGAACTTGTAGTCCTAGAAAGAACGAAAGTTCACCCATCATGGACATTTCAAAATTATCTTTCATTAATTTTGCAAAATCATTAGAGTAACTTCTTTTTGTTGAGGCAAAAATGATGTCATCGACATATATTTGAACAACAAGTCCTCCCCGTAGGTTTTTGTAAATAGTGTTGGATCCACCGATCCTTTAGAAAATTTATTGGCCAGCAAGAAAGTGGAAAGTTTGTCATACCACGCCCGTGGGGCTTGCTTAAGTCCGTAGAGTGCCTTTTTGAGTCGGTAAACGTGATTAGGACGCTCAGGATCAACGAAGCCTTCAGGTTGACTAACATAAACTTCTTCACGGAGTTCTCCATTAAGAAATGCTGTTTTCACATCCATTTGGTAAACAACCATGTTCCTGTGTGCAGCATAGGCTAAGAAGATCCGAACAGCTTCATGTCTAGCCACTAGAGCAAAGGATTCAGCAAAATCAAGTCCTTCTAGTTGAGAGTATCCTTTCGCTACCAGGCGTGATTTGTTACGTATGACAGTTCCTTCAGCATCAAGCTTATTCTTCCAAATCCATTTTAACCCGATGACAAAGACTCCGTCAGGTCTTTCAACTAATTCCCAGACTTCCAATCTTATGAATTGCTGAAATTCCTCTTGCATAGATTCAATCCAGTTGTCATAAGTCATTGCATCTTTAATGTTCTTAGGTTCTTCGTGACAAACTGTGAGTGCATAGATACAAGTTTCTCCATCCGTGTGAAGTCGTTGTCTTGTCATAACAGGTGCATCTGGATGGCCAATAATATGAACTAGTGGATGGTCTCGAGTCCATTTGTGTGTGGAAGGGTGTAGTTGATAGGTATCTCGCATGTTAGCAGGATCCAAATTGCGTGTTGACGACTCAGCTATATCAGGAACAATAGGAGCCGGTGCAAACGGATTAAAGAACGCATCAGGATCTTGCTCTGCTGGTTGGGGAACTGATTGTGGTGTTGGATCTTCAGCTGGATGGCGGGAGTTAAAACCAGTTTGTTCTGCTGTAGATGGTGATACAATTGGAGGACCGTCTCTCTCAACACTTGTAGTAGTTTGTTGAGGTGAGTCTGGTACTGGAATGTTAGGTTGAGCAGCGGAATTAGGTGAGACCTCAGTAGGACGGTATATAATTGTGTCATCAAATAGTGGAGCAAACAAGGTTTCTAATTCTTTGCGGTTAAGTGGCAATGGTTCAGCCGAAGATTCCGGAGAGTTAAGACGGTTGAATTCGGGTCCTAAGCTGTGTTGCTCAGAAGCCATTTGTGTGAGTTCATCAAAATTAGCGTGAATGGTTTCTTGAATTTCTCTTGTACGACGATTCCATATCCGAAAACCTTTGGAATTTTCACAGTATCCAACGAACACTCCAATGTCAGCCTTTGCTTTAAGTTTACCTAAATCATCACAATCATTTTTCGGATAACAAAGTGCTCCAAATACATGAAAGTAATCGATGTTCGGTTTTCTTTTGTGAATAATTTGATATGGTGTTTTGCGATGGCGTTTTGTGATCATGCAACGGTTTTGAGTATAACATGCGGTTGAAACAGCTTCTGCCCACAAGTAATCTGGTAATTGAGCATTAATCAACATAGTTCTAGCAGCTTCCACTAACGTCCTGTTGCGTCTTTCAACAACTCCATTCTGTTCTGGGCTTCTAGGAATAGATGTTTGATGTTCAATTCCCACTTTCTCATAATAAGACCGAAGTGTCTGATTCTTAAATTCAGTTCCATTGTCAGTTCTGACTATTCGTACCGTGTTGCGTAACTGAACTTGAATTTTAGTGAGAAAGGTGATGATCATTGAAGGATCCTGATCTTTACTTCGTAAGAAATAAACCCAAGTCCATCTGGAGAAGTCATCTACAATTACTTGTATGTAGCATTTACCGTTGATACTTTGAACACGCATCGGTCCACATAGATCCATATGAAGCAGTTGTAAAACATGATTCGTACTTTGTTCAGGTTTTGATGGAAAATGAGCACGAGTACTTTTTCCTTGTTCACAGGCTGGACATAAGTGATCTTTGGTAAAACGGAATCTTGGAAATCCATCAACAAGTTTATAACGAGCAAGGTCAGTCATGGTTTTGAAATTTAAGTGCGAAAGACGTTTGTGCCATAACCAAGATTTAGTCAATTCTGCTTTGGAGAGAAGACATATCGGAGATGTTGCAATCATATCTGACATTGATATAGTATAAAGGTTAGAGCCACGTGAGCCAGACATTAGATCGTTTCCTTGTAAGTCACGAACAAAGCAGGTTTTCTCACGAAATGCCACTTCCAGATCCCCATCACAGAATTGACCAACAGAGAAAAGGTTGTGTCCAAGGCCTTCCACATAGTAAACACGACTGATTTCAATGTTCCCGCTGATATAGTCACCATATCCCATGATTAGAGCGTAATGATCATTCCCGAATCTGACAGTACCAATAAACTTTGAAACAAAGTTGTGTAACAGTTTGAGATTGCCTGTCATATGTCGGGTGCATCCGCTATCAACAATCCAGAGAATGATCTGTACTACCTGCATCACAAGAAGAAGACACAGATGGAACAGAAGTAAGGGTGGAACCCAAAGACAGTGCGGGTTCCTGTTGGTTAGAAACACATGTATTCAACAGTTTAGGAATCCATTTAAAGTCTGGTTTGTATTGTAACCAACGTTGCCAGTTCCAACTAGTTTTTGCTTTCTTAATGTTAAATGCACTAGTCGTTGGCTCATTCCTAGATTTGTTCTTGGCACCTATGGGGGTAACTGCAACTTCATTAGAAACCGTAGAAGACGGCTTTCCTAAGTTAGACTTAGAGGCAGTAGTGGGCCTAGAAGGAATGCGTGTCCTACGTTTCTTATGACGATTGAGAAGAGAATTAGCTAAACATTTTGTATGATCACCAGATGATACGCTTTTACGACAAAACACACAAGATGCATTAATATTCAAAACATTCAAAGGTTCATGATTCGTTACATTTAGATTTTGATTACAATTTGCCAGATTAGAATCTAAATCTGATGCAACATGAGTTTTATTCAAATTCCTAAGTTGGTCTTCTACTTCTTGAGCTTCTAGGTGTCCTCTCTTACGTTGCAAGATCCTATTCTTCTTTTTACTTTTTCGCTTGGGTCTGCTAACGCTAGAAGTGGAGACTAGTCCTGTAGAAGTGGAGTTATCAACATTAGTGTTTTGAACAACCTTTCCTTTATCAGTTTTGTCCACATGATACATTTCTGGTGCTATTACCGTGGTGTCAACAAACTTTCCTTTATGAATTAGCTTGATTTTCTCTTTCAAAGCAATGATGATGTGATTTTTGTCCTGAATTTCAGACTCAAGTAAACCATTGCAATATTTGATGTCATCGCGGTTTTGTTGCCATTCGGCGTTTTCAATTTTTAAATCCGCAATTTCTTTCCCGTATCGGAGACACAGACCTTTTAAAGACTCGTTGTTTTTGCAAATCTGACAAGAGTTTGAAACATTTTGACTTTGAAACTTCAATTCCCTTTCAAGACTTTTAGCTTGACACCATTCAAGCCTTTGATTGAGTTGACAAATTTCTTTTGAAAATTGTTTTGTCACATCATCATTTTTAATTCTCAACTTATCATTTTCCTGTTTAAGTGTCTCAATTTCCTCATTCAACAAGTTATTATCAACACAAAGATCATCAATAAGCATAGAAGTACCAGATTTATAGAGATCATTCATGATAACAGACAAAATATCAGCATTGAGAACTTGTTCCAAGAGTCGATCAGCATCATTTTTTAAAACTCTATTTCTTTGCTTTTGAACCAAAATGTCATTTTCAGTTGCATTGAAAACGTTTATCATATTTTTGACCTCCTTTTGAAGCTCCTGATCCCAACGTGTAGCACATAGACGGAGGTGTTGAACAATTGGCTTCATTTGTTTTTGAAAAATATCTCTCTTTTCTCGCTCGTAAGCGGATTGAAAAGTTTCAATTTTTATTTCAGAATTACGTTCAATTGTTTCCTCCAAAATTTCTATGTCTTCCATAAAGGTTTTGAAATAATTTAAGACACGACAAGTTTTCGGTAAAGGTGTAAGTTCACCGGATGATGGTAAAGGACCATTTATTTGTGCTACAGTTTGGATAGGGGCCGCATTATGAGATGAAACATATGACTCTTCGATAAACCATGATTTCTCAGGTAAGTCCTTTTGAGTAACAAAAGATTTAGAAAGAGGTGGAGCTTTTGAGTAGTCATATGGTGTCCAATATTGAACATAACTCATTTTTGATCAACTCTCGTCTTCAAGTTCTTCTTCTTCCTCAGTATCAAAAACAACAGCACGCACAATTGTATTATCAAACATATGATCAATACTGTAAATCTTGGGATTTTCTTTAAATGCTGTGTGAAGAAACATTGATTTGAAATCGCAAAGTGCAAATCCTTTATCGGGTCTCGGTTTTAAAGCAAATTTCTGAATTGTTGTGACAGAGTTCCCGTGTTTGTAAACAATGTGACGAAATTCTTTGAGTTGTTTTTCAAGATCAACAATATCACCAAGTAAGTCATCTATATACTTCCTTTTTCTTGTTTTATGTTCACAAAACTCCTTTTTGCAATTTGACAATTCAGTTTCTGTTTTAGAGAGAACTGTTTGAAGACGTTCAGCTTTCATTTTCAATTCACACTTTTCACTTTCGAGTTTTGAAATCAACTTACCGTTTGACTCAATTAAATCTTGCATTTTGCGTTGAAGATCTTGTTCTTTATTATAAGAATCTTGAAAAGCTTTTTCAAAACTTTTTGCATTTTTAATCTTGTCTTCCTGATTTGAAAGCTGAATTTTATAACACTCAATATCTCTTGCAAGTGCTGCATTAGTTTCTTTTAAAACTTTGTTTTTCTCGTTGCATTTTGCAATTAGCAATTGTTGAGCATTCAGTTGTTTAGATAACATTATGAGGTCAGGGTCTGGATCAAATGATGGTTCATGTTGTTCTAAATTATCATGTTTATCATTTTCAATAGGATCATCAAATGAAACAACTGTGTCATCATCGAATACGACAACTGTGCTTATTTGTTCATCTTTTTGAGATGATGAAGATGATTTAGATGGAACAACTTATGCCATATCTGATTCATAAGCAGAAGGTGAGACTATTTCATTAATAAAGCATTCATTGAGGTTATGTACCTGAGACAAGCCGTCAGTGTCATACACTGGACCAGAATCATTGAGCTTAAGTTCCTGCATGTTGGCTATAAGCATCACAGCTGCATTAGCTTCCAGATCTTCCATGTCATCATCATTGTTCACATTTGCCATGAAGTTGTTATCTTGTTCAGGGAAATGTCCGTATTTTTCATCTTGAAGAGCCATGAGTAATGCCTGCTTGTGAAACTTACTACCCCGAGTTCTCGGTTTGGGACATGCTGTAGCTATATGACCTTGTTCATTACAATTGTAGCACCAAATTGCATTCCCTGAGTTGGAGTTCCTTGTTGCAACTGAGTCAAATCTTTGTTGAGAAGATCCTAAGTTGTTCCTGAACCCCTCATTGTTACTAAACCTCTGATCATTCCCATAAATTCCTGAAGAGCTTCCTGAACCAGATCGACCATAGTTACGATTCTGAATTTCTACTCTTCCATCATTGATAACAGCTTGATTCCTTGTGTTTGAAGATGAGCGTTGACGGTTGTTTGTCTTGTTGGAGAATTTGCTAAAAGCACGGGCAATAAGAGCAAGTCCCTGATTCAACGTGTTAAAGTCATCATCGTCATCGTCATTGGAGTTTGAGTAGTACACGGCATCATTGTTGTTTAATGGAACCAGTTGAGTAGAGGCATTCTGTGGAGATGAATCATAAGGGACCATTTGGTTCGAGGTAGAAGATTGTGGATAACTGAAGTAGTTCTGCTCTTGAACATATGCATGATTTGACATTGGTGGTGGAGCATAGGGAGACTGAGCTACGAGAGCCAAAGAATTTGGTGTAGAAGTTGGTGTGTATCCTCCTCGTAGAGCTCGATCTTTTTCAACTTCAGGTTCATGGTGTTTCAGAAAATCATACAACAAACCATATGGAGCATCATGAAGATTCTTTGTTTGACGAACAAATGTCACATATTTATGCCAATCAGGGCCAAGACTACCAACAAATTTGGAGTTCACAGCGATCCTTGGTACTGTGATTTTATGACGTTCCAGATCATTAACCACATTTGTGAAACGATGATAGTAGGATTCAAGTGACTCTCCAGGTTCAATTGTGATGTCAGTGTATTCCATGTATAGCTTGGATTCCGTGTCATCTTTGTTCAATTGAGTGCCTTCCATAAGGAGATGAACGTGTTCCCACATAGCTTTAGCCGTTTTCTGAGCATCGACACTTCGATAGATAGGATTAGGTATACCTTGAAGTATGTAAGCCATTGCATACTCATCAGCTTCACGATGTAGTTTCTGTTCTTCAGTGAGTGCAGATTCTGGAAGAGGTCTATCACCAGGAGGACGTGGGGGATCAGCATGTAGATCACCAGCTTCAAATCTTGTTGGCCACTCAAATGGTCCTTCAAGTATCACTTGCTTCAAGAATTTCCCATGAGGTTTCTTTAATTCAAGGAATCGTAAGAATCGACTTGACCATTGAACATAGTTCTCAGGTGTTAGCATTGGAGGTGTTTCAAGTGATCCTGCCTCATGTCGGGATTGTTGAGTTGTAATAACTTCACACATTCTGTCAAACCAGTGAGGTTGTTTGGAGGAAAACTGAGTGTTTTATTGTGGCGCTTGATATGGTTGTTGTTGAGGAATGATCTGATGTTGTTGCATCATTAGGTAATGATGTAGTGGACTGTATGTTTGTTTTTGAGAAGGTTGTTGATACAGTTGGTGCGGAAGGTATTGTTGTTGCTGATACTGTTGATGTTGATGTTGCTGAGTATGAGGGAAGTAGTGATTAGGTGGTTGAGACATGTTAGAACACTTGTGTAGAAATGGATCTTGTAGAAAGTGTAGAATTAACCAAGTATCGAAAAAATTTGCACAACTTCGGATTGCGAAACCTTGATCAACAGGGATTGCGAAACTATGTTGAAATAAGGATTGCGAAACTTTTGAATTCCAATGATTTCAAAAAATTTCTCAGCTGTGATTTCGAAATTGGGATTGCGAAACTTGTAGATTTCGAAAACATTAAGGTTTGCGAAACTTTTAGGTTTTGCGAAATAAGAAGATTTCGAAACTTTTAAGTTATCGCGAAACTGAGTGAGGTAGTGTAACTTTTCGAAACTTATACAAGTTTGCGATAAATGTGTGATTTCGAAAAAAAATGGATGTTTTCGAAAAAACACAAAGTTACGAGCACAGTTTTCGAAATTGTACAATTTCGAAAACTTTCCCAAAAGTCGAAGTACTTAACTTTCTTATACAAGAAAGAAAATACTGAGTCCACACAAACGAAGTCGAGGTAGCGCACGTAGAGTAGATCTCGAAATAGGTACTAATGAAAGATCTCGATAACTTGGAAGATTTTGTTTTTCGAAGAAAGCAATCCAAAAACTTGTTTTTATTTTAAGATTTTTGTACTTTTATGTGTAAAATGCAGAGATCTTAAAGAAAGTAGAAAACTTTAAGAACTTTTTCAAAATTTCAAAAATTGCGAAAAATAGTACAAAAACCCTATTCGAATTTTTTTAAGAAAAGATTGGAACTTTTTTGTTTGTTTTGATTTGTAGCACAAGTTTGTAAGCAAATATGTGATAAAAACCAAGAAACAAGCAAGAAAGTACTAATATTTCACAAAAAATCGAATTTAAAGAACAAGTTTAAGAACAAAATCAATGAAAAACAAAAGCTACACCTTCATATGGCGAATGATACCACTTGTTAGGTCACCATTTAGTAAACACAAGCATAGAAATGATAGAAATGAGATGAGAGAAGAGATTGGGTGATTATATGATAAAGAGAAATATAAGAGCAATAGTTTCCTTAAGAAATCAAATAACCAACCAAGTTTACAAGTGGCCTAAGACTAGTATTTATAGGAAAGGAGCTAGGGCAACACTCCTACTCCTTCCCTTCACATAATTCGTATGGGCTTAAGGCCCATGGACTTCATTCTCAAGCCTAGTAAACTTAATACAAAATGTAAATGATAGTAAATAATAACTAAGCAACCTAGCATAATTACAAATGACCGAGACTTCATAAAATAGTAAAACTATGATCCCAACAATCTTTAAAATATATTGTATTTTAAAACTTGTAACGATCTATGGAATCTGAAAAATATTTAGAAGGGCAATCTATGCAAAGACCACCACTATTTGAAACTGATGGATTTTTATATTGGAAAAATCGATTCGAAACTTATGTGAAATCAAAAGATCTAGATCTTTGGCATGTTATTACCAATGGTGATTTTTTACCTATTCAAAATAACCCCGAAACAAAGAAAGATGAAATCGTACCTTTTGAAAAACAAAATGATGATTTAAAAAGAAAACTTGCTAAAAATAATGAAGCAAAAATGGTTATTTATAATGCGCTACCACGTAAAGAGTACGAAAGAATCTTTAGGTGTGAAACCGCAAAAGAAATTTGGAACTCTTTATTAATAACTCACCAAGGTAATAATCAAGTCAAAGATAATAAAATAGATCTACTTGTTCAACAATATGAGCAATTCATGATTCCGGAAGAGGAATCAATTGATAATGCTTTCGCTAGATTTAACACTATCATCACAAGTTTAAAAGCACTTGATGAGAATTTCTCTAGTAAGAATTTTATTAGTAAGTTTCTTAGAGCTCTTCACCCAAAGTGGCGAGCTAAAGTGACGGCTATTGAAGAATCAAAGAATTTGTCAACGTTGCAACTTGATGAATTGATTGGAAATTTGAAAGTCTACGAAGCTATTATAAAGAAGGACTCCGAAATGGTTAAAGGAAAACGAGAGCAAAGCAAGTCAATTGCCTTGAAAGCTAGAAAGGAATCCAACAACGAAGATAGCTCATCTTCTGAAAGTGATGACGAAGAATATGCCATGACCGTAAGAGATTTCAATAAATTCTTCAAAAGGCGAGGAAGATTCGTTAGACAACCACACGATGAAAGAAAAGCACCTCAAAAGAACAATGATGACAAGTATAGCAAGAATGAGAGAAAGTGTTTCAAGTGTGGTGATCCGAATCACTTCATTGGAAAATGTCCAATGATGTCAAGAGATCAAAATCAAAGAGCATTTGTTGGAAGAGCTTGGAGTGATAGCGATGACGATGAGAAAGAAATCACAAACGAGGAGAAGTGTCTTATGGCTAAGACATCAAGCGAGGTACGTTCCGAAACCGAATACTTTAGTGACGAAAATTTATCATTAGACGAAAAAGACTTAGATAGTGAATGTAATAGGTTATGCAAAATAGGTCAAAAGGTTATAGCTAAAAATAAGTCACTAAAACATATTAATAATCAATTAGAAAATGAAGTACTCGAATTAAAAATTAAACTACAACATTTGGAAAAATAAAAAGAAGTTTTTAAAGAATGTAAAACATGTTTAGAGGTCAAAAATGAAAACAAAAAACTTAAAGATGAAATTTTCAAACTTGACAAGTTTAAAAATAGTAGTAACTCACTTAAGAAAATAATAAGTGTTCAAGAAACTTTGAGAGATAAAACCGGTCTAGGATTTGACTTAACTAATGTTTCAACTAGTGAAAATAAAAATGAAAAGTTTGAATGTGAATCTAGTAAACAAAAACCATTAGACTCAAAACCTAAGTATGTACCTATAAAAGATAGAAAAATACCTATTACGAGTAATGAGGAAGTAAAAAGTTTTTATAAACCATCATTAAAAGCCAAAACCGGATTTTCTAAACTAAAATTAAGATCTAAAACTCCACCTTCAAATAGACCAAATAATCCTCGTCCTCGGTCTAAAACCCCCCAACATAGGAGAAATCAAGGTAGACAAAACTTTTCTAATAATAGTCACCCAATGTGGATTTATCCACATCAACCAAGCTTTAGCCCATGGGGAATACTTCCACCATACATGCATCCTAGTCAATTGCAAACCATGTTTGGTTCAAACAACTTTGGACCAATGAGACCATGGGAACCAAGTGGCTAAGTTGTCACTTTTGGAAAATATTGGTATCTCATCTACAAATGGCTTCTATAAGTCAATATGGCATCTTTAAGTGTTTGAAGAAAATTTATTCAAGACTAGAAGGTACGCGTTTCTTTTAAGTTCATCGTTAAAATTTATATTCTTAGATTAAAAACTAGTTAGATTAATGCTTAGTTATATAGCTAGTTATACTTATTTACTTACGCATTTTGAACCCCTCCTAGTTGGCTTTCCTAGGATTATAATAAAATTGTTCGTTGTCGAACAACATAGAAAATGGAAATCTTCTATGTCCACTTGTAGAAAACTCATGGTGATGAAGTAAAATGAGTTAAGTGGATTAATCGTTAATATAGAAGTAAGACTAGATCCCTCGCGTAAGATAACTATGGATGAAACAAGCTCTCGAAGACTATGGCATTAGGTTAGAAAATATTCCTATTATGTGCAATAACAAAGGTGCTATAGATTTAAGTAAGAATCATGTTCAACACTCTAGGACTAAACATATAGAAATACGTCATCACTTTCTTAGGGACATTATACAAAAAGAAAATATAACAATAGAGAAGGTAGCTTCGGAAAGTAACATTGCCGATATAGTCACTAAGCCTCTTAAGCGTGATTTACTTAATCACTTGCGTTTAGGATTAGGAATGATGCAGCAAATTGATTAAATTCTTGGAATACTTAAAATCTTCTAAAAAATCAAAGTTCTGAAAATTTCTTTTCTGTCAGATGGGCGGACCCCTTAAATCTATAAGGGCGGCCCCCTTAAAATTAAGGGGACCGGCCTCACTTTAAGAGGGCCGGCCATCTGAGCATAAAAATATTTAATTTTCTTTTCTTTCTTCTCAAATCTGAGTCTAGGATTCTGTTTTGCACAAAAATCATGAATTGTGATATTTTGTTTTTGCATATATACTCTCAAAAGAAAACCTCAATTTATTTTGAAATCATTCTCACGATTAGGAAAACTCATTGTTGAATAATGATAAAAAAAAAATTTCTATCAAACCATGAACAATAGTCTCGCTCTCGTTGACTATATATATGTAATCCAATATATACAAATACATGACACTTAGAAGTGAGCAAAGCTAAATCAAGGAGATCAAGGATCGTTTCTTAGGAAAATTTGTTTAGGAGTCTAAACGATCTTAACTCCGTATTTGTTTCATATAGGCATACACTAGAACAAAATCAAGAATTACACTATCACATTTGTTCCATCACTAGTGTCTCACTCATTAGTTGCTTTTGCCCTTGCACTAAGTTAGTCATGTTAGGTAGAATGCCTTAATTACTTGATCTATTACTTTTTTAAGTTTGCATGCATGCTTAGTTGTAATAATATTACATGTTTATTTACCTATATACTTTTCATGCATATTCCATTAAGATAATACATGCATAGTTGCCTAAAGAGTTGGACTTACCCAAAACCAAACCTCATAATCTTTACACACTCAAATCTCATAACCTTTACTCACCCATACCCTTCTACCTTACACTCAAACCTCATAACTTTTACACACTCAAACCACCAAACTGAAATGAAAAACCCAAGTACATCTTCATCTCACCCTTCACCTCCAACACACATCACCATAATACACCATGGATTCACTAAAAACTTCCATTTCCAAAACATCAAAGAAACAAAAGATCCTCATCATCACTCCTAAACAACTTTTCATTGACTTAACAAAAGATGACAACACAACCCCATCACCTCAACTTCAATGCTCATCTCCTAATGCACCAAATGCACCATCCAAAACACCCTCTACTCGTGGAACATCCTCTTCTTCAATACCGTCATCCTCATCCATCAATGACTACCTAAACTCACAAATGTTTCCACCACCAAGAGTATCACCACCACTTCTTAACAACACACATGATATTCCCACGTTGCATATCCAATCATCCATCCCTAATCACAACCCAACACCTCCATCATCACCTTCGTCCGAACAATGAAAGTTCGTTGAAGAGCTCAAAGAAGCTCATGAGCTGAGAGCTCTTCTTGTCATGCATATTGTTCTATGCAACTTGGACCAACCACCTTTATCACCCTACTCAAATTACCTCCCTTACTCACTCCACTTAAAGCAAGTTGAGCATCATACCCACTATTGTCCTTGTTTCATTTAACTCCAAAAACAAACCATTCTCTTGGAGAAACACCTCACTTGGATTAAATACCTCCTCACTAGGAAAAACTCAAACCCATTACTCACTCAAGACACCAAAAATTCATCAACCGTTCAAAACCCACAACTTACCATTGAAAATGCATCCGTAGACATCACCCTTTCATTATCACCCATAACATCCCTTAATGCACACTTATCCTCATCACCAATCAACCTACCAAACTTCAATCCTATCCCATGAAGCTTACTTGAAGCCAACTACCATGCTTCCCATCAACAACCACAAAACTCTCCAAACACCATTCCTGTTAGGAATACGATTATTCAGTTAAAGACTCGGTCACCCCAAGTATTGCTAAGCATTACGTAGCTCGTAGAATTATCCTTATTATAGTTAGTACGTAGCTTATTAGTAGTTAATATATGTAAATAGTATTCGTAGAGTGGGTCGGGTCTTTACCCTCTGTCAGCTCACTCTACAGCTCGTTTCATGGAGCACCAAGTATTGTAGTATAAATACCCTCTCCCACCCAAGGGAGAGGGTTGGACCTTTCATTAGTTTCGAGCTAATACGCACATTGTTTCTCTCTCAAAAAGGCTCCCACCTTTCTTTCTACATCTCTCTAATCTCTTCATCTAATTCGATCCATATAATCACAAGAAACCATACGTGTTTAAGATTATGAGTATCCTACAATTGGTATCAAGAGCCATGGTTACATCCTAGGGATTGGTTTGTGCTCGAATTTGGTGCTTGGTTTTGTGACTTTATTTGGTTCGAATGGTTCTTGGCTTGGTTTGATCTTTCTTGTGTTATTTGTCATGTTAGTGATGTACTTTTATGATCATAGGTGTTAGTTGAACATTGTGTTTCAGTTGGCTATACCATATCTTTAATCTATTTGAAGTTTGGACTTGATTTTGGGCGTATTTCATAGTTGCGTTTAAGTCTACTGTTACATTGCTTATCTGCGTTTAGTTTCTGATTTCTGCGGTTAGTTTGCTGCGATTACTATTTTGGGAATACAAACAAATCGCAAGGAAAGTGACAGATTTGGATTTTTGTGTACTGCGATTAACTCTTGCGGTTAAGTGGTTTGCGGTTAGTTTTCTGCGGTTAAGTTTTTTTGCGGTTAAGTGGTTTGCGGTTAAGTTTTCTGCGGTTAAGTGGTTTGCGGTTAAGTGGTTTGCGGTTAGTTTTCTGCGGTTAAGTTTTCTGCGGTTAAGTTTTCTGCGGTTAAGTGGTTTGCGGTTAGTTTTCTGCGGTTAAGTTTTCTGTGGTTAAGTGGTTTGCGGTTAGTTTTCTGCGGTTAAGTTTTCTGCGATTAAGTGGTTTGCGGTTAGATCTTTGTGGTTATCTCTCCTGCGGTTAACTTCCTGCGGTTATCTCATCTTGTGGTTAACTCACCTTGTGGTTACCTTTCCTGCGGTTACCTTGCCTGGTCCTGCGGTTAACTCTGTTTGACCATAGTTGACTTTTTACGTCAAAACTTCAAACGGTCATAACTTTTGAACCGTAACTCCGTTTTCAGCGAATTAGCTGTCAAAACGTCCGGAACAGGCTGAATATTGTGAGGTTTCACCACGAAGTCGTGAAACGAATTTTTCGAGGCCCAAATCACCTCCGGAGTGAAGTTATTGAGGTTTTAAGTTTTCAGACCAAAAATTTCACCGTAAAAACTTGCATCAACCGAACCAAGATCACAACTAAACAACATATAACCTTGTCAAAACTAACAATCACCACTCTTAACATACAATCACTGCTATGGAATCTTCGTGCTCGAATTCTAATGATAATGTGCTTCATCAGCCAATTAAATTGCCCGATAATGCAAAGAATAGTCGCATTGAATGTTTTCGATCACTCCATACACATCTCAAGGTTCTCTTTGCAAAACCTGGATACTTGGGAGGTTTCAATCGTGCATTCGCAACACTCTTTGGTCAAAATGTTGAGACTTTCACAGTCAAAATGACTCTACACTTAGATCAACTTCAACAACAACTTGAAAAGGGTGAATTTTCTGAAGATAGATCTATGGCTGCATTCTGTGTGATCAATAATCAACTCCAAGCGTTCATTGATTCACGATTCACTGAGGAGTATGATCATGAGAGTCAAATGACGAAAAAGAGCTTTGCCACTCATACGGGAATTGAAGTTGACGTGTTCAGAGTCACACTACTCCAACTCATGGGTAATGTGAAAGAGTACATTATGGAAAGAGCAAAGCACGAGCACAAGTATGAAGACAAAGTGATGGCATGTCGGGGGCAACCATGTGATGGTAGTGTGGATTCGGGCAAAGCATCGCATGCTGGGTCAGTTATCATCGAAGGCAGAGGATCAGAGACTGAAAAGTTTGACACAACGAACAGTTCAATGACTCTTACACGTGATGTGGATGCAGATATCAGACCGGTAAAAGACCATGTGTCATGTGCTAAGGTACTCGAACTGTGTAACATTGTTGATGAACAAAAGATTCCTAACAAAGTACAACCGACAAACAATGTCGATTCAGATGTAGTTGACATGGGAAATAGCAATGTTGACCCATGTGAACAACATATGAAACACAATGAAGTGTCTGTTGTACAATGTAGTGCATCTTCTGTTTTAAAAGATGATTGTGTCGTGCATGAGTACACTGCCTATAACCCTGATGACTCCTTGACCACTAGATTTAATATCCTTAAGGATCAAGTGGCTATGTACGAACAACGTGCTAGATTTGAACTCACTGGACGTGAGCAGAACATGGAATGGCAAATGCGTGCATATATATCTGAAAATAATCTTAAGCGAGAAACATTGAAAAAGGAGTTACAATCTTTGCAAAAACAATTGGATCAAACTGTTAAACAAAAACAAGAGATTCAAAAAGGTTTAAACACACTCAAACATGATTTCAAAGATAAGGAAACAAAACTCCTAAATGATTTCTCTAGTCTTAAAATGCTGAAAAACAAACTTGAGGATAAGTTATACACGCAAGGCCAAACCATTCAAACTGCTCAAATGATGCATAAACATAGGAAGTTGAGTGATGATCATAGTGAGAAGGATTCTACTAAGCCAAAAGCCAATTTCCTTAGAAGCGGTATAGGTGCTCAACCGGCATTATATGATGCAAACATTATGCTTGAGCCTAATCATGCCCCACCTGATGCTACATCTGATGATGAGGGCAATGAGATAGAAGATAGAACCAGAGAAAAATTTGTTGAGAAATTAAGGGATCCCCAGTGCATAGCTAATAAAATCTTGTACAATTATGATTACTCTAAAGATAATCAATTAGCTATCTTTGTCCCACAAAAGAAATTTACTCCAGAGCAAGTCTTCTGGAACATAGACATAGAAAAATTGAAAGCTGAAAGAGTTGTAGGTAACACACGCACTATGTTTAGAATTGCTCACCCAACTGCTTACCCCCTGAACACACCTAGGCACCTTGTACCTTTCACTCTCCCCACGCAAAATAATACACTAATTGCCTTATATGTCCTTGGTCAGTTATTCGTTGATTTTGATAAAACATGTAAGAAGAGAATAACACCAACGGGTATTACTGAAGGGGAAAGAGGGTTTGAGCAAACAAAACAATGTTACCTAACTGAAGTCATGCCATTTTTCAAACTTCTCAAAGAACATTTTGAGGGCCTTAAAAATACCATTAATGATGATGTGACTCAAATGAAAAAGGTTTTTTAAAGATGTGGAAAATGAGGGTAAACAATTGGCAATTGATCTTAAATGCAGTGAAGTTGCGAGGAAAAATATTCTCATCATGAATGAGAATTTGATTACTAAATGTGTTGCTCAGGACGTATTTTATACTGCTACTGATTCTATGTTATCTACCTGCCAATTTCATGAGATGTCTATTGCATTGACCGCTCTCCAGAATCGTGTTGTTGAGCTTGAGGGGGAGAATTTAAAATTGCGTGAGAAAATTCAAAACGATGACCATGATAACATGGTCAGACATTTGTCAAAACTAGAGGTGGATAATCTTAATTTGCAATTAAAGTGTCAACATTTAGAAGAAAGTACTAAAATCTCAAATGCCAAGACATCTTCGGATGCTCCTGAATTTGATGCATATTTTGAATTAGCCAAACGTGATGAAAAGATTCAAGCTCACACTAACACGATTCGGAACCTGAGGGTCCAAATTGCCCAATTGAAGTCAAACAAGTGTGATGTGATTGGCACCCAAAAACCACAGTCTATAGATTCTCAGAATTTTCAATTTCAAGATACCATCAATAAATTGCAACATGAAAATGATTGGTTTCGTGCTGAAAATTCAAAAGTCAAACAACATTACAAAGAGTTATACGATTCAATTAAGATCACACGTGATATAAACAATGAAAAGATAACTTCTTTGCTTAAAGAGATTGAGAATCTAAAGACTCAGGCAAAAGGGAAAATGCCAATCATCAATTGTGATAATATTGTTCAAAAGGTTTCTGCTTGTAAGAAGTATGCTTGTGATGCTGTGTATATTCCTCTTCCCCTTAGGAATAATAAGTTGGTTCATAGTGACTATCTTAAACATCTTAAGGAGTGCCTTGATTTGCTTCGTGAAACCATTGAAGAGGATAGGATAGCAAAACCACTTGATGATGCTATTGTAGGTGCCTGCTTTCTCACTAATAGATCTCAGGAACTCTTAGAATATGCTATTGGTACATGTCCTAAAATTGATAGCAAGCAAGATAGGTCTACTGCATCATCATCTATGACTGAGAACAAGCATGTCACCTTTGAGGTACCCTTGGAAACTTCAGATCCCAACACATCAAAACATGTTCAGCAACCGGAAGTGAAAAAGACTAAAATTCCCATTAGTCCGTCTACAGGAGTAAATAGTAACACTAAAGCTAGAGAGTTTAAACCAAAGAGAAATAGAAGGAATTATAGGACTTCACCTGCTAAAAGTGTTCCTAAAAAGAAAGTAGACGACCACATGAGGAACATTAAGTCCAACTTGAGCAAAATGAGTCATAATTCAAAACCAAATTCACTTTGCAAAACATGTAATGAATGCATGATTTCGAGTAATCATGATAAATGTGTTGAGAAATTTCTGAAGTCGTTTAACAAAACCCCAGTTAAGAAAGTTTGGAGAGCCAAACAAATTAAGCAAATTTGGAAAGCAACAGGAAAACTGTTAGCCAATGTTGGTTATCAATGGAAGCCCACTGGAAGGAAATTCACTTTAGGAGAACAGTGCCCTTTAACTAGGATAACTAATTCAAAAGTAGTGCCTATTAAGGAATGGAAGCCAACTGGTAGAACCTTCCCTTTGGAGACCCAATGTCCTTTAACTAGGCCCATTGCATCTACTAGTGAAATTTCCACCATTGAAACGAATGCACCTAAGGTCTCAGTGGCTCCAGAACTTGTTTATACTAACCAATTGGAACCCAACTCAAATTGGGGATCCGACACTCCAAATTTTCTGCCCTCGTCTGTTTCCAAATGCAGGTCGTATTTTTCGTCCTTTGATATTTGGACTCAGGCTGCTCTAAACATATGATTGGGGATCGCTCGGGGCTCGAGAATTTCGTGAATAAGTTTATCGGGACAGTTAGATTCGGGAACTACCATTTTGGGGTAATTATGTGTTATGGAGATTATGTTTCTGGTGACTGCTAATTTCCTGGGTATACTACGTGGAAGGACTTGAGTATAATTTGTTCTCTGTTGGTCAATATCTTGAGTCCGATCTTGAAGATTACCTTCAGAAATTACACATGCGTCATCAGAGAATTGGATGGTGTTGATCTTCTTAAAGGTTTTCATAGCGCCAATTTATACACCATCTCTATTGAAGTCATGATGTGGTCCTCTTCTATTTGCTTGTTGACTAATGCCTCAATGAACAAAACATGGCTATGGCACTGATGTTTAAGTCACTTGAACTTTGGTACCATCGATGCTCTTGCTCGCAGGAATTTGGTGCGAGGTCTACCCAGATTAAAGTTCAAAAAGGAACTTCATTCGGCTTGTTAACTGGGTAAACGAAAGGAGCATACTCACAAACCTAAAATTGTCAACACCAACATGGATGTTCTTTACACCCTTCACATGGACCCAGGCAGACCAATAAGTGTGAAGAGTATAAATGGGAAGTAATGTGTACTCGTTGTTGTCGACGAATACTCTCGGGTTACATGGGTAAAGTTTTTGAGAACCAAGGACGTGACTCCAGAAGTTATCATAAAACTCATCAAACAACTGCTAGTAAGACTCACATAACCGTCAGAATCATTCGGACAAACAATGGAACGAAGGTTATCAACAAACAACTCGTTCTACTTCTCCAAGGCACCGATGATCCTATGGGCGGAAGCAATATGCTACAGCTTGTTACACCGAAAACCGATACTTGATACATACTCTTCACAACAAAACTCCATATGAGCTGATATATGGCAAGTAACCGGATCTCTCCTCTCTATTTGTGTTTGGTGCTTTATGCTACCCTACAAAATGACAGTCAAGATCTGGGAATGTTATAAGCTAAACCTGGTATTGGATTCTGCATTGGTTACGCTCCAGATAGTAAGGGATACCGAGTCTACAACAAACGAACCCGATAAATCCTGGAAACTGTTCACGTCACATTCGTTGAGCTGACTGAGCAAATGGCTCCTGTACACATCAGTGCAGGACCCGCGTCTAAACTTTTGTCTCCTGAACCATTCAGTTCAGGTCTTGTACAGAATCCCACTCCTGCATGTACCTTATGTACCACCCACAAGTGAGAATTTGAAGATATAGTTTGACCAAACGTTTGATGAATACTTCGAGACACCTACTGATGATTCACTTACACCACCAGCTGCCGCTGCTCCAGTTCTATACAACTCAAATGGTCCATCAGTGTCTCTTTGAATTGATCAAGATGCTCAATCTGCAAGTTACTCACCATCATCGTCAAACCTTCAATCTCCTTCGGTACATCAAGGCACTGCAGTCGACAATTCTTTTGAAGTAAATTCATTAGCTCCTCTTAAAGATGCCCCGTACTAAAACCTGTTTGCTCATGAATATAGGATCATCCGATTGACAACATAATTGGATATCCTTCTCAAACGGTGTTCACACTAAGGATACTTACCACCCATGCCTTGTGGTGTTGTTATAATTCCATACTATCCAAATTCAAACCCAAAGATTCCAAGACTGCTATCTCTAAAGATTGTTGGGTTAATGCGATGCAAGATGAAGCTCACACTTTCGATCGACTTGAAGTATGGGAATTGTTACTACCTCCAGACTGTGCAATGATTATAGCTCTAAGTGGATCTTCAAAGTGAAACTTGATGAGCATTATGTCGTTCTGAAAACAAGGCAAGGCTTGCTGCTAAGGGATATCGTTTACAGGAAGGCATTAATTTAGAGGAATATTTCGCTCTGGTTGTTCGTATTGAAGCTATCAGAATGTTTCTCGCCAATGCTGCAAGTCAGAACATGACGGTTTATCAAATGGATATGAAAATTGCATTTCTAAATGGCGAGCTGAATAAAGTTCTTTATTTCAGTCAACCGGAAAGATTTGTATATTTTGATCATCCTAACCATGTCTATCGTCTGAAAAGGGCTCTCTTTGTCCTAAAACAGACGCTTAGGGCATGGTTTGATACATTGTCAAAGTTTCTCCTGGGAAACGGATTCTCCTAAGGTGTGGTAAAATAAGATGAGAATGGGGTAGTGGAACTTTACTTCGTGAGGACAGAATTTCGGCTGGCAGATTTCTTCACTAAGGCTCTCTCAAGAGAACGATTTCCATTTGTTCTCCAGCGCTTTGGAATTAAGAGTCCTTCGCCAGTATCTCTCTAACGTCTTCAGGAAGAAAATGAGGAGAAATGGTTTTGCTTCACATATCCTTGTATATATCTTATACCATATAGAAAACAGAAAAATATAAAACCTATAAAACCCATAAATATCAGAAAAATCATAAAAATCCAAAAATATTCTTCTCACGACATGTCTCTTGTGTAATCAATATTATGTACGTTTCTAGAAATGTCATTCAATAATGACACGGAAACATACATATGCTTGAGCAAGAGTTTTTCGGTTTCTAATAAAGTTTTTTTTAAAACATGTCGTTTCTCAAAATATTCTTCAAAAAATGGCTTGCAGTCATTTCAGACTGTCACCCGGACTTCAAAACTTTGGTTTGCTATTACTTCAGATAGCAACCCGTTTTTCAAAATGGGAAAACACGTCGCCAACAAGACGGTTGTTCCTTTTAAGTGCATTATTTCTGGTATAAGAAGAGAAGTCTTCTTTGTATGCAAATGATTTTCATTCTATGATTCTTCGGAAAATTATTTGAGTAATACATGGTGGTAACGTGTTGTTTGTAAATCAATCAGTCTTAGACACTTCAAACAATTTGTCACTCAATTAATGACAATGGGTCATCAATTGAGGGGGAGAGTGATTTCCAATTTTTATCAACAAACGGATTTCTTGGTTGTCTCATAATTGTTATAAAAGGTTTTGTAGTTAATGGGGTATTAGTTGAAGATGAACTTGCTAAGCTTTATCTTAAATGGCCAAATGTGTTAGTTGTTAGAAAGTTTAGGGCATTATGTGCTATTTGCGTATAGTTTCCTAGCTTTATGTAACTAAAAGGTCCATTTGTCTCACGTTGGTTTCCTCGCTTAATCCCCTAAATACGTTTTAATCCAAAATCTTTTTCCTAAGCTCCTGATTTGAATGTTGAAAATATGCGTGAATTGCTATGTTAGTGATTGTTGCTTATGTCTGATACAAACTTGCAATGAATGTTCATGATTGCTAGTTTCTCTTCATGCTAGATAGCATTTTGATGAGTTGCTTGAATGTTCTTTGATCATGTTATGAATTTGGTATTATGAGTAGGCTTGCAGCTACGTGGTTGCAGTTAATTAAGAGTGAATCTGTATGTATGCATATCTTTGTTGATACTCTTATGCAGATTCCATGGCTGATGTGAATGTGCCTGCTCCTGCTCTAACCATTTGATCAGATGTTCAAACTTCATTGGCTGGCTTTGATTTCACCACAAAAACAACATCGATTGCAACAACGACAACAACTCTTTCACCATCACCACCAGTTATCTTGTGCGTCATAAGTAGTGTGGTATCAAATGTTATGTGTTAGTACATGATTTTTTTATTTCATGAGTTTCTCGTTGAACTCTAAATCATTTATAAACTCATCATCTCTAACACATAACATGCTCCCTCAAGGATTGAGGGGGAGCAAATGTATCGTCTCAAAATGAGTCATTCTTAAATCTGACACATCTTACTCCCAAAATCTTTAAACTTATTTAAATCACTTGGGATCACAAATCTCAAATGGTTTGAAATTTTTGATCGGGGGAGAAAATGCGATTTAAATATGAAAATCTGATTAAAATGTGATGTGTTGAACCTTAATGAATGCTATGAATGCTTTCCTATATGTGCTAAACTCTTTTGTATATCAATGCACATATTGAGGGGGAGCAAATGATTTGTGAAAAAGGATCCTTGCATCTTATGAGATCGAGTCTCAGACTTAACCAATGAATTGACGAAACAAAAACCGTCATCAATCGAAAGGACTAGTCCTGGCCGGGTAATAACTTCAAGCTGGGTTAACCAGTGATGTAAGCGTGTCTCGAAGAGGACTTGTCTGAGTAGAGTGTACCGTTTCGAGAAACCTTTGTGGACTTGACCAGGCCGGGTAATAATTTCAAGCTAGTTTAACTAGTGATGTAAGCGTGTCTCGAATGCCTGTTCAAGTTTACTAAAGGTGGATCAATTCTAAAGTGCAACTCTTCCCGACATGTGTAAATTTTCAAATCAAAACTTATGAGCACATGTTAAGGGGGAGCATTTGAAAATGGCAAAACTCTCAATGTGTTAACAAAATGTGTTTCTTAATCATAAACATGTTGAGAGAATTTTCAATGATTTGGTGTATGGCAACATAGGATAGTCATGAAGTTATAAGGTGGCTAAGGTTAGGAAAACCGTCCTATGATCCGCCAGAGCCGGAGGGATCTACCCATGGACAATACCTAATAGATAGTATTAGAAAGTCCGTAGGTATGATTATGAAAAAAGGAGAAATGTGAGAATGGAGAAAGAAGGGGTTGAAGAATTAAAAAGAAATGAAATGAGAAAGGGTGAAAAGAAATAGCCCTCCAATTATTCAACCTTAGGGCAGAAACCGGGTTCAATACATATGCTACTGGTGGTTACCAAGGTAACACCGGTATTGAAGACAAGACGTCATGGACCCAGTGACGCACTGCACTAAACCTTCTAGCCACTCAAGTTCTCTCAAAAGGACTTGTTTCATTCTCACGGGGAACCGGTGTAAACTATCAACGTATCTCTTAGAGATGGTTGATATTGAAGCAGGAGACCTCTCCCTAATCTCCGCATAGGAAAACCAAATGCACTTATTGAGTCTAGAGCCTCGAGATGCATACCAAGATCTCATAGGAACACGTGATATTTCTACCTTGGTTGTTCAACATTAAGGACACCAGTGGTAAACTTATGAGTCCTACGCAGATCTTAGCAATCTGCCAGAACATTTATGAGGGATGTTGCTTTAGTATCTCCCAGTGATTGAATGGAAATTCCTGCCAGGGTCAACATCAAGCAGCCCTGAAAGCAGGTCACTTAGGTAATTCCTTGTGGATTACGCTTAGTGGTCGCGGCGGTTACCAATGGTCTACAGTCGTGGAGAGTACTCCAGCGACTCACCCAGTCGTTGATTTACTTAGGTAGATCGTGTAAATCCTCACGGGGGTTTGCCGATTGGGAACGGTCTTGGTTAGGATTAGAAGGAGTCATCACACTATGCTGTTGACAATCTCTATTTCCAAACCTATAAGTACCGGATGATTTGTTGCTAACTGTCTACTTGCAGGAATTTCTGACTGTTGCGGTTGATTGCTGAAAAGATGCTGATCCATCAACACATGCTCACACTTTAACTTCACAATCTAAGAAATCATGATCATTGGTTGGGCTTCATTTATGCTTCCACAACTCTGATGCAGAAGATCATGATCCAGAAAAGAGTGAGCATGCCAACACAATGATGTTCAAATCACATGGAGACATTACTACTCAAAGATGACTTGCAGATACTCACTTGGATGATGAACTCGAAGTAATGCCAAAGATCATCCAACTCACTGAACAAGTCATCTAGAGTCTGTTGCTGAATGTATGAAGACATGTTTGAAGAATCAAAGTCTACGAGCTACAAGATTTCAAGGATGCAAGAATTCTGTGCTTATCTTCTGGGGTGACCTCCCTTAGGGGGAGATTGTTAGGAATATGATTATTCAGTTAAAGACTCGGTCACCCCAAGTATTGCTAAGCATTACGTAGCTCGTAGAATTATCCTTATTATAGTTAGTACGTAGCTTATTAGTAGTTAATATATGTAAATAGTATTCGTAGAGTGGGTCGGGTCTTTACCCTCTGTCAGCTCACTCTACAGCTCGTTTCATGGAGCACCAAGTATTGTAGTATAAATACCCTCTCCCACCCAAGGGAGAGGGTTGGACCTTTCATTAGTTTCAAGCTAATACACACATTGTTTCTCTCTCAAAAAGGCTCCCACCTTTCTTTCTACATCTCTCTAATCTCTTCATCTAATTCGATCCATATAATCACAAGAAACCATACGTGTTTAAGATTATGAGTATCCTACAATTCCAACAAAAATCTATCTCCACTAAATCCAACTACCATGATTCCCATCTTCAAATAAAATCTCCACAAACCTTTTGTGTTCCAAGCAAGTCCAAGAGACCTCAAGTTGGCAACTTAGTATTATCTACTGTAATTTATATATATATATATATATATATATATATATATATATATATATATATATATATATATATATATATATATATATATATATATATTAATGATTATGTTTTCAACATAATCTATTTAAATTATTCTTGTTAGTTATCTTATATTTGTTCCATGCATATATATATATATATATATATATATATATATATATATATATATATATATATATATATATATATATATATATATATTTCTTGTGCTCTAAATATTTTTGCAGGCATTCCATATCTCGATTTCTTATGACCTCAAAACGAGGGGGAGTATACTTCAAGGGGGAGCTATACATTCGTCGGGATAACCTTTTTGATGTTAACAAAAAGGGGGAGAATTGAAACTCACAATAAAAACTTGCATATATATTAATTTTTAGTTTAATGAGTTTAGATTTTGTAATCATCAAAAAGGGGGAGATTGTTGATATAAATAATGTATAAAAACGTTATTAATATCTTTCGATATCCTTAAGTTTTGACGATCACAAAATATAAGAACATTAAATGAAAAGTTAATACATAAACAAGTTTTAAGAAAGTTTATATCATCTCATCCAACATAATCACTTAAGGTATGAATAAACAAGTGACTAATACATTTTATGATCAAAGGGATGTTTATTTAAATAATACAAAGTTTATAAAATTAAATAAACTTATTATATATTTTTGAAAAACACTTTTGGTAATAAAGGAAAATGCTTTATTCATAATAAATATATGAATTCAAAATTTTAACCAAAATCAGTTAGTTTTTCACCAAATAAATTTTCTCCGGAAAAAGACAAGAAAACTGCAGTTTTCGTCTGGGCGGCCCCCTTAATTTTAAGGGGGGCGGCACACAATTAAGGGGACCGACCACGCTCCCCTGTCAGATTCTGTCAGAAATTTTTCCCTATAAATACCACCTTAAATCTGGAATTTTTCCCCACCTCTTGCATGAAAATTTTCATATCCAAATCTCTCTAAACATCCTCCTAAAAATCCTTTGATCATATAATTGTTAATCCTTGTTTCAAGTGATTCATTCCCTCACCTCTCATCTCTCAAAGTGCAAGAGAAGAATACTCCTTCAACATCAAGTTGTGAAGTATTGTAGATTTGTGTATATAGTCTAGTTGTTGTGTACATTCATTGTAAAGGTGTGATAGTATTGTAACTAGATAGATCTAGGAGTAGAAGTTGTGAATAGAAGTAGTGAGATATAATTAGTTTGTTGTGAAGAAGAAGAGCTAGGAAGTAGATAGTTGTGAAGAAGATTGTTGTGAAGTAGATAGTTGTGAAGCTAGATAGGTGTGAAGAAGTAGTGTTGTGATTAAGTAATGACTAGGTGTGAAGAAGGTGTATAGAAGGTGTGAATAAGTTGTGACGAAGTTGTAGTGTGTATATTGGTGTGTAAGGTCTTCTCCGCCATAAGGGAGCTTGTTGACATAGTGAAGAAAACTCTCGAGTAGGTGACTCGAGGAGTGGAGTAGGGCAAGGAAGGTGTCCTTGTAGCCGAACCACTATAAATCCTTTGTCTCGCGGTTAGATCTTTCCATATCTTACTTATTATCTTGTTTATATCATTATTACTTTTGTAGACGTAGACATTTATATATGTAGTTGCTCATATAATGCTAGTATTGATTTTACTTAAAGATCAAACAAAAGTTTCATTCACAAAACAAAGATTTTACAATCAAACTAAAAAGGTAACATACATATAATTGACCATTTCGATCAAGTATAGTTTTCATACAAAATATAACTAAGGATTATAAAATAAATGTTTACTTACTTGTCTCTCGTATATAGCTATAATTGTTAATATTATGCATGTGTTGATTTCACATACTTAGCTTACATTATTATTATTGTTCATACTTAGATATAGTTGTTCATATTGTTCAAGATTTGAGTTCACATAAGATAGAATCAAAGTTTTTAAAAGCCAACAAGACTTTAAAACTAAACTAAGTTTTCATAATAAAATTAAAAAGACGTAAAACTATTCAACCCCCCTTCTAGTTTTCCACATAAGCCTTGACCATTTTCATTTAGGACTTTTCATTTTAAAACCCTAATTTTAGATAAATACATGTTTATGTGCTAAAATGCCTTATTATGTTCTATAATCTGAATTAGATAACTTAGTTAAGTATATATTAACTAAACATAAGCTAGGAAACTTAGTTGTTTCATAAAAATATAGTTTACTTGAATTTAGAACTAGTTTTGCAATAGTTTTCATGCACAGGGGTATATGGTAACTTTTTGAAAATACTAGGTTTAGGGACTGTTTTTGACATATCTTATAAGTAATAAGTATAAGGACCCTTTTTGCTAAGTTCTAAAACCTTAGGATAGTAAGTAAAATAAGTTATAAACTAAAAAGAACTAGTTTTGCAAATATTATTAAGTTAAGGGTATAAAGGGTAAATATTAAAAGTTAGTGTAGTTTAAGGACCATTTCTGCATTTTCTTTAAATTATATAAGTATTGGGTAAAAGATAGAAAGTTATATGCTTAAATGTTATAAGTTTATAAGTTTAGGGTAGAAAGTGTAAATATCTAAACTTGAAGGGTATAAACGGACTATTTTCATAATAAGTATAAAAACCTATTTTTAAGTTAGAAACATAACACAATACTAGGGACCTTCATGTGAGGAGTACCATGTGGATATTTTGTTTTGGCGAGTTTGCTGGGTTTACGAATTAAAGTGCCCTGACTCCTCAAACGATTATTGCATGTACTTCTCGATTAAGATGGCCCGAATGGTGTTATGCTATAACTAAAACTTAATAACAACATAACTCAATAATAGAGAGCTTCATGTGAGCAGTATTAACTTCTTAATTATGATGGCCCGAACGGTATTATGTTGATAACATAATACAATAGTAGGGAGCTTCATGTGAGGAGTCATATACTTCTGAATTGTGATGGCCCGAACGGTGTTATGTTATATCTAGAAACATTAAGAGTAATTACTTAAAAACCTAGACTAAGACTTGACATACATACACACACACACCAAACCCTACCCCCAGGATACGTGAGCCAGTAGTCTAATCGTTGAGTCACTTTTCACATCAATCATAACATCCTAAAGCTCATGTGAGTTTCGTAGCCTCACATCTTTTTAAAGTTTCACTCTAAATGCTTTACAAACCCTGTAAGGGGTCATGCTACTTGCTTTAATTTAAACCGAATACAAGTCTTTTCATTGATTGTTGCACGAGTAAACTATCTGCCATCACTACATAACCAAAATTCATGAATCTAATCGTTTGGGATATTTTACCCACGCGAACGCAAATATAATTGATAGATCTATTGGAGTTTGACAACTCCCGTTGGTATTAACATCTTTCTGGATGGTACCAATAAGTATTATATTTGAATCCACTGAAGGAATAACTTTGGCAAGTTATCCTTCCCATCCTCTCATGTTGGGTCTGCAGCCCACATGACCCGTATTGTTAAGGTGTGATTCATGAGCTTAGTGCAATAACACCCATGTCTGTAGTATTGTACTAATCATACAATATTGACATATACAACTGTTTAAATATGGTTTCTACTACTCTACATGGGTGTAAAACAACGTAGCCCATGCTTTACTAAACTTGTGTTCAGACACTATCACTTAAGCCTATGACTCTCACTCAACACCTAGTGTTGACTCTTTAAGTATGTATTCTAGGTATATAGCCGTTACGGAGCTATGGCAGGAAGCGGCACTGAACTCGGAGGACTTTCAATCTTGTTATCATTCAAACACTATTTCACACTTAGATTCACGGGACCTCATCTTAATAAAACTCTGTTATTTTAATGAATGATAACTTATTTATAAAAACGTCTATTTTCGAGTCATTTTCTATTATTATGACTGTGATACCATGGAGTAATACCCTAACCCTAATTCTGCTGCGAATTGTGAAAATGGGGGTGTTACAGATTGGTATCAGAGCCTCAGCTATAGAGAACAAGGTCAAAACCTAAACTACAACTACTTTTCTTAAACTCGAGAAAGTCCTCAGTGCCACTGCCATCCTTCGCAACAACATAAGCCACAGGTTAGCATAGTACTTAACTGCTAAATGATGTATATCATTTCTATTATGTCTACACCCTAATACTCTACCCCCGTCTCATCTAGTTTACATCTGGAGACTGCTCTTTCCTCTCCGAATGTACTAGATTCTCCCTCAAAACACTATTTCCCCGACTCTTTAGAAAACTTTATGAATAGTTTAGATTCCCCAGCCTCTCTAAATTTCTCGCCTTTTTCCCGATAATCCCCCACTAGCTCTTATCCCTCTACCTATTATATATCTTTACCCCAATACTACCCTCACCGACATTTGATCCCTAAAGGTTCTTTATACCCGAAGGATCAATGTTACTTAGGAGACCTATACACCCTTTATCGCACTTACGTAGAAGTAAACCTAGCATATTTAGGAAACCACCTATACCTTAGTACCTCCCTATACCCCCACAAATCTTCCTACCTCATCTTGGAAATTTGAGGTTGGAAGAGATTCCCTTAGGACACACTTAGAACACTAGGAAAAATTAGGTTAGGTACATCTCGAATAGTTTAGGTAAAATCTTTATTGACCTTTAATTGAAGATAGAAAAAGGTCATAGTGATAACTAGGTAGTAACCCAATAGGATTTATGCCCTAGAAAAGATAATAGATAATAACCAACTACTTACCTACTTAGATATAGGAAGTCCTTGTGACTTTAGATATTAGATAATCTTAGTACACTATTAGTTGTTGATGCGTGGTTTTGCACCCTCGCAAAAGGTTTTACCTCTCAAGGGATCTTGAGAAGCTTGCAATCCCTACCAGGTAGTGTACCTGACCGTTTTAGTATAGTATAGTGACAAGTACCAGGGGATTGATCATTCAACTCAAAGAATAGTGTTCGCTAGGGTTAAAACTCAACTAAAATAGGTCTAGAGGTGAGGGATGATTCTTTTTGTATTTTTATATTTTATTGAAAGCAAGTAAAAATCTCGGCTTTGGAAGGAGTGGGCGGAATTAGTTGCTAATCAACTAACCCAAATAACTAAAGATACAATCAAAATAAAATAAACTAAACTTAAAGTAAATTATAGCGAAAACAATAATGAGAGAAAATGTGTTTACTTAGATTTCACTACTCCCTAGCTATCTTTTACAGGTTGATTAGTTTGTTACAATTGCATGGGTAACGGGTTATATTCCTTAATACCATTCGTAGGGCCGTGTACGATCTTCCCTAACTCTATAAGCTTCTACCTCTTCTTATGAATGAAAACTAGAAAACTATATATAGATTTTGTATCCTGATGACGTCAAGAGATAGGTGTGACACTGTCAACTCGCCGCCAAAATAATACTCGTATTGCCTAGATCCACTTCTGACGTCGTCACTCTTTGTGATCCCTGGGCCGACTCTCTTTGTATTTATACGTGACGACCTTGACAACTTATAACGTGACGCCGTCACGAGCTCTTCAGAAAACATTCTGGCGCGTCATGTGTAATTGATTTATCCACCTCTTTGTCAAGTCATTACGCCGTCACTAGCAACAGGTGACGCCATCAAGTGCAATTTCCAGCATGATTTGAGACTTTGTCCTTTTCTTCACTTTTTCGCTCCAAAAACCTCCAAAATGCTACCTTTTGTAAATTTCCTCTCAAAAGTACCTAAAATGACAAAAGGAACGATTTAGGGCAATATTTGATCAAATAATCTCGACTTTGGCCTTAAATGACTCCCCAAAAGCGGTACACTTTTCGCTTCATCAGTTGCCCGATAAGTTTTAGCTTATAATTCCATCTTAGGACACGTACTATACATAATCATACTAACTAAGATGCCTATAAGATAAGTTAGGACACTTTTCCTTAGTCACAAATGCTTAAGTACTTTCGAGGATAGAAACCCTATTTCCCCAACCATCCCTTATTAGGATATTTTAGGATACCCCGAACCTTAGGAAATTATTCATCCTTAAGAAATATAACAAGTTAGGTATTTTTATAATCCACTCGAGGTCTTAGTATACCCCATAAGTAATACTACTAAAAATGTATTACTTACAACCCCTAGGAATTTAGATTAGGTAGTGTTGACGCCTTAAAACCCAACACCTCATAAGATAAAAAAATATTCCTTGGGAATATTGTTCTTGAACTTTAGGCATTATAAGGTTAAACCTAGGACATTACCCTTTAGGTAGTTAGTAAGTGCTGATAAAGTGGGCTCCGACAAATAAATCCACTCCCTATAAACACCCTTTCCCAAAAAAACTCCCATTCCTTTTCATGCCCTGCAATTTGCCCAAAACCTCCATCTTTCCTAATCACATATGGCATAAATAGTGATACTTGTTAAACTTCTAGTTATGACAAGTTATTTATTACCTTATGCGATTGTGATTTCATTTCTTAATTCATGACATTGTATGTCATGAGTTACAACTCCTCCTGTACACTATCTTTTTACACTTAAACCCTTAAATCCCTTAAATCACTTCCTCTATCATTTCCCCTAATTATGAGAACCTTCGTTCTACATCATAACGATCTGAATTCATTTTGAATTTAGTAAACTACCCTTCGTCTGTCTCTAATCCCCATTCTTCCGAAACTTCTTAGTTTCCCCTAGTTAGAGAGCCTTCCCCTAACTAATCCTATATGCAAGTATATAATGGTATTATATATGAACATACTTCTATCCTTCCCTCTTTACTTCCTACTCCCCTAGATCACTATGATTCCCAAAGTAATTTCCCCTCTTAGAAAACCCGTAGGTTAGAAATAATTTTAGGATGCCCTTAGGAAAACCTAGGATTAGAAATAGGATACTTTGAAACATCAAAATAGGCTATCTCTAGGAAAACCTTGAGGAAATAGAAAATAAGATTAGGAATCTTTGAGGTTTAATTAGATTAGAAACCGAACTAGAACCCCGATAGGTAGAAACTAGAAAAGACATCCCTATAAGATAGGATTTAGAAACCCCTAGGAATAATATACCTTTAGGATACCCCGAGTCTATCCTAAGTTTTATAAACTCAGACTTAGAACTCGAGGTTACTAGTTATAACTAGGAATAAGATATTCAAGGATTTTAGTCTACCTATACTTAGTTTCTTAGGAATTGACACTTCTTAGGTTACACATTAGAATCCCATTCGGAAGACACTGTGGATATTACCCTACCTGGTTTTAAGTACTTAGGACATAAGATAGACAACTGAGGTCAAAAGACTAAACCTAGAACTTTACCTAAAAATAGTGACAAACCCTTAGTTATAGAATCACATATCCCGTCTAGCCCTTCTTTCCTTTTAGGATCACCTTCACCAATAGGTCAAAAATATCACCTTTAGATTTTAGGGCTATCTTTAGAAAACTAGATAATTCCTTAAGGATTACACCGAGACCTTTAGGAGTGAAACAAACTTCGCGGGAATCTAGTAAATCTAATCCTCATTAGGATTTCTTCCAGGTATCCTACTTCTCCATCTTTCCTCACTCTACCGTTTAATCCTATACTCCCATCTTTTTCATCCCTCGCCTTCCTTCCTTCCTTTTCACCTCTTCACTTCCTCCCATCCTTTCATTTCATTCCTCCGTCATTTTTTACTCTATCTTACCCTACTTTAAACTCTCTCCCTACCTCATCCTACAATGTTCTAAGAGTTAGAACTTGTACTTCTCGTCATTTCACAAGTTTTGATTAGTTAGAACTTGTAAGAATATCTAAGTCGGAGTTTTCGTAATCCTCATTATAACTGATTTATGATATAATCCTTCTAATCTTGTGTTATCTTGCAAAGCCATAACTCAGGATGCCATCCGGAAACTAGTTGCTAACAGTAGTACTGTAGCACTAGAAATCCGAGTTACTAACATGGCAAATGCTGAAAACCCATTTCTAGCCAGTGGGCCCGTAACCCACAGGTTCTAACAAGACATTGTAAGTCTCACAATATTTTTCTCAACTTCATGGGTCGATCCTGATGCGTGGTTTTGCAACCTTGCAAAAGGTTTTACCTCTCAAGGGATCTTGAGAAGCTTGCAATCCCCACCAGGCAGTGTACCTGACCAATGTAGTATAGTGTAGTGGCAATTACCGGAAGACTGATCGTTCAACTCAATGAATAGTGCTCGCTAGGGTTAAAACTTAATTAAACTAGGTCTAGAGATGAGCGATCATTCTTTTTGTATTTTTATATTTTATGGAAAGCAAGTAAAAATCTCGGGTTTTAGAAGAATGGCGGAATTAGTTGCTAGTCAACTAACCCAAATAACTACGAATGCAATAAAAATAAAATAAAATGACACGAAAGTAAATGTGGAGAAAAACAATAACAAAATAAATGTGTTTACTTAAATTTCACTACTCCCTAGCTATCTTTTACTAGTTGATTAGTTTGTTACAATTGCATTGATGATGGGTTATATTCCTTAATACTATTCGTAGGGCCGTGTACGATCTTCCCTAACTCTATAAGCTTCTACCTCTTCCTATGTCGAGCCGACTACTAGCTCCTAACATGGCCTCCTTAGTAGTTACTTATGCATTAAATATAACCAATTAATCTTAGTACACATATGATTCATGTTTCTTAAGACGTTCAAGCATGTTACCAATTGGAAGTCTGCCAGTTTTCTTAAGCCTAACATCAATATCATTCATCCACAACAATTATAAACAAACAACCAACCAATAATCAATAACTAGGTTTCATTACATCTAAGCAAACACAAAGAAAACCTAGCCTAGCATGTTAAAGTGAAGACAAGCATAAGATAGAATCAAACAACACATAGACATATTGAATGATTATTGGAAAACTTATCTTCAATCAAACATGGATGAAACAAGGGTTTGGAACCCTTAAAAGTAAGATAAAATTCGTACTAGGGTTTCTCCAAAACTATCCCAAAGTTCTTCTCTTTTAACAAATGAAAAATAGAAAACTATATATAGATTTTTGGGTCTGACGGCGTCACGTGTAAATCCTGACGCCGTCAACTTGCCGACATAAAAACTCTCGTATTTCCTAGACCCAGATCTGACGCCGTCATGTATTATTCTTCTCTTGGCTGTCTCTTGTAATTTGAACGTGACGGCCTTGGTGACGCCGTCACGTGTTAAATCTCCAAAACAGTCTGGCGCGTCACGTGTATTTAATTTATACACCTCTTTGTCCATGAGTGACCGCGTCACATGCAATTCCTGACGCCGTCAGGTACCAATTTAATCATGATTTGGAGACTTTGTTGTTTTCTTCACTTTTTCGCTCCAAAAACGTCTAAAATGCTTCCTTTTCTAGATTTCTTCTCGAAAGTACCTAAAATGACAAAAGGAACGATTTAGGGCATTAATTGATCAAATAATCTCGAATTTGGGCTTAAATGACCCCCTAAAAGCGGTACACTTTTCGTCTCATCAAATACCCTTACACTTGAAATTTGCTTGTCCTCAAGCAAATGCGCTTTTATTCTAATCAAAATACAAGCAAGGGGTCATTTAACACTAATAAAAATGTAATTACAACAAATAATCGTTCCACTTCAACCAAAACAAGCACGAAAATTATACACTAGCACCTCACAAATAGTGTTTAGATACTCACATCTCTCGGGTGTAATAAAGTATAAGCTACCACCACCGAGGAAATGACTCCTACACCTTTATCCTAGTCACTAATCACTCTTAGGACACTAATCTAAGTACTAATCCCTAAACTAAAACCTTAATCCTAAACCTAACCCTAAACCTAGATAAAGTTTAAACCTAACCCTAAACCTAACCCTAAACCTAGGTAAGCACCTTAAGCACCTTAAGATACCACCCTATCAGCTTTTTCACGTCTTTATCACCCTAAACAAGTAATCTAGCACCTCCATAGTAGCTTACAAGTAGCTTTGTCACCTACTTGTAAGCTACTTGTCTTAAAATACTACCTTGAATCATTTACCACCACAAACCACCCTACCACCGCCTCTCCATCCCCCTACCTACTCCCTAGCCTTCTTTAGTCACCCCCACCTGTCCTAAACTGCCTCCCCACGTTAACTTGACCACCACTCCAAGTTTACTTAACATTTAGGATTATCGAGCCCTATAAATACCCATAGAACCCTTTCATTTCAAAACCATCCCACACCACTTCTCCACCTCAATTCTCTGAACCCCAGCAGTAGTATTCAGACCCTAGTAACCTTAGAAGTCGAGAACCTTATGCCTAGAACCCTTTTCGAAGTAAAAACTAGCTAATAAACCCTAAACCTTACCAAAACCCTAGTTAGACCTCACCTGACCACGTTAACCTTAATCTGACCTAGGTAAGCCTTCACTTTGATTCTAATGACCTTAGTACTGAAATAGAACTCCTAGGATATGCCTTAGAACCTTTAGGTAAGCCTTGACCATTTTCATTTAGGACTTTTCATTTTAAAACCCTAATTTTAGATAAATACATGTTTATGTGCTAAAATGCCTTAATATGTGCTATAATCTGAATTAGATAACTTAGTTATGTATATATTAACTAAACATAAGCTAGGAAACTTAGTTGTTTCATAAAAATATAGTTTACTTGAATTTAGAACTAGTTTTGCAATAGTTTTCATGAATAGGGGTATATATTGTAACTTTCTCAAAATATTAGGTTTAGGGACTGTGTTTGACATATCTTGGAAGTAATAAGTATAAGGACCTTTTTTGCAAAGTTCTAAAACCTTAAGATAGTAAGTAAAATAAGTTATAAACTAAAAAGGACTAGTTTTGCAAATATTATTAAATTAAGGATATAAAAGGTAAATATTAAAAGTTAGTGTAGTTTAAGGACCATTTCTGCCATTTCTTTCAATTATATAAGTATAGGGACTAATTGGGTAAAAGATAGAAAGTTATATGCTTAAATGTTATAAGTTTATAAGTTTAGGGTTGAAAGTGTAAATATCTAAACTTGAAGGGTATAAACGGACTATTTTCATAATAAGTATAAAAACCTGTTTTTAAGTTAGAAACATAACACAATACTAGGGAGCTTCATGTGAGGAGTACCATGTGGATATTTCATTTTGACGAGTTTGCTGGGTTTACGAATTAAAGTGCCCTGGCTCCTCAAATGATTATTGCTTGTACTTCTGGATTATGATGGCTCGAATGGTGTTATGCTATAACTAAAACTTAATAACAACATAACTTAATAATAGAGAGCTTCATGTGAGGAGTATTAACTTCTTAATTATGATGGCCCGAACGGTATTATGTTGATAACATAATACAATAGTAGGGAGCTTCATGTGAGGAGTCATATACTTTTAAATTGTGATGGCCCGATCGGTGTTATGTTATATCTAGAAACCTTAAGAGTAATTACTTAAAAACCTATACTAAGACTTGACATACATACATACACACACCAAACCCTACCCCCAGGATACGTGAGTCAGCAGTCTAATCCTTGAGTCACTTTTCACATCAATCATAACATCCTAAAGCTCATGTGAGCTTCGTAGCCTCACATCTTTTTAAAGTTTCACTCTAAATGGTTTACAAACCCTGTGAGGGGGATACATGCTACTTGTTTTACTTTAAACAGAATACAAGTCTTTTCATTGATTATTGCACGAGTAAACTATCTACCATCACTACATAACCAAAATTCATGAATGTAATCGTTTGGGATATTTTACCCACGCGAATGCGAATATAATTCATAGATCTATTGGAGTTTGACAACTCCCGTTGGTATTAACATCTTTCTGGATGGTACCAGTAAGTATTATATTTGAATCCACTGAAGGAATAACTTTGGCAAGTTATCCTTCCCATCCCCTCATGTTGGGTCTGCAGCCCACATGACCCGGATTGTTAAGGTGTGGTTCATGAGCTTAGTGCAATAACACCCACGTCTGTAGTATTGTAATGATCATACAATACTGATAGATACAACTGTTTAAATACGGTTTCTACTACTCTACATGGGTAGTGATACGCCGTATGTCAGAAGTATAGTGCGGTGTATCTGGAGTAGAACAAGCTTTATCTTTTTCGTTGACCAAAGTTTATATGTGGCGCATGATAGAATTACATGCGGCGCATTCATTAAAGTCAGGCAATGGTCTTCGAATTCATCTAAGTATGATATTGCGGCGTATCTGTTGAGAGAGATACGGCGCATCTTCTGGATTTCAGTAAACTTTTGACATCTTGCTAGTTTTGCTCTATAATTTGTCCAAAATTGCCAAGTTTCACCAATTGCTTGTTTTTATCTGAGAATTACTAAAGTAAAGAATTAAGTATCAATTCTCATAAATAATATAATAAAACAAGTCAAATAAATAGGATAAATGATGACAATAATATGTACTTATTTGATGTCATCAAATATCCCCCCACTTGAACTTTACTTGTCCCCAAGTAAACTCTAGATTAATGATTATGAAAATGTATCCTAAAGGGTATTAGGATTTATTTGTATCATTAAGCACGTATTCATTGTATCATGATTACACAACCAAACACTTAACAAAGTAGAAACAAAATAATTTTTTTCAATATCAAAACAATTCTAAATCGTTTAGTTGCTTAGTCGTGATGAATATTCTATCATAAGCTTGGCAAGCATACGCATCTCCCCCACTAAAGCCAATGAGTAACAAGTCTAAAGCGGTAAAAAGGGTTTTTTTTTTTTTTTAGGCTTAAGGGTTAAACCTAGCTTCGTTCAAATATCTCCTGCATAAACTTAGTAGATCGCTAGCGCGAGTCCTCGACGCTTCATCTAACGGATGGTCACTAGTGCACTTCTTGGATCGCTGGCGCGTTATTTGCATATATAGAGAATAACTACATGCAATAAAATGGCAAAGTATAGACACAAAGTGTCATAACAATACCCGAAAGGAAACAACATGATAAACTCCAAACGCACAGATAAACCACTTCCAATGCAACTAAGGTCTCGTCTAATCACTTCCTTCTATCATAGCCTTAGAATGCTCACCTAAAAATGATGCTTAAAATGTCAACATAATGTTGGTGAGATTCATAGGTTTAAGACACACATACACTCTCAAGGCAACCAGTTCACTGTGATTATAAAAACATAGCTGGACAAATAATTTATAGTTATCATATAGCTACATGTATTCGCAAACCAATAATCACACACAAAGGCAACCATCTGGACGGTTCGTTGATACGTGTGAATCGCACCAGGCTTTACCTATCGAGGGATCTCGAGAAGCTTACAACCCCCACCAGGCAGTGTACCTGATCGTTGTAGTATAGTATAGTGACAAATACCGGGGGATTGATCGTTCAACTCAGGAATAGTGTCGCTAGGATTAGAAAGCCTAAAAACTAGGTCTAGAGGTGAGGGATGATTGTTTTTGTATTTTTATATTTCTATAAAGGCAATTAAAATCTCGGTTTTTGGAAGAGTGGGCGGAATTAGTTGCTAGCCAACTAACCCAAGTGACTAAAGATGCAATCAAAATAAAATAAGAAAAATAAAAATAAATCTAATTACTAATGTGGTGTAAGCAATAATAGGGAAAGTTGTGTTTACTTAGGTTTCATTACTCCCTAGATATCTTTTACAGGTTGATAATTTGTTACAATTGCATGGATGACGGGTCTTATTCCTTAATACTAGTCGTAGGGCCATGTACAATATTCAATAACTCTATAGGATCCTACTTCACTCCTATGTCGAGCCGTTAGAAGCTCCTAACATGGGATCATTAGAATTCTCCTACGCATTAAATACAACCAAAAATCATAGTACATCTCTGATCATGTTTCTTAAGATGTTCAAGCATGTTACCAATGGAAGTCTGCCAGTTTTCTTAAGCCTAACATCAAATACAATCATCCGTAACAACTATAAACAAACAATCAACCCATAATTAACATCTAGGTTTCACTACATCTAAGCAAACACACAAGAGATCTAGCCAAGCATTTAAATTCACGACAAGAGTAAGATATATTCAAGCAACACATAGACATATTGATTGAATTGAAAGAGTACTTATCTCAATTGAACATGAAAGGTTTCAAAGGGTAAAAACCCTTGAAAAAGCTGGGAAAATCGGACTAGGGTTTATCTCCAAAGTTACACCCTAAAAGTTATACACTAATGAATGAAAATTGAAAAAGTATATATAGTTTTACAGGGTGACGGCGTCAAGAAGAAAATTCTAACGCCGTCAACTCGCCGCCCATAATGAAATCGGATTGCCTAGATCCACTTTTGACGCCGTCATGTGTAATTCTACTCTGGGCCGTCACTAACAATTGGACCATGACGGCCTATGGTGATGCCGTCATCTCCATAGTATAAAACTCTTCTGGATCGTCACGGACTTTATCCACTTCCACCTCTTGTATTATCTTGACGCCGTCATTAAGAAATTCTTGACGCCGTCAGGTACTGTTCCCAGCAAGGAAAATTAAGACTTTGCCGTTTTCTTCACTTTTATGCTCCAAAAACGTCCAAAATGCTTCCTTTTTCATAATTCACTCCAAAAGTACCTAAAATGACAAAAGGAACGATTTAGGGCAATATTTGATCAAATAAATTTGAATATGGGCTAAAATCACCCCCTAAAAACGGTTCATTTTTCGCCTCATCAAATACCCTTACACTTGAGATTTGCTTGTCCTCAAGCAAATGCGCTTTTATTCTAATCAAAATACAAGTTAGGGGTCATTTAACACTAATATAAAAGTAATTACAACAAATAATCGTTCCACTAAAGACCAAAGACAAGCACGGAGGTCATACACTAGCAACTCACAAATAGTGTTTAGATACTCACATCTCTCGGGTGTAATAAAGTATATATCAGAATATGGAAATGGAAAACATCTCTCACTACCTGTCATAGCAAAATAGATTACCATAGGCTTGGGAAAGGATCAAACCTCCACCACTTGGCGTAAGCACCTAGGATAAACTATCAAAGAGGTCTTTTAAAGGGTTATAACGTTAGGTGTAGGGATATGGAATACACGGTTTTGTTGGATATAGGCAATATTTACTGGTGGTGAGTTAATCATCTTGGTTAATTACATGTACAATATGGCGTTGCTAAGCCAAGACTAGACTCGACTTAAGCTAATAAACAAAAATATAAAACAAACATAGAATGAAACGGGATGGTAGTCCGTATGTTTTTTCTCTTTTCCCTTTTTTTCGATTTTTTTTTCTTTTTCCTGATTTTTCGATTTTTTATTTATTTATTTATTTATTTATTTATTATTTTTTTTTTTTTTTTTTTTTTTTTTTGCATACACTCTTACCCTACCATCCAAAATAATACATCATAGGGAATGAACATTCCCCTTACACTTGAATTTTTACATACTTTACAATAAACTAATCTAATGACTCGAATCAAGATAATCAAAACACTTGGAGTACTTTTAAGATTAACACACATATAGGGGTAATAAATGATGTTCTTCCCCATTACTCCATAACATAAGTACTTTACCCATGAGTCCCAATCGTCCCAAAACAATATGTACAAGATATGACTCGACTTAGCATACATGTAATCAATTAGATAATAAACTAAGGGTTTAAACATATAACAATAATGCACTAAAGATGAGTGCATACAAGGAAGGCTAAGGCGATTTGGTTGCACATTTGGGTGGGTTGTAACAAATTCTTCCTTTAAGTAAGATGCTTAAAGTTAGAAACGAAAAGATAGGCTCGGTGGGGTGTACTAGGGGTTTCGTGTACTAAAAATGAGTACAACGCTAAGGTGTGGGAAAAATTAATTGACTTCACTAGCCAAATTATATGACTTAAATGGTCAAGTAATTATGATACGGGTTTAACACAAGGATGATCCTAATGCCTCTTATCATGTAGTAAATTCTACTACACGAATGTAGTCTAACTAGCGGTCTCGGGATGCATCACTAACGCAAGTTCTAGAATCTAAATGCTACCGGTACACTCATAAGCACTAATAGTTATTGCTTTACCTATCAAATCTAAAGGCGAACCTCACGTATTTGGGTGGAAAATTTTTCTGAATGGTACGGTTTTGTGCTAGTCATACGACTCCTATCTATGAGACACTTGCTAAGGCTAAAGTTTCACTCCTAAATGTTGTAAAAAAATTTAAATTTGGCGCTAAAATTACACTAATAAGTATTTCTCTTAGTTTAATTACATACCTACCATCAAACAAACAAACTCAAGTGCAATTGTATCCTATAAGGTATCATCATTTACCCTCCCCTTACACTTAGGATGAACATTGTCCGCAATGTTCAATTAAAGAATGTAAAAGTGAAATAGGTAAAAGAATGAAATCAAATACTCCCCTGATTCGTTCGGTGTGGATAGTGTGGTAACAAGGTTAGATCTTCCTCCAAGAAAATGAACATTTAAAGCTTCCCTTCCAGAAAAATAAATCATCTTTTTGTCATATGTAACCTATTAAACCTGAGAAAACAAACAAGGCAACCTCGCGTAAATGGCGACAATCTATATATACTAACAAATCCTAGAAAACAAATTAAGATATAATGCTTGTGGAATGAATGTTTGCAGATTTCCTGGAGTTTATAAAACTAAAGAATTAACAAAAACTTTAAGATTCCGTTAGAAAAACAAAACTAGCAAAATTTCCAGAATTTTGCACATGACGCCGTCTGGAAATAATTCCTGACGCCGTCAGAAGTGACCTGCAGAAATCTTTACATTAAGTTTCCGGAAAATTTCTGGAAAAACTTATGTCCTACTTCCTGGAAAATCCTGCAAAACATCATTATGACTCGATACAAGCATTTGACTCTAACAAATACTAATACACATGTCCATTTAATATTGTGGAGAATCATGATCAATTTCGGTTCTTAAAAACATATTTGGGGTTTCCCCTTGCACTTATCTTTTTGCAGAATACCTTTAGATGAAGTTAAGACGAAGTTAAACGACAAAATAAAGCATTTTCACAATTTTGTTTTGAAACATGATCTACCAACAATAAAAACAAAGCATGCATACGGAAGCAAATAACAATCAAAGAATTAAAAATCACACAAAACATGGGTTGCCTCCTAAGAAGTGCTTTTCTTTATTTTACGAGTCTTGTAGCTAGACTCAAGGTCATGGGCAATTACGTGACCTCATCGTTGGTCTCATTCTCTAGGTCATATCCAATCTTAGTTTTGTGTTCTGGACCCGATTGTAAATGTTCTTTATAGAGACCAACCACCTTTTTCTCAATTGCTCCTATAACCCTATTGGCAAATTCCTTATCAACTTTATATTTTGGTCCTAGAGTCAAGCAATCCTTATAGAAAAGGCTTTTCTTTTCCCATACATAGTCCATGCCCTTTTTCTTATCCTCTTCATTGATGTCCTCGAAAGCACCAATGTTATCCATGTCAAATCGAGGCACAAAACGAAATTCTTTCATTCTATTAGGCATCCTATAAGTGATCCTATCGGTTCCTCTAGCAAATCGGATTGTCCCTTCTATCTCATCATATTCTAACTTGGACTCTTCAACAAATGGTTTACCAAACACAACATGGGATAAGCGACAATCAATAACACTAGCTAGGTCTTCAACAACCATGAAGTCAGTGATATAAGTAAAGTTCCCAACAAAGATATGTAGATCTTTAATTCTCCCGACAAAGTTACAAACTCCACCGCGGTATTTGGGATCTCTCCTAGGTCCAAGTCTTGTTTTCACTATATCATTATAAACACTAGAGGACATAATGTTGATTGGGGATTTAAAATCAATGTAAGCATTGTCAATATGTTTATACCCAATCATACATGGTATCTTAGCATTCTTAGGATCGCCTCTCTTTATCTTAGGTTCAATTCTAGTGAAAGGAGGCCGAGGATCATCAATAAGGTTATTATAGTACATAATCTCCTCCTTAGTGGGGTATAGATTGAAATAGTCATCAAGCTATGGATATATCTCCCCTTCCTCAAGTTCCCCAACCACATCCTCAAAATCATTAGGTCCTAGGTCCTTATTTGAATAGAAGGCGGTCGCTAGGTCACTAAATGCATGATCGAGCTCAACATTAATTAACCTATTAAGCTCCCTAAGTTCCCTAATCTCATTCTCAATCTGTTCACGCAACAAAGCTACTTCTCTAGGGGAAAGGGGCGGATTCGTGTTTTCCATAATGGTCAACGGAATAGTCAATGGATTTAGTTTACTAACAAAGGCACGAAGAAATAAGATAGACTAAAGAAAACCTAATATATATATATATATATATATATATATATATATATATATATATATATATATATATATATATTGATTGATGCTAAACCACCTAACTTATATTGACCAAGGAATGGTCAACAAAGTCAAATAACCTAGATCAATGCTCCGCGGAAGTATAAGGATTCCCCGGGTCGTTATGTCCCGACGAGGTGTGAATTGTTAACAAACAGTTCCGTGATTGGGTGAATTTGGACAGGAAAGGGTGTGTGAGTGATTAGAATGATTACGCTATGGAAATATAAGTGAGAACAATTAAACACACTATATTAACAATGACGTGAAACCTAATTAACTTTAAAACGTAATCTAAAAACTTAAAATCAGAAATTGCTTATACGTAAGCAGAAAAATAAGCCAAACGGCTTAAATAGAAGCTATCACTTTATTTATGTTTTTGGTTTATCTTAATTTAACAAACTACTTTTACAAACGTAACCTAAATTTAAAAACGTAAAAGTTATTTAAATAAAACGCGAGTTAAAATTAAAATAAACGCGAGAGCGCGAAATAAAAAGTGAATTTTATGCTATGCAAAACCTACGGACATGAAAATAATATTTTTACGATCCAAACGATAAAAGAAAATTTTGAGAAAAAGAAAAATATTTTTTTGACTTTTTAATTATTTATTATTAATTAAAAACTATTTTTACCTATTTAATAATACACTAAAAATTAAGAAAATATAAAATAAACCTAGAAAAATGAAATTATAATTTTGAAAAATCTAAAATATTATAAAACTAATTTTAAAACAGAAAAAATATTTATTACACTATTTATCTATTTATTATTAATTAAATACTAATTATTAATTACTCAAACTATTTTTGATTTATTAAAAATACTAAAAAGGAAAAGAAAAATCTGAAATTTCTAGGAAAATTCTAAAATATAATTAGGAACTTAAGAAAAATAAAAATTACTGAAAAAGAAGTCAAAATAAGCAAAATGAGCAATAAGCACTTACAAATAAGCACTTAAAAATAAGCACTTATCAAGAAAATTTGGCAAAGGCTCAGAAACAGTTCCAACAACTTAAGTGAGCTTAGAACATCTTAGATCACCCACAAAAGCACTGAGAATAAGCTGAACCAAGAAATTAAGGACAATTAAAAACTTAATCCAAACAGGCCTGAGAGGCCACTTACAGCCCTCTGTGGGGCCCGCCTGAGGGATCAGGGGATCAAATTGAACCTTGATTCTAAAAGCCAGCCAGGTAAGCTTCAAAATAAGCTAATAAGTATTCCCTGGGTCCCACTGATAAGGCCTAGGGGAGGGCTTGAATATGGGTGATTGAAACAGAACCTTATGGTACAGGGCAGTCCCAAGGGCAAACTTTGGCCTGAAAATAAGCTTGGAATCCAAATTACTCAGGGCAAAAAGCTACAAATAAGCTAAACACTATTGCCAAGGAACAAGCAAAACAAATACCAATTAACTTGGGCATGTATTGAGCTTTTTATGGAAGCTGGTGCTTGGGCAGTTTGGACAAGACAGAATATGAAATTTGAGCTAAAACAAATAAGCTAATAGTCAAACAAGCTAAATAAGCTGCACTTAAAGGGAGAATAAACAAAAGGCACACTAGGGGAATCCTAATAAGCTAATGGCAACACAAAACAAGCAGATATATAAGCTACAAGGACTAAAGAAAAACTAAAACTATCTCAACTGCTGAAGCACAAAACAGACTAGGGAGCTAGTTTAGTGGCTAAATAAGCTATCATAAAAAATTATAAAAAATAAAATAAAAATAAGAACTTGAAAATAAGCTGACAGAGAAGCCACAAATTAATTTTCAGGGAAATTGATCAAGTGATGAACTCATTAAAAAATCCTTGTTTGAGGGCTGATGGGACAAAAGATGTGCAGGCCTGCAGTGGGAGTGTAACATAGCAGGCCAAGTTTTAAGCCACAAAAAGTCGTTACAAACCTAGATAAGCTAAATCTAACTAGGTCTATATTAACAACTAACAATGAAAACCTAATCCAAATCTAAATCTAACTTAAATACAATTAAAGTGAGGATTAAATGGGTTGATTTAGGACTGTTGTGACAGATTTGGACCAAGGGATTTTTTTTTTTTTTTTTTTTTTTTTTTTTGCCAACATCAAACCAAAATGACAAAGGCTCAATACTGACTTTGAAAACAAACCAAATCTACTCTAAATAACTTCAAAAACTCAATCCTAAAACATCCATTCTACTAAATCTAATATAGTCTGTTTCAATAAAAGTTAAATCCTAGAATTTTGAAAATGCTTAGAAAACCTTAAATGCTTTATAAGTAAGCTAACAATGACTCAAATACAACTTTGTAGACTAAAATGGGACTGAAACAACTTGACTTTAAGCCTAAAAGTGACTAAAACTTAAAATGGCAGTTTGTGCCAAACACTCCTACAGGGGACTGATTACCCTTTTTTTCTTGCTTGAACCAAATTGATTAAGCACAAGCTTAAAAAGTAAGATGGACAAATGTGAAGCTAAGCATAACATGAAGGGAAATGAGTAGTAAATAAGCAGTAGGAACTCCAGAATAAGCCGTAAGAATAAGCTAACACAATAAAAGCTAATTAAGGACAGTTGAGGGCCAGTTATCAAACCATCATTATCTAAGGCATACCATAAACAGATGAGGAACTAAATATCCTAAGTGAGCAGTAAAAAATATAAATAAGCAGTTAAATAAGCAGTGTAATTAAGCAGTACAATGATAAGAAGTTGAGCAAAACACAAAGTCTTAAACTTTTTTATTAAATTTAAAGGGAATACAAACTGAGTTTCTTTTTAACTAAAAATACTTAATAAAAACTACACTTAAAACTATTTCTACACTACATTACCCTACTCACTACTGCCTTTCAATGGCTACAAAGTGCTCAATTTATACTAAAAAATGCTAGGGTTTCTCTTGGTTGTCCACTTCTGAGCTCCTTCTCTTGAAATCCCATCCGTTGGTTATGTTTGACATGATCTCAACCATTGATGATGTTTTGGCGGGAAAAGGATAGTAGACAATTTGGCAGCTTCTTTTTGGAATGGGAACAAGCTTTGGTATTTTGTGGTGGAAAGTATGTGTAGGGGTGGAGTGTTGGAGGGGAGAAGGAGTAGGGTGAATGATGGTGTTTGGAGTAGGGTTGCAGCAGCTAGGGGGAGGGAAATGGGGATGAGGTGGATGGTTTTGGAGGGATAAGGGTTTGACTTGTTGACTGAGGGGTGAAGTAAAACGGTGGAGAGGGTTTTATTTATGGGATTGGGCTTTTGAAGGGTTTTGGGCTTGGGGTATTTGTGGAATGGTGGTGGGCTAGTGGATTGGGGTTTAATTTTGTTTTGGGTAAAATAAATAAAAGGTCCGTTTGGTTTTTTGCAAAGTAATCACAAGGACCTTACATGTAATTTAGTGAAAGTTGGGGGGTGCTGTGGTGTTTTTCCCAAGTAACCATAAGAACTAAACCTGCCATTTATCAATTGTACAAGGACCACAATTAATATTTTCCATTTAAAAATTCCTGAGGACCATTTTTGTAAATTTCAAAAGTTGAGGGACTTTTTCTGTCAATTTCCCAAACTTATGATCCAAGGGCTATTTGTGATAACTTATGATTATCCAAGAACCAAAAAAATGATTTCTCATCCAAAAATTCCCACCAGGGACTAAATCTGCCAAAGTTTGAAACTCCAGGGACTGATTTTGTAAATTTCCAAAACTTTTCCAACTTTTCACCAAAGGACCAAATATGACATTTTATGATTTCAAAATGACCTTTGGTGATAATTTTCTATATTTTGAATATCCAGAGACTAGTTTTGTAATTTTATGAAAGTTGGGGGACTGAAACTGCCAATTTTGCAAACTTTGTGCGTTTTTCATCTGTTTTTGCTCATTTTGCATCTAAAACATATAAAACACAATTTTGAAATATTTTTGGTATTTTGATGCATTTCTGAGTGTTTTTGTATGTTTTGCAGTTCAGATTTGACCAAAAATGATGAGTGTTTGAGCACTCATCAATCCCCCACACTAAACTATTGCAAGTCCCTAGCAATACTGTTTTGAAAACTTGATGGATTTTAAACTCTTTACCAAAAGCCATCACTTCTGGAGTAGCCAGGTGTAAGAACTGTGGCACACCTGATAACCGTGTGATTTTGAGCAAACCACCAGCTGTCAACGGATTTGAGTAGTCTTTACCAAGAGCCGTTTGCTCCTGGACTAGCCAATCCCTTTTGTCGTTTAGACAAAGCGGACTGATTACCACAAAAATTTTGAAGCACCAGTGAAAATTTTTAAAAATTTTTGAAATTTTGGTTAAAAACGGGGGTATTATATAGTAAAATGTGATAAAATTCGCTAGAATAGCGAATACCCCCCCCCCCCCCCACACTTAGCATGAATATTGTCCTCAATATTCAAAGTCCCAGCGATTATGCCGACATTTTGAACGTAAAAGGGCAACATTACAAGCTAAGCGTGGAAAACACCATTTTGTTTTTCACTTCATAAGTAACCATAGCATAGGGGACTCCCCCACACTTAGGGTGAAAACCCTATAAGAATGCTACTGTTTTTGTTTTACCGAGTCGCTAGCTTGACTCGACCCCGAATTCATTTGTCCTTGGGGAAGCATGATGTGGAAGAAACAATCTCAATCGGACTTTCATTCAAGATGTTTGGACAAACATTTGAAGCACGTGAAAGTTCCACACCGATGAGATAAGTATCCGGCTCAAGATAATGATACATGAAAATGCCGGGATCAAATATAGTGTCTTCATTCCCGAAGGAGTGAAGAAGAGAAGAAGTCACCTTATAGGTGAAGAAAAGGAAGAAAACCATGATGAAGATCATGATTTGATCATCTTCCTCAAGAGGAGGCTCAATAGCCTGAGTTTGGATTTCAAAGGGTAAGCTCGTAAACAACCCGGGAGGGTGGGTGGGAATTTGCAAATTCTCATAATTGAGAGCATCTCCCCCCGGGATATCAAACTCCGGAGGAGTCATGACATGATGAGCGAGTTCACCGGAGAACTCCTCATGAAGAGAATTATTCACAAGATGTGAATCTGTGGACTCATGTTCCATTGTGGACTCATCACAATCCTCGTCAAAGATTGGATTATTAGAAATCATAGTGAATTCAGAATCGAATTCAAATAGAGGATTGGTGAGAGTCGTATTGAATGTTTCGGGAACAAAGAGATTATCATTCTCTATTGGACTGCTGGGATCAGAAGTGAGTGACGGATCATGATAAAGGAGACTTTCAATTTCTCCCAGATCGGCTTGGAAATCAAGGAGACCATCATCACTTTCCAATGAAAGTGGATCGATGTGAGTAAGTTCATCAGCGAACTCCTCAAGAAGATGATCAGCATCAGTTTGTGGAACTGATGCCTCAACATACTCGATGTCTCCATAAGATGTACAATCATCGCTAAAATCTGAGAAAGTCTCAAATTGATCTTTAGTACACTTAATAGGTGAAGGAATATCACACAAATGCTCAAGAGTTCCCTGTGACTCTCCTGGGATTGGGACAAGGTTCTCAACACTAGACTTTATTAATTCGTCCGATTCCTTATCAGGAACAGTGTCAAGATGCTCGTCCTCCATGATCAAAGAGTGAGTGGGAACCTCGGGTGTGATAGCAGTTGTTTGAGATGGAATCTCAACTGCTGGGGTATCAACTGATGAACTTGAAGTTTTATAAAATTCAAGGATATCAAGTGTATCCTCATCATCACTGTCATCAGGGATAAAACGGAACAAAGAGCTAGACTTGGCTGCTTTTTCTCTTGCAATGGATTCCCTCACAGATTTTTCATATGCATCTTGGGAATTTATTCTAGCAGCCTGCTCTTCAGCAAGCAATTCTTCCATGGATTTTTGATGAGTATGTCTTTGGGCAAAGTCGTCAACTAAACCCTTAAGCTTATCAACGATTTTCATCAGATTTTGCATTTCTGGAAGAAGTGCTTGATTCATATCGTACTGTGGAGGTTGGTCGTAATAAGGTGTGTCAAAATTGTCACAAGGATATGGATTCCCCGTTTGACAATCTGAGCTGAAGTGTGGACCTCCACAGAAATCACAACAGTAAAACTGTTGAGGCTGTGGGTTGTACATGCTAGAGTCATAATCGTTATCAGGAAATTGCTCATAGACAAGCGTATTTCCCGATTGACAATCAGAACTGTAGTGTGAACCACCACAGTACTCACAACAGTAAAACTGCTGAGACTAATGGTGTGGTAGCTGGTGGAATGAATCAGTGGTGTCATGATAGGAATAGGGATCTTGGTTATAGACAGACCCGTTTCCCGACTCTACCATGCCACAACCGGGTCAATTACCACCATTATGAGAACTACCACACCACTGGCAAACCGGAAAGTGTGGTTGAGACATAGAAAGAATCAAATGTGTATGGAGGGGTAGGGATGAAGAATCAAAGATGTGAGAGGGTAAAGGTGAATATTTTTGAGTTTTTGGAAATACATTTTGTACAAATGAGAAGGAAAATCTTTTTGTGTTTTTGTTTTTATGAAAATATGAACAAGGATGGATAAATATACAGCGAGTGTATATCCAGATTCACTAATCTGTAAAACCGTTTAGAATAACGCGCACGACCTCCCCGGCAGCGGCGCCAAAAATTGATTGATGCTAAACCACCTAACTTATATTGACCAAGGAATGGTCAACAAAGTCAAATAACCTAGATCAATGCTCCGTGGAAGTATAAGGATTCCCCGGGTCGTTATGTCCCGACGAGGTGTGAATTGTTAACAAACGGTTCCGTGATTGGGTGAATTTGGACAGGAAAGGGTGTGTGAGTGATTAGAATGATTACGCTATGGAAATATAAGTGAGAACGATTAAACACACTATATTAACAATGACGTGAAACCTAATTAACTTTAAAACGTAATCTAAAAACTTAAAATCAGAAATTGCTTATACGTAAGCAGAAAAATAAGCCAAACGGCTTAAATAGAAGCTATCACTTTATTTATGTTTTTGGTTTATCTTAATTTAACAAACTACTTTTACAAACGTAACCTAAATTTAAAAACGTAAAAGTTATTTAAATAAAACACGAGTTAAAATTAAAATAAACGTGAGAGCGCGAAATAAAAAGTGAATTTTATGCTATGCAAAACCTACGGACATGAAAATAATATTTTTACGATCCTAGCGATAAAAGAAAATTTTGAGAAAAAGAAAAATATTTTTTTGACTTTTTAATTATTTATTATTAATTAAAAACTATTTTTACCTATTTAATAATACACTAAAAATTAAGAAAATATAAAATAAACCTAGAAAAATGAAATTATAATTTTGAAAAATCTAAAATATTATAAAACTAATTTTAAAACAGAAAAAATATTTATTACACTATTTATCTATTTATTATTAATTAAATACTAATTATTAATTACTCAAACTATTTTTGATTTATTAAAAATACTAAAAAGGAAAAGAAAAATCTGAAATTTCTAGGAAAATTCTAAAATATAATTAGGAACTTAAGAAAAATAAAAATTACTGAAAAAGAAGTCAAAATAAGCAAAATGAGCAATAAGCACTTACAAATAAGCACTTAAAAATAAGCACTTATCAAGAAAATTTGCCAAAGGCTCAGAAACAGTTCCAACAACTTAAGTGAGCTTAGAACATCTTAGATCACCTACAAAAGCACTGAGAATAAGCTGAACCAAGAAATTAAGGACAATCAAAAACTTAATCCAAACAGGCCTGAGAGGCCACTTACAGCCCTCTGTGGGGCCCACCTGAGGGATCAGGGGATCAAATTGAACCTTGATTCTAAAAGCCAGCCAGGTAAGCTTCAAAATAAGCTAATAAGTATTCCCTGGGTCCCACTGATAAGGCCTAGGGGAGGGCTTGAATATGGGTGATTGAAACAGAACCTTATGGTACAGGGCAGTCCCAAGGGCAAACTTTGGCCTGAAAATAAGCTTGGAATCCAAATTACTCAGGGCAAAAAGCTACAAATAAGCTAAACACTATTGCCAAGGAACAAGCAAAACAAATACCAATTAACTTGGGCATGTATTGAGCTTTTTATGGAAGCTGGTGCTTGGGCAGTTTGGACAAGACAGAATATGAAATTTGAGCTAAAACAAATAAGCTAATAGTCAAACAAGCTAAATAAGCTGCACTTAAAGGGAGAATAAACAAAAGGCACACTAGGGGAATCCTAATAAGCTAATGGCAACACAAAACAAGCAGATATATAAGCTACAAGGACTAAAGAAAAACTAAAACTATCTCAACTGCTGAAGCACAAAACAGACTAGGGAGCTAGTTTAGTGGCTAAATAAGCTATCATAAAAAATTATAAAAAATAAAATAAAAATAAGAACTTGAAAATAAGCTGACAGAGAAGCCACAAATTAATTTTCAGGGAAATTGATCAAGTGATGAACTCATTAAAAATCCTTGTTTGAGGGCTGATGGGACAAAAGATGTGCAGGCCTGCAGTGGGAGTGTAACATAGCAGGCCAAGTTTTAAGCCACAAAAAGTCGTTACAAACCTAGATAAGCTAAATCTAACTAGGTCTATATTAACAACTAACAATGAAAACCTAATCCAAATCTAAATCTAACTTAAATACAATTAAAGTGAGGATTAAATGGGTTGATTTAGGACTGTTGTGATAGATTTGGACCAAGGGATTTTTTTTTTTTTTTTTTTTTTTTTTTTGCCAACATCAAACCAAAATGACAAAGGCTCAATACTGACTTTGAAAACAAACCAAATCTACTCTAAATAACTTCAAAAACTCAATCCTAAAACATCCAATCTACTAAATCTAATATAGTCTATTTCAATAAAAGTTAAATCCTAGAATTTTGAAAATGCTTAGAAAACCTTAAATGCTTTATAAGTAAGCTAACAATGACTCAAATACAACTTTGTAGACTAAAATGGGACTGAAACAACTTGACTTTAAGCCTAAAAGTGACTAAAACTTAAAATGGCAGTTTGTGCCAAACACTCCTACAGGGGACTGATTACCCTTTTTTTCTTGCTTGAACCAAATTGATTAAGCACAAGCTTAAAAAGTAAGATGGACAAAGGTGAAGCTAAGCATAACATGAAGGGAAATGAGTAGTAAATAAGCAGTAGGAACTCCAGAATAAGCCGTAAGAATAAGCTAACACAATAAAAGCTAATTAAGGACAGTTGAGGGCCAGTTATCAAACCATCATTATCTAAGGCATACCATAAACAGATGAGGAACTAAATATCCTAAGTGAGCAGTAAAAAATATAAATAAGCAGTTAAATAAGCAGTGTAATTAAGCAATACAATGATAAGAAGTTGAGCAAAACACAAAGTCTTAAACTTTTTTATTGAATTTAAAGGGAATACAAACTGAGTTTCTTTTTAACTAAAAATACTTAATAAAAACTACACTTAAAACTATTTCTACACTACATTACCCTACTCACTACTGCCTTTCAATGGCTACAAAGTGCTCAATTTATACTAAAAAATGCTAGGGTTTCTCTTGGTTGTCCACTTCTGAGCTCCTTCTCTTGAAATCCCATCCGTTGGTTATGTTTGACATGATCTCAACCATTGATGATGTTTTGGCGGGAAAAGGATAGTAGACAATTTGGCAGCTTCTTTTTGGAATGGGAACAAGCTTTGGTATTTTGTGGTGGAAAGTATGTGTAGGGGTGGAGTGTTGGAGGGGAGAAGGAGTAGGGTGAATGATGGTGTTTGGAGTAGGGTTGCAGCAGCTAGGGGGAGGGAAATGGGGATGAGGTGGATGGTTTTGGAGGGATAAGGGTTTGACTTGTTGACTGAGGGGTGAAGTAAAACGGTGGAGAGGGTTTTATTTATGGGATTGGGCTTTTGAAGGGTTTTGGGCTTGGGGTATTTGTGGAATGGTGGTGGGCTAGTGGATTGGGGTTTAATTTTGTTTTGGGTAAAATAAATAAAATGTCCGTTTGGTTTTTTGCAAAGTAATCACAAGGACCTTACATGTAATTTAGTGAAAGTTGGGGGGTGCTGTGGTGTTTTTCCCAAGTAACCATAAGAACTAAACCTGCCATTTATCAATTGTACAAGGACCACAATTAATATTTTCCATTTAAAAATTCCCGAGGACCATTTTTGTAAATTTCAAAAGTTGAGGGACTTTTTCTGTCAATTTCCTAAACTTATGATCCAAGGGCTATTTGTGATAACTTATGATTATCCAAGAACCAAAAAAATGATTTCTCATCCAAAAATTCCCACCAGGGACTAAATCTGCCAAAGTTTGAAACGCCAGGGACTGATTTTGTAAATTTCCAAAACTTTTCCAATTTTTCACCAAAGGACCAAATATGACATTTTATGATTTCAAAATGACCTTTGGTGATAATTTTCTATATTTTGAATATCCAGGGACTAGTTTTGTAATTTTATGAAAGTTGGGGGACTGAAACTGCCAATTTTGCAAACTTTGTGCGTTTTTCATCTGTTTTTGCTCATTTTGCATCTAAAACATATAAAACACAATTTTGAAATATTTTTGGTATTTTGATGCATTTCTGAGTGTTTTTGTATGTTTTGCAGTTCAGATTTGACCAAAAATGATGAGTGTTTGAGCACTCTTCATATATATATATATATATATATATATATATATATATATATATATATATATATATATATATATATATATATATATATATATATATATATATATATATATATATATATATATATATATATATATATATATATATATATATATATATATATATATATATTACTAGAAAGGAATCTAGCAAATAGACCTAATAAAAAGAAATCCTAACCTAGACAATAACTATTCCCTGGGCTGCGGCGCCAAAAACTTGATACGTGGGAATCGCACCAGGCTTTACCTCTCGAGGGATCTCGAGAAGCTTACAACCCCCACCAGGCAGTGTACCTGATCGTTGTAGTATAGTATAGTGACAAGTACCAGGGGATTGATCGTTCAATTCAAGAATAGTGTCGCTAGGATTAGAAAGCCTAAAAACTAGGTCTAGAGGTGAGGGATGATTCTTTTTGTATTTTTATATTTTTATAAAAGCAATTAAAATCTCGGTTTTTGGAAGAGTGAGCGGAATTAGTTGCTAGCCAACTAACCCAAGTGACTAAAGATGCAATCAAAATAAAATAACAAAAATGAAAATAAATCTTATTACTAATGTGGTGTAAGCAATAATAGGGAAAGTTGTGTTTACTTAGGTTTCATTACTCCCTAGATATCTTTTATAGGTTGATAATTTGTTACAATTGCATGGATGACGGGTCGTATTCCTTAATAATAATAGGGAAAGTTGTGTTTACTTAGGTTTCATTACTCTCTAGATATCTTTTACAGGTTGATAATTTGTTACAATTGCATGGATGACGGGTCGTATTCCTTAATACTAGTCGTAGGGCCGTGTACAATATTCCCTAATTCTATAGGATCCTACTTTACTCCTATGTCTTGATGAGTGCTCAAACACTCATCATTTTTGGTCAAATCTGAACTGCAAAACATACAAAAACACTCAGAAATGCATCAAAATACTGAAAATATTTCAAAATTGTGTTTTATATGTTTTAGATGCAAAATGAGCAAAAACAGATGAAAAACGTACAAAGTTTGCAAAATTGGCAGTTTCAGTCCCCCAACTTTCGAAAATTGGCAAAAATAGTCCCTAAGCACTTATTTGGAAAGAAAAGTCACCAAAGGTCATTTTGAAATCATAAATTGTCATATTTAGTCCTTTGGTGAAAAATCTGAAAAGTTTTGAGAATTTACAGTTTTAGTCCCTGGAATTTCAAACTCCCTGGTGGGATAATTTTGAAAGAAAAATCATTTTGGGTCCTTGGGAAGTTACAAAAATCATCTTTGGTCCTTGGAATGAAATTTTTAAGAAATTACATATTTGGTCCCTAAAGTTTCATTTTTGGCAAAAATAGTCCCTGGAAATTTCATTTTGGAAAATTACATCATTAGTCCTTGGGAATATGGAACTTGGTAATTTTTGTGCTTGTAAAAACTTGGGAAAAACACCACAGCCCCCCCCCCCCTAACCTTTTGGTAAATTACAAACTTGGTCCTTGTGTGTTAAATACCAAACAGATTCCCTTTTTTATCCTAAGTCCAAAACCAAAACAAACACCCATCACCCTTATCACTCCAATCCACAGCCCACCTAGCCTACCCAAGCCCATCTCACCACCCCAACCCATCTCCCACAAATAAAACTCACCCCGTCCATTTTACTACTCCCTCCAGTCAACAAGTCAACCCTCTACCGTCACCCCCACATGTCTGATAACCCACTGCAACACCCCACATCCCCCCTCCTCCACATCATCTCTCCCATCTCTTGTCCCCCCTTCCAAACTACTACCCTCCAAACTACAATTATTAAACACAAATTTCACAAGAAATCCCACAATCTGCCAAATCACCTTTTCCCGCTCAAAAGGTTTTAAAGGGTCAGGATTAATTCAAGGCCATCCAAAGGCTCCAATTGAAGTGGGAAAAAGAGAGATGTGGCCCAGGGATTATATAACTCAAGAAAAATGGAAGAAGGAAGCAAGTAGTGTAGTAGCAGTCAATTAGAGTAGTATTAATTAGTTTTAGTGTGATTTTAATTATGTAATCACTCTTTATCTTTGTAACTTTCTGTTTTATAGTTTAGTTTACCTTTGTAATTCCAAATTTTAAGTTCAATTAAAGTTTCATTCAAGTTTGTGCAAATTCGTATTTTCACCAAAAAAAATTAAGTTTGTTGTTACTTTGTTCAAGTGTTGTTTATTTGATCTCATAAACTTACTTTAAGTTTATTTAAGTTAGTTAAATCAAAACAAAAGCAAACAATACTCAGAAAGAAAGGAAAAGAAAAAAAATATCAAAGAAAATCAAAAGCAACTAGTTTGCTAGCGCGTTAGTCAATTAGTCTAATACTCGGATGGTCACTACCTTATTCATACATTTAATATTCTCACTTGGCCATCATCATATCCGGATGCTCGTAAGCTAACAACGAATACAATGATACGGTTGGGTATGGATAACATTTAGGATATAAATTGGTGTAAAATAAAAATAAACAAAACAAATGGATTAAAATCCTAAATGTAGTTAATCACTTTCCCTACCATCCCATGAATAAAATTCATATCATTAAATAACTCACGCTTTTGACTCATGTAACTCACGTGTTAGGTAGACACGAATAAAACTCGATAATATCTTAAACAAAGAATAAACCTTAGTTGGCATTCCCATAACGGCCAACTCCCATTCAATCCATAAATATATTACAACAACAAATAATGGAGATATCTTCCACTTAATACAAAACTTTACATAAGTTGGTTAAACAAACTTACAACTTTTTCCTCTTTCTTTTTCCTTTCTATTTTTTTGATTTTTTTACTAACATAGATGTGTAAAATTTCATTACGTCACTATAATAATTTTTCCGGATAATTTTTTCATACTTTTCATAACTTCAGAAATAACGGTAAATAGAAAAAGCAGTAAACACACGAAAAAATAAACTTAAAATTATACAATATGTACTTTCACTTCCAATTGCATTGCGTAATTTCCCGACCTAACCAAAGATAATGAATTACGCACATGAACACAGGTAACGCAATGAAACACACTTTGCCTAAAGCAACTAACCAGGGACTTTATTCTACAGGTTAGGCTAAGGTGTAAGGTTGTAACGAAACATTTTAACAAAGGTGTAAGAAACGAAAGGAATGGCTCTGAGGGTTTTTCTAGGGGTATCTTACTCTAAAAATGAGAGTAAACAAAAGGGTTTATACGGGGGTTAACTAACCAGTGTAGTTAGTTAATATCACATAACATGTATAGGCCTTTTGGGTGTAATCCTAGAAATTTACCAAGTTAGACAAGTCACTCTAATTATATCAAAAATACTCATTATGGTGGTCACGAATAGTATACAAGCCAAGTTCTAAAGTTTACCAGTCACCGGAACACTAAAGTTTTTAATTTTGGAAAAATAAGGTTATGTGTGCGGCTATGTAATTTAGACCTAAACAAAAACATGCTAAAAATTTTAAATTTTGATATATTAAGCATATTTTGAAAAGTTTGGACAAGTAAGTGTTCTAATTCTCCATCCCCCCCCCCCCCCCACTTAAGTTAAACAACGTCCTCGTTGTTTGTATTAAAAGTTAAAAACTGGAAAACAAAAGAATTAGAACGGAAAATCTCCCTTGAGATTTGCTCAGTTTGATCCTCCATTATTCGTTTATGAGCAAAATTTACTTTCATGTGGATGAGAGGCGTTCAAGCTACATGAATGATGTCTCCACTAAAAGTACAAAAATCTATTATACCACCAAAACTTTAACACACCTGAGTTAAGAAGGTTACAACTTGTGTAATTCATTAGTAGTTAGTAAAAATTAAGCCTAAAAAATAAAACTTTAAATCATCAGGTCAGTCGATACGCCGCATCCTATGGAAGAGGATGCGCCGTATCGAGCCTGGAATAAATACGAATCAGAAAATAAATGTGTCGCATCTTTAACCAGGGATGCGCCGCATTAAATGAACTGACAGAAAGTTTTAAGGTCTAAAAAAAATGCAGAAAAATAAAACGTATATGACTAGTGCAGTTGATACGCCGCATCCTATGATGTGGATGCGCCGCATCTTCTGCATGTCTGACAGACTCGACGGAAATCAGAAGAAATAAATAAATCCGGGTTGTCTCCCGGTCAGCACTTGTCTTTATTCCAGAGTCTTCAAGTTAGACTCACGTTCAGCTCCTATTTTGCATCATTGAAAGAGTCGCAAGCGTCGCACTCCCTCATTCTCAAATTAGTCACATCTAGCTTCTCTTGCCCATCTTTGATCTTTACGCAGTTTCTCTTCAAGATCTGTTCCAACAAAGCTCTATCCCTTTTGGGTAGTGATGATAAAACAATATATGGGAAATTATTGCTATTATGTAGACATAAATAAGCAAGATGTGGTGGTAACTCAACAAACACCTCCTTATTTTTATGAGCATTTCTTGTTTTTCTACGTTTGTTAATAACAATGCAATCATACCACTCATCATCCGAATCACTTAAGTCATTGTTTCTTAATTCAATTGGTACATTAAGATCAATAAACTCTTTGAGTTCTTCATTATTTGGGTTAGATGACAAGTTTTGTATCAAGGTTTCGCCCATAAGCCTAGCTTCTAGGTCGAGGTCCATTCTTTCGCGTAATCCTAGCATATATACGTTCCTAATTATGCTCTTAACTAGATTTTCACACTTATGGACTAATTTGTCATCCCCTACTCGTAATGATATTTTTCTTTTAAACACATAAATTTTAGCATGAGCAGTAGACAAGAAAGGTCGTCCAAGGATTAAGGGAATCTTAATATCCTCAGGCATGTCTAGTATTATAAAGTCTACGGGGAACACAAACTTCTCAATCCTAACTAGTGCGTTTTCAGCAATCCCCTCAGGTCGTTTTACTGTTTTATTAGCCAATTCAATAAGCAGCTTAGTTGGTGCTAATTTTCCTAATTCTAGGGTAGTGAATGTCTTAAAGGGCATAACACTAACGCTAGATCCTAAGTCAACTAATGCATTATTGAAACATATGTTATTAATTGAACAAGGTAAAGTAAAACTTCCTGGGTCTTTTTCTTTATGAGGCAAGGCATGTAGATCAGTTGCAGAGCTCTCTTCTTTCATTGCACCCTTGATCTCCTCTTCAATTGTTGATTTTTCCTTGAGCAGTCTCCTTACACTGATTGAAGAGTTAAAGAAATATTGGGGTTTTAAAACATCACCATTCTTCAATCTTCCAGGAAAAGGTATGTTAGGCATGACTTCTTTGGTAGTGGTGATAGCCTTGACATGATCCCTTAGATTAGTTTCAGTTGAGCTAGGTAGACTTCCATATCCCCTTTCTTGAAAAACCTTGCTCATCTGACCGATTTGTTGTTCTAATGCTTTGATCGAAGCTCCTTGGTTTCTCGCGACGGTATCCGTTGAATCTCTAATTTCTTTGATCATAGCAGTGTTCTCTTCATGTCTTTTAGCATCATCAACCATAATTTGCTTTAAAGTATCATCCAAAGTCTGCCTTCTCTCTTGATACATAGGATTTCCATTGTACTTTTGATAGTACCCCGGAGCAGCTTCCCTAAATCTTCCTGAAGATTGGAATGGTTGACCAAATTGTGTGTAGTGTGCTTCTTCAAAAGTCTCACTTTCATTCTTTGTAGGGCACTCTTTGGTGTAGTGAGGTCCTTCGCATTTTTCACATCCAACTTGGGCAGCATACACTTTTTCATCTCTTTTCTTCATATCTCTACTAATTTTGTCCAATTGAGCTTGAATTGCAGCAAACCCATCAAAATTAGTGCTGCTCTTAGATCTAGTAGAGGTCCCATCGTGCCACTTTTGAGAATGATCATCAGCTTGTTGGATAGCTTTCCTAGCATTGACTGCACTCATCTGTGGTACAGCTCCCTTAGCATCCAAGATTTGTCTGGTAGGCACGTCCAATCCCTGATAAAATAATATTATCTCCTGCATTACAGTTAGATAATGTTGAGGACATTTCACCAATAAATCTTTAAAACGTTCCCAAGCCTGATAGAGAGTTTCATCAGGCTCTTGCTTGAAGTTGTTGATAGCCTCCATCAATTTAGTAGTCTTAGCAGGTGGACAATATCTTTTGAGGAATTTGCTCTTCAAATCATCCCATGTTGTGATTGAACCTGCTGGTTCATTCCTTAGCCACTTATTAGCAGCTCCTTTAAGCGAAATTGGGAAGATTCGAAGCATAAGTTGGTCATCAGAAACTCCTTCTGTAGTAAACAAATTTTCAATCTCGAGGACCTTCTCCACATGTTCATTAGCATCTTCATGTTCCATACCACTGAAAGCATTTTGTCTTAGCTCCTTGAGAAACTGACCCTTCAACTCAAACTTTGACTTGTCGTCAAACTTTGGTCTAGCAATTCCTGAACTGTAGTCCGAACGGGTTTTGTTCATGTATTTCTCCATGGTTGTGGTTTCCGTCATTGTTTCAGTTTCTTCTTCCTCCCCCTGAGATTCAAGATCAGAAAAATAATCAAGCTCTAACGAACATGAAAGATCAAGGCTTTTTGTGCTGAAAAGCCTCCTAAGTGAATGAAAAGCTCGTTCAGGATCTTCGTAAGGTGTAATTAAGTTCTTAGTTGAAATTCTAGTCATGCACTTCCTGAAATCATCACAAAAGCATCAGTAGGATAGGTTTTATGAAGTAAAACATAAGATAAATAACAACGAAAACGGAATACGAAAAATAAAAGTTGCTGATATCTGCAAACGATGCGCCGTATCCTAGAAAAAGGATACACCGTATCAAGTTATGTTAAAATTAAATCAGACTTTTATTCAGAAAATCAATACGCCGCTTTTAAATTAGAATGCGTTGTATCTGGTTAAATATAAAAAATCGTTACATTTATAAAAAATTTAAATGCGCCGCATAAGCAAAAACTAACGCGCCGTATTTTCGTTATGTTTCAAAATACAAGATTTTTGATTCAGTAAATGCGTCGTATCGATAAAAATCGATGCGTCACTTCAGTTTGATTAATTCGAAACTGTTTTTAATTAAATATATAATATGCCGTATCTGTGGAAATAGATGCGTCGTATGGCATTTAGGATTTCGAAAAATTTTCTGATAAAAAACAGAATACGTCGTATCTTGGGGATAGATGCGCCGTACTCAAATTATTAAATGCATTGTATTTATAAAAAGTTAAAACGCAATATGCCGTATTTGAGAAACAGATGCGCTGTATCGTTTGTATCAGCAGAATACAACGACAGCTGTTATGCAGAAAAAATAAAGAAAATAAATAAAAACAAAAACTACAGAAAAATAAACTCACAAAAACAATAAATATGCAAATTATACAATGAATGCAATCTAACTAATATACAACAATGTTAGCAGTTAGAATCTAAAAACCTAAAAAGATAAAAAAAAAAAATAATAAAAAATAAAAAAAACTAATTAAAATTCTAATCAGATAAACAGATAATAACACTTCACTCCCCGGCAACGCGCCAAAAACTTGATAGGGTGTTTCGCATGTCGATGCGGTTTAGCAGTATTAATGCCTACTCAAGTTTTAAATTTATATTTAGCCAAATTATCAATAACACAAACACCTAACGTGCAGTGTACCCGGTCAGTGTGAATATAATGGTAAGTAGAGTGTAGATCACTAAGAGTGGAACGTATTATCTAGTTAACCTAATCAGTATTTTAATATCCTAAGTTAGTTTTACAGTCTAATCTAACGAAAGGGGGTTTCAGCCTGAGAGACTGGCACGGTTTTGTTTTATTAAACAATAAATAAAATAATAAGCACGAATCAGCGAATAGCAACACGTACATAGATAGATAATGGAAGCAGAAGAAGGCCTGTCCTGATAGTTAAGCTTGTCACTTGTTTTATTGCTAGTTTTATATGATGAGTATCGTAATCTAATCTGTCTCGTTGGATCCTAAATATAGGCGAGTAAACTCTTAATGATTGCTTATGTCTATCCTACTTTCTAGACGCCAGATAAGTAGGCGAGGAACATGTATGGTAGCCCGCAGGCTCAGCTAGACACAGAGGTTATCAATGCACATATACAAGTCACCAAAAACATCATCATATAAACTTCAATCGATGGAAAAGCAATTAAAGCATACTAATACAATAAAACAAAACTACATAATGAACTAAATACATGCAGGACCTTCTTACATCTCTAATATCTTCATTTGCGGTGTGTCTTGTAATGCTTCTTCGACTGAATTCGTCTCCTTAGGGTTTTGTTGCACTCAAAATTCGTATATGTCTTGGGGTATGTATAGTTTCTGTCTGAGGGCACAATGTGGTGAATCGAGTAAGTAGATGCGACACATTGACTTAACTTCGCGTGGGGTCCAATAATAATATATTCTAGAATATTCACAGTCTTCAGATGCGGCGTATTTTGATCTTGTATGCGGCGCATGTCCTTTAGTGTCTTGGATTGTATTTGGTGAGGTCTGGATAGTGATACATCGTATGTTAGAAGTATAATACGGCGTATCGGGAATAGAACAAGCTTGATCTTCTTCGTTGACCAAAGTTTCATATGCGGCGCATGATAGAATTACATGCGGCGCATTCTTCAAAGTCAGGCAATGGTCTTCGAATTCATCTAAGTATGATATTGCGGCGTATCTGTTGAAAGAGATACGACGCATCTTCTCGATTTTAGTAGACTTTTGAAATCTTGCTAGTTTTGCTCCATAATTCATCCAAAATCGCCAAGTTTCACCAATTGCTTGTTTTTACCAGAGAATTACTAAAGTAAATAATTAAATGTCAGTTCTCAATAATAATATAATAAAACAAGTCAAATAAATAGGATAAATGATGACAATAACATATACTTATTTGATGTCATCATGTACTCTATCATGGATGACATTTTATGCCACAAAACATTAAGAGGCCCAATTGCAAGATGTGTTGGACCAACAGAGGTACGAGCAATCATTCAAGACATCCACAATGGAATGTGCGATATGCACTCAGGGTTTCGCGCCATAGTAGCCAAAGCAATTAGGATGGGGTATTACTGCCAACAGTAAATCAGGATGCCGAGGCTGAGCTAAAGACATTCCAAGAATGTCACACTTAGGCAAAGGTTCAACGCGTGCCAAAACATGACCTCATCCCTAACACTACACCCTGGCCATTCCATCAATGGAGCATTGACATATGGGAACCATTCTAGGCTGCCCCTGGAAATGTCAAACATATGATTGTAGCCGTAGACTACTTCACCAAATGGGTTAAAGCAAAACGACTAGCCTCCATCACTTCAAGAAAAGGCTTAACCTTCGTCTATGATCAAATCATCACTTGATTCGGCATGCCATAAACACTCATCACTGATAACGAAACCCAATTTGTCAGCGACCATTCAAATCATGCTGCGAAAATCAAGGTATCCTCAAGGCTACAACCTCTCCCTACCATTCATAAGCCAATGGTCAAGCAGAGGCGGCTAACAGAGAAATTATGAAAGGCATCAAGAAACGGCTGAAGGAATACAATACTTGTTGGGTGGACAAGCTCTTAAGCATACTTTGGGCACACAGAACCACACCAAAGGAAAGCACAGGCGAAACACCCTTCAGTTGGTGTATGGAATTAAAGTCGTGATACCTGTCGAAATGCTCATCCAAACAGAAAAAGTTGCTATGGTTAACGAGGATGCAAATACAGATTCTCTCAGGCTATACCTAGCACTAGCCAAGGAAAACGTGATCTAGCCGCCATCCTCCTACCACAATCTCAAAATAAAATGGCAAAGTATTACAACACCATGTTCACCCAGTGTATTTCAAACCTGGGTACCATGTAATGCGCAGAAACAAGGTCAGTAAAGCAGGAGGTCAGGGCAAGCTCGCTCCCAGTTGGGAGGGGCCATACATTATTCGTCATGCAAACGAAAATGGTTCCTACATGTTAACAACACTGAAGGGGATGACATTCCCCTAACATGGCAGGAATCCAACCTCAAACAATGTTACATTAGGTAGATCGTTGAATCCAAGCAAACATTTGCTAATTAAGGATTCTAACAGCCATTATACCTTATTTGTGCTATTTCTACAAATGTGCAATAACAAATCCAACACTTTTCATACAAAGTGTCACATATGACTATTAATACAAACAACATTTACTAGAACATAAATTATCCTATATGAACATGCTCACTAAAATAGGTGCCTACGGGTCATACAGTAGGGAATACACCCGACGACTCTTTAGATAAGGTTTCGTCGTGCAAGCCCATTCTAAAGTACTTAGGGGTGTTCACGGGGCGGTTCGGCTCGGTGCGGTTAGAGATTTTAACTATCCATGACAGGGCGGGTAGTTCATTTTACTATCCGTAACCGAACCATACTAGGCGGGTAACTGGACATGCGGTTACCCGAAATGAGCGGTTACCCGCGGTTCGGGTCACGGTTAACCATTATAAAAAATTTATCAAATCGAATCGGACAAACAATAACATAAATTAGAACGTAATATGTCATTGTAGTAAAATTAAATACTAACATTGAAGAGATTAGAGTCATAGGAAAGTTGTTCCATCGCAATAAAAAACATTTAAATTATCATATGTAACAAAATAACTAACACTATTTATTTGACGTTTATAATTACAGTCACTTTAATCATATGTCGTTAGTAAATGATTACATTTCTGCGTTATAAGATAAAATTAGTGCAATCATATCATTAGTATTTGTTCATTCTTATAAATGGTTTGTTGAAACCTACATGTACATAATACACGGTTCAGTTCGGGTAACCGCGGATAACTGAAAGTAAAAACCGAAACCGAACCGTGATAAGCGGGGTTTTTCGGTTTCGAGTTTTCTCGGTTTCGGTTTCTTCGGTTATCGGTTTTTTGCGGTTTTGGATTGAGCGGATCGGCTCGGTTCGTTGGTTTCTCGGTTTTTTTGAACACCCCTAAAAGTACTACATACACACAACTTGTCATGAGTGAGTTGCTGGAAGATAGCTAGTTAATAGTTACTGGCTATAATGTGCACGGAAAAGCATAAGTACTTAACTACTTACTATCACAAAATCAAGGCCGGTCAAATCAGATCCTCAATTGCAAACACTATTTAAGTCTGTCAAGACTTTAATCAGTTGAACAAATTAGGATACTCATAGCCAGGCTACACATTTTTCATGTTTAATTAATCACTAGACATAGGAATACGACACATACAATAAATTGGCTAGGGCTAATTTCATTAACACTGTATTCTTAAGTTGAGTAAAAGGGAGGAAAGAAAGTGAAAGTGATAAAAGTTGTGTTCTCAAGTTTTTCTTAGAAATGAAAGGGAAAGCAAATGGGTGAAAGTGGGGAGATTTTGCTTTCAAAACTTTCACCCCACTTTTGAGGTGAAAGACAACTTTACTTCTCATCTCTTTCTTTACTTCCTCTTTATTTACTTTTTTTTTTTTTTTTTTTTTTTTGAGAACATAGTGTAAGAGTTCAGGATTACAACATCCTAACTAAAAACCTAGGCCTGCACAAACCTGGTAAACACACACAATAAATTGGTTGAAAAAGCCAATTTCATAAAGATTTCAAGATTATAACAACCTAATTAAAGGTGTACATAAACCTGGTAAAATACAAACAATAAATTGACGAACAGTTAATTTTATTATAAAATCAAGGTAAACCACCCTATTAAAGGTCCACATAAACCTGGTACATCCTACAAAACAATCCTGATACATCATGGATTACGAACATATGCCCACAAGTTTTACAGTAGATAATATGATCTGAAAACATCAGACTAAGAACCTACTTAAGATTGGCAACGACCATTGTTTAGTTGACTAGAAGAGGGCTCAAAGGGAAGGACCTGACCTACGGAAAAACTAGAGTGCTCCAGAGGAATTCCAATCCCTCCCATAATGACACCCTTTTAGACACAACAGCCACTCCCGATACTCATGTTTTACATCAATCAAGAAAATAAATGAAACTTGACATGGGCAACAAGGAAAGAGAAGGCATGGAGAAAGTGGTATACCGCTCCTAGGATAGGATGGCCCAAGTATGAGGTCGGTTCCTTAACAAAAAAGTAGGGACCAAACCTCGCCATTGTGAATCCACATAGTCTGTGCCACCGGCAACCAACATCCCTTCTCACCGCTGTGAAAACACGGCTGGCTACATCACATCTCATTGGAAATTGATTCACTTGGCAAAAATTCCCAGTGCGGGGATCCACTCTTGCCATGACAAAGCACAGTTGTAACCCTGTCGGCATGGCAGGCACAACCATTACCCTCATATATGGTGAAACATTTAAGTTTCTCATCAGGACGACCAAATAACCCTGATAGGACTTAAAGGAAAATGATAGAAAGTACGATGCAAGACCCTCTACACCTTCCATTCTATCAATCACTTGCGAAACCCCACCAGGGTCAAAATATACCCAAAGGATAGCAACGTTGGACAAGAATGGAAGAGGAGTAAGCGTCTTCATATCCAACCCCCATACACGGGTAAAGGATCCAAGACTATCAACAATGTCTTCGCCATTAACATGACCAATCTTCATCTTATACAACAAAAAACCGAAGGAGCGTTTCTCCTTAGACTAAAGGAAGACAACTGACCTTCATAAAAATATAGCAAAAAACCTACGAAAAAATCTTCTTTGAAGGAAGTTTTTTAGGGTTTAAGAAGAGATGTGGAAAATGGGAGAGAAAAGAAACTCTATTGCTTCAAGTTGTAATATCCCTACCTTTCTAGCCCTATTTGTAGGCAAAGAAAACGAATCGGCCAGCTACACTTGGAAAAAGCCCATTGGATCAAAACACATTTAATGAGGCGCGTGAGAAACACCTTGCAAAGACACGAGTACAGCTGACGTCAACACATACATCATGTATAGTAGAAGGGACAAGTCATACACACAGCTCAAGAAATGTCAAGATGACACCGTCTACACTCAGAAACACAACAAAGATGCCTCGAATCCCAAATATAGCGAATAAACCCAAAGAAGGATATTCCTACACTTCCACATAAGAACAGTAAGTAGATATCTTCCCAAACTCAATATACAACCCTGACCAATGTAAAAAATCCTGCATCTAGTCATCATTACAATTTACAAAAAAATAAATATGATTACAGCCAGGAAATGAAAGACCTGATAAGGAACCCTTGTTACGCTCCGTGCCGCTTTGACCAAAATTTAAAACTTTTTATGCGCAAAAAGCGTGAACGAAAATCGACCTTTTGTTACTCTTTTGACCTTTGGCGAAAATTGATAAACTTCCAGACCTTGAGACTATTTTTAAATGAAACTAGACTCAATTACCTTCGAAACACCAGGTGGCACGACCCGCGATGACTTACGGTTTAAAAGTTATGATTTTTCAAAGATAGCCGAAATCTGATACAGGAATAGTTACGCCGTAACGGATAAACCAGTTACGCCTTAACTTTGACACAGACTGTCTGAAGCCAAAATCTGCACATTTTAACACCAAAATACTACACTTAAACCCCCAAACCATTTGACACATAATCAACACTATAACTTGACCCATTTTACTTATTTATGAACCAAAAGCATAACCAAAACATACTTTAACACATTACATGATAATTGACCCGTTTGAACCACAAATGGGTATAATCATACACTAATCCAAACACCCCTTTTACATGACCATTTACATAATCCAACATTCACAACTTAACCTAGACACGAAACCATAACCATAGACACAAAAATAACCATTTTATATTATTATTTTGGAGAGATTAGAAAATGAATAGTGTATACGGTGAAGAAATGATATTTATTTATTTATTATTAATTTTTTTAATAAAATACAAAAAGTACGTTAAAAAAAGGTTCAAAAAACGTGAACAAATGGCTATAATCTTTGAATTTGAAAATGAAAACCTTGGAAACTATTTGTGTTATAGGGTATTTGGACATGAAATGCTAAAAAGGAGAAAATACTCATGTGGTTTAACGGCCAGTTAAAAACTGTATTCGCACGGATGTAAAAATCACAGGTTGGGGGCTAATGGAAATCCTAGCCAAATAAAGGACCATATCCTCAAAATGAGCATACTTGAAAACTAAGAAGATGAGAGTTATTTTACAAACCAGACCTTTTTTATATACTAAGGGACTCATCTCTATTATTCATCTAAAAAGAAATCAATGGTTGATATTAAAAAACATTTTAATATTTCACTTATTTTTTATAATTTAAATATCTCTTAAACCGTTAATCGTTAAGCGAAAATAATTACACAATCGCGACGAGCATTTAATTATCTTTCTATAGACGGGTATTTCGACATACTTTCGACAAAAAAATAAAAATAAAAAAATAAAAAATAAATAAAAAAAAAATCATTTTTTTCACTTTTTTTTTTTCGTTACTGAAATTTGCATGAAAAAAATCACATGTGATATTAGTGTTAAATGAAATATTGTTTTTTTCATGAAAATTTCAGTAACGAAAAAAATGTGAAAAACACGAAAAAAAAAAAAAAAAAAAAAAAAAAAAAAAAAAAAAAAAAAAAAAAAAATTGTCGAAAGTATATCAAAGTGCTTATTTATAAAAAGATAATTAAATGCTCGTCGTAATGATATATATATTTTTTCGTTTAACGATTAACGGTTAGAATGATATTAATATTTGGAAAAAAAAATGAAAATAAGTTTTTTTAGTTGTTGGTATTAATCTTATCATTAGATCAAATAAAGATGGAGAGGGGAGATTAATCGTGTAAAAAAAATTTTGTCTTGATCTTAAATCGGGAACTAATGGTGTACTTTACTCTAAATATAGTCGAAACAAGAATTATCGAAATTATTGGTTTCTGTGTCCTTAAAAATAGAAAGAGTGGCCAAACGGATAACAACCGTCCATTTGTTGAATATTATCTTTGCCTTGTTTTCTTGCTTACTATATATTTTGGGTAACGTTATGTTTCTCTGATTCATAATCTTCCTAGAATACAACAAGTTTCTTAAATTAGCAAACGAACACTAGCAAGAAACAGAGGTTTAATGTAAATGAGTATCATGCCAACCAATGTTATCTGTTGGGAACCACATCTTTTATTTCAGTGTAATGGTGTTTCGAAGAACAAGTTCAAAACAAGATATCATCAATGCAGAGGCGTGATGGTTGATGTGCAAACCCACCACAACACTAAGCTCCTATTCAAAAGGCAAGTAAGTCATGTTACGTCACTTGCTATTTTTGTTTATCTCAAAATCCTTGTTAACTTTCAAGTTTCTAAAAAGTAATACTAGAAGCTAGTGCATTGTCTATTTAGTTCATCTCAAAAATTTAACTTTTGAGTTTCTAAAAATAGTATTAGTAACTAGTGCAATATACTAATATAGCATGTTTCATGAAATGTATGTTGTTCGGCTGTTCCTGGACAGATTTACTGAGTTAGTACCTTTTTTTCATCTCAGTTTAATATCTTACTCAAGCAAGTACGAATTATTTTTTCTGTTATGTAGGTCTCGGATGCCTAAACTCAACCCCAGCCTAGATACGGAGTCAAGAAAAGGTCATCACATGCTTCAAATGCAATTGTATAGTTTCCATCATTAGATACTTAGAGGGTGTTTGTATAATTTCTGAGTATGCTTAACGGCTTTTAAATAGTATGTGAGTATGTTTATGCTGTCCCGGAAAAACAGAATTGGTTAGAAAGTGCCAATCTGATCCGATTTAAAAAGGTCAAGTAGTGACTTCGAAATAGCTCAACATTATTATTAAAACAATGCTTATTTTACCCACAATAAGCATTAAGCAAAGCAGTTTTGTTTTTCCAAGCTTAAAATAAGGAGGTCTAAACTTTGTCTTGTTTTTGTATCCTGTTTTTTGTTTAATCTTGTTTGTTTTTTGTTAACTCAGTTCTGCTTCATCAAGGCCTAGAGTCATGCTCATCTATGGAGGAACTGAAACAATATCATTCCCAGATGATTAGACTTGGCTTATCAGCCGATAATGACGCCATGGGTAGGATTATCAAGTTCTGTGCTATCTCTAGACAAGGTGATTTGAGTTACGCAATCAACGTCTTTGATACCATGCCACACCCCGACGCGTTCATTTACAACACCATATTTAGGGGTTATTTGCAATTTCAGCTCGCCCGAGAGTGCATATCACTTTACATGGAAATGCTGGAAAGTTGTGTTTTGCCTAATAAATATACATTCCCTCCGGTCATAAGAGCTTGCTCTCTCGACGATGCTGTTGAGCAAGGGAAGCAAGTTCATGCTCAGATTATAAAATTTGGATATCATTCGGATGGTTTTTGTCTCAATAATTTGATTCTTATGTATGTGAGCTTCAAGAGTTTGGAGGAAGCAAGAAAGGTCTTTGACAAGATGCCTCAACAAGATGTTGTGTCGTGGACAACATTGATTAGTGGTTATTCTCAGTCAGGGTTCATTGATGATGCTCGTAGAGTTTTTGATTTGATGCCACAGAAGAACCCCGCTTCTTATAATGCAATGATAGCAGCATATGTTCAAAGCAACCATTTCCGTGAAGCGTTCCTATTGTTTGATGAAATGCGGTCAGATCATGTCAAATTGGACAAATTTGTGGCAGCTAGTATGTTATCAGCTTGTACAGGTCTAGGAGCAATGAAACAAGGTGAATGGATACATGATAATATCAAGAAAAGCGGGATTGAAATAGACCCAAAACTCGCAACAACCATCATCGATATGTATTGCAAATGTGGTTCCCTTGAAAAGGCATTTGATACATTCAATGGGTTACCAAGAAAAGGAGTTTCCTCGTGGAATTGCATGATTGGTGGATTTGCAATGCACGGGAAAGGCGAGGCTGCCATTGAGCTTTTCAAGAAAATGGAAAACGAGTCAATACCTCCAGACTACATTACATTTGTGAATTTACTAAGTGCATGTGCTCATTCAGGGTTGGTCAAAGAAGGTCATTATTATTTTCAACAAATGATCAATGTTTATAATATATCGCCAGGAATGGAGCATTACGGATGCATGGTGGACTTGCTCGGGAGGGCAGGAATGTTAGATGAGGCTATGAAATTGATAAATGAGATGCCAATGAGTCCAGATGTGGGTGTGCTTGGTGCTCTCCTTGGAGCATGTAAAATACATAAAAACGTTGAGTTAGGAGAGCAAATAGGGAAAAAAGTCATAGAATTAGAACCTCATAATAGCGGGAGATATGTGTTATTAGCTAATATTTACGCCAGTGCCTCTAAATGGGAACAAGTTGCCAACATTAGGAAGTTGATGAATGACAGGGGAGTGAAGAAAGCACCGGGGTTTTCACTCATAGAAATGGGAGGCAAAGTTAATGAATTTATTGCAGGAGGAAGAGCTCATCCTGATTCCAAAGAGATATATGCAAAAGTTAGCGAAATGTTGGCTTGTATTAAATCTATTGGGTATGTGCCTGAACCCGAGAGTGTGTTGCAAGATATTAGTGAAGAAGATGTCGAGAACCCGTTGTTTTACCATAGTGAGAAGCTAGCCATTGCATTTGGTTTGTTAAAAGCAAAACCAGGGGAAACTTTCAGGATCACCAAGAACTTGAGAGTATGTAAAGATTGTCATGAGGCGAGTAAACTCATCTCAAAGTATTTTGATCAGGAAATAATTGTTAGAGATAGAAGTCGGTTTCACCATTTTAAACACGGGGTATGTTCGTGTAATGATTACTGGTGATTCTCAAAGTGAGTTAGAACCAACAAATAGTGATTTTTTGTTACATCAAACCAAATTTCTAAAGAATGGTATCAAGCTACTTGGTATTTTGGATGTAAAATCACAGTAGTTTTGGCTTCATGAATGTTGTAAAATTTGTGTACATGCACTATAAAAGAAAAACTAACATTTTTGCTGCAAGGGCAGGGAGTGGTTGATGTAATCATCTTTTTGGTTTCTTCTCGGCTTTTCCTGTTTGCAAGGTTAACACAGACGCCCTGTGAACATTTTGTAATAATGAAATAATATAAAGGTTATGTACCAGCCATAAAAGAAGAAACCTATGATACAAGCAGCACCACAAAATCAGAAGATCCTGAGACATGTCCTGGAAATTAAACACAGCAAACTAGCTGGTGTTTAACATAGTTTAAGCTCGTAATATGATGGGTAGAACCGTAGAAACAGAGCCATTACTGAAAGTAGCATAATTGTTGATGTTATGGAGATGATACAAACAGATTGTCATACCAAACAGACATCCATATAATAGAGGCCCGAGATGAAAAGCTACTGCATTCCTAGACCATCCATCACTAAATTGGATGAATATCTGCATTGAAAAGTAAGTACTTAATGATAGTAAATGATAGTCTCGTCACTTGACGCCTTAGGATTGAAATGAGCCCACTAGCTGTCTGTTACAAGCAAGTCAACCTCTGCTGCACAATTATAATTACGATTTCTGACCATTAACACAGATCCATACAATTCCGATCTGTATCTGCATAAATTAGACACCAAATGTTTGTAATTTTTAGCTTCGTTGGAGTTATAGAACCAGTCCTAGTAGGGGGGGATCGTAGTTTTAGGCAGCCATATAAAGTACAAGGTACAATTTAGAAAGTCAAAGAGCCCTTCTTTGGAAATGGCACAAGGAGACAAATCGAACATAACCCAATCCTAGCAGCATAATCACTGATAGCACAACGAGACAAATCAAACGCGTGCAGACGGAGTGGGCCATGACTACGCGTGCAGACGGAAGGGTAGTGGCAACAAGAGAAGCTTGCAGCGACGAAACAATAATAAAATTTATTGAAAATATTGACCAAATATATCCACTTTCTTTTAAATAAGTTATTTCTAGAAAATCTTGTATTAACAGTAACACTACCATGAATTGCATGAGTCTCATTGTTTCACCATGGTTCAACTGAACTATTTTGCAATTTTCTTTGCCAGAACTATCCATGGTATACAGTTTCGATTATTTGCGCACAAAAGAGAAAAGATTGCCTGAGGATCAGATCTGATAACTACATGTTTGCCAGAGATGCATTTTTAAATTACAAAACAAAACAAATTGACTACTGAATACCAATCACTTGCTTCCAAATCATTTACACGTTTGAAGGAATTCAATTATCAAGGCAATGGTTCTTGTGAATCTCCCAAACGAGACAAATGAAGATATGCATCTGTTCCTGCAAAATGAAAATACACGAAACTCTTTAGTTTTCATTTTAAGTAACATCATAATTCATTGCTCTTTCTTGTATTATGGATACAGACCATAAACAAAATAAGAAATGCAAAGAAATTAGATATTGTCAACGTCTTAATGAGAAATTCCCAGATCAAAAAAAAAAAAAAAAAAAAAAAAAAAAAAAAAAAAAAAGGTACAATAATCAACAATATTTTCATTTTGGCAGAAAATATTCTTTAGCTAGAGGAAACACTTGAAAGGGATGCAACCAGACTACTGAACTAATGGAGCACTCAGGCCCTGGGAAAGAGTCTACAATGGCTGCCGAGAATAAACAGGATGTGCCGGTTGACTGGAATCCTTGGCAAATAGTAAAGTAAGAGTTGGGACCAGCCGCATGCCATCTAAGATATAAATAAAATCATCCGTTGTCTTTTAACCGGCTGTTCTTCTATGTCAACACAACTACAGATATGTAGAAACCATTTTCCACCTTAAATTTCGTGCAACCCTTAAAACAGTGCAATCTCATCTCCCATTCAGACCACTAGAACAATCTCATCCACTTAAAAATCAGTGATAGATGACAAATTGTAAGTTTCTCTCATGGCCTTCACCTCACGCAAACAATTGTGAACCTTCTATGCAGCTTATATAAACGTTTAGAGACATCATATGGTACGAGCATAGTACGTCAGCACTCGCACCAACAATTTGTTGGGAAATTTTCAAAATATAGTATGTTGAAATCATTTTGGGATTGAGTCTTAGGAAGGAAATAAAGTGTTTTGTTGTGTATTGTTGATGACCCACGAATAGGCAATTAGCGACAGTTTTTCTGTCACAAAACCGTTGCTAATGAACCATCACAATTGTAAAGACACATCTTTTCGAATTGGTGACAGTTATATCGGTTAAAAAGGTGTCAATGAGCGAACCATCACGACTGTTAGAAAAGGTTTCAGTTAGCGACAGTTTTTCTGTCGCTAAGTCGTCACTTAAGCGTCGCTAATTGCACCTTTTGGTGAACCATTGTGACTATTTGAATGGTCACGAGCATGCCTATATATAGGGCCATTATTCCAGCGTTTTTGATCATCCAAAGCCAAAAACAAACACATACAAAATCTTATTTTCAATATACCCGATTGCTATACATAATAGTGCTATAGAACTATTATTTGTAGTGTCTTGAAACCCCCAATAACTCGGTAGTTCATCCGGATTATCACCACCATCGTGTAGTGTTGATAATTGCTACATACGTTGCTTCATTGTATCTTGGGAGGCAATTCGTCAGTAACCCATAACACGATTGTTCTAAAAGAACGGTGGGGGCGAAATTGCTTTAAGGACAGAGAGAACTCGCCTTGAAGTAACAAGTAGTAGCATTAAACTTCATTTTATAAAACATTATTCTAGAACCCCGGAACTAACACAATTCTTAATTTTTTTCTAAAATCTTGATAAAACTACCAATAAATCTCGTGATGCAAATGCAGCTTTATGGGTTACAAATGTTCAATGCAGACATACAACAGAAAAATCCAGTAACAACGTATGTGATAAATCCCATAACATATATGTTGCGATATCGAATTAGAGGTGTAATTTTGGGTCATAACATATATGTTGCGATATCGAATTAGAGGTGTAATTTTGGGTGAGGTAGGTAACGGGTCAACAGCATAACAATCTAGTGGAGGTCAAAAGGGGTTGGGTCAAATCACAAACACTTCTTACATACTTTTTATATGTTCCCTCTTAAGCTTAACCCGTGTTACAGGTCAGAATAAAATATACCCCAAATCAATTCATTTATAGGTAAATGGGTAAAAATTGCCACCTCTAGTTACAATTGTAAAGTGACGTCCTTAATAGTCAGTAGGGGACTGCTAATAACTATTGACCATGTGTTTAAAATATTTTGGATGTCACTAGCAGTCTGTTGTTTGAGATTGGGGTGGTATCAGCAGCCCCTTGAAACGTACATACTGAAACTATTGCATCCTCTTCTGCTAATGACATTAAGCTCTATGGGAGTTAGAATTGTCAGTCCCTTAAAAGTCTTCACTAGCAATTTATCAGTTCTTTACATGGTTTAACTAAGTATAAATGTCGTGTGTACGGAGTAGGGGTTTCTCCGCCGATTTTTGACCTTTTGAAGAAATGTTATGCGGTATTTGGGTCTATGTGCTATTTTGGTTTTAACATGCTGATTGAACAACTCTCTCAATCAACGTGTAGTACATTTCTCTGGACTTACACTTCAAGTTTTATAAGGAATAAACCAGTACATAAGCATCTGACCCTTGATTTAACAAATAGCCCTTTAGAGGTGCACTGAGGTCATTCGGCCTTGACTGTACTTTGAATCATTGTCCAAAAATTAATGGTGATATGTCAATATTGGTGTTTACTTATGCCAAAAAAGAAGAAAGAAGCAAAGATATGAAATGTCATCATCTGCAATATTATAAACAAGGGCTAGATAAATATATTTGTGACTTGAAAAAAAGAAAAAACTGAGATGATAAACGGTGTTATATTATACCAATAGATTAGACACAGTAGAAGAATGAGCAAGAATAAGAATTAGATTTTAGCGAACATATTAAATGTATGAGTGATGAAATAATTTCTCTTCTTACTAATTACATCTCCAGAGAGATGTTCTCGAAATCATTGATATGCTTAATAATACAATGAGCATCAACATATATAAACTGCACACATACATATAAATACATCCACATTCATAAACACATATCCAATATGGTAGAATCTCCCAATCCTACTATGCATCTACGACACACCCAATTTGTCTCCCATTACCGGCAATAACCATAACCTTCTTGAAAAAAATAACCAGAACTAGAGGCGCATAATTTCGGCAGTCAGACGGGTTGGGTTCGGGTCAAAAAGGGTGATTTTGGTTACTGTTCGAAGTGGGAGTGGGAAAGAATTGGTTTCATATTAAAACACTTAGAGCATGGGGTACGGCTGAGCCGTCGCTCGCACCGTCACCACCAGCCCACCAAAACCGACGGCGCACCGTACCGGTGGTGGCGCCGTTGGTGCTCGCGCCGCAGCCACGGCTCAGCGCCGTCGGGTATTTTTTTTTTTTTCCTTTTCTTTTCTCCCTTTTGATGGGTTTGTTTGTGTTTGTGTTTTTATGTCGTGTTTGTGTTTGTACGCTGTGTTTGTGTGTGGGTTTTCTTTTTTTTTTTTTTTTTGGTTGCAGGCTGCAGATAAGGAAGAAGAAGAAGTAGGTTTTAGTTTTATATATTTTTTACTTTTTCATTTTATACCCTTTTGTTTTAGGTATTTACATTTTAAGTCAATTTGACATTCTTTTACATCCCTAGTCCTTAATATGCTTGCAATCTTAGTCCCTAAGCTATTATTTTTTTTTTATTAGTTAATCTAATGTGTTTTAGTTAATATTGTGTATGTTTTGTTAATATTGTATATGTTTTATTTAATGTAAAAAGAAAAAAAAAATATGGCCGACGGCACCAGAATTTCTGGTGCCAACGAATACCGCTGAAATGTGGTGCTGTGGGATTTCTGGTGCCGTGGAGATTTTTGCTGACGTGGCAGCACTTTTTGTGCCACGGTTTGAAGCCATGGCACGACGATACCCAATGCTCTTAAAAATATGGTAGCTCTTTAATAATAATAAGTGTTATCTATATGACTACATATAATATATTATTTCAAATATAAGATTGACTGTGAATGGGTCAATTAAGGAAAACATGCCCTAGGCGACTTGTGACCCTACACTTTTCAATTAAGGCTTATAATTTACCCATTGACTTGTTAGACATAAAACATAACCCTGTTCAACCCCATGCCAAGTATATGAATAGAAATTGTAACATCAAATCAGACTGTAGACTCATTATTTTAAGTGGAAGAACGTTATAGCTATGCTAAATAAAATCATACACAGCAAAGAGTATAACATACTAAATATATGGATCGTATTTAAGTAAATTTCTGAGATTGGTGTCAAACATACCGTAACCTTCCATGGAGATGATTTGCAGATCCCCTCCAAAATACCGAGCATACAAGCGGCTAATGGGGAGGCCAAAACCATAACCTGCCATTGTTGCTATATCTGCAGTTCCAAGATCCACCCGCTCATCAAGTGGATTTTTAGCAGTACTGTAGAGATAAGTAAAAATTCTAGGAAGACCACTTCTTGGTATGCCACCTCCTTCATCAGAAACCTACAATTGATACCAAACACCCATTGACAAACATATAGCTGGATATGGACACAATATACAAGATGATTGATTAAACATCAAATCCAACATGCCTTAATTGTAACATCTTCCAAGCCATCTGCAACTATTATTCGTATAGGAGGTGCAAGTTTGTCCGAGTCCATAAACCGCTCCTCAACAGCACGCAATGAGTTTTTAACCAACTCAAACACCATCAAATGCAAGTGATTTGGGACGTATCTGCCATTAACGTATCAAAATCAATAAACCAAGACATTTAGGTCGCAAAATGGCTGGGCAGGCAGGCTGGCTAACATGTACAGGTTTGAAGTTTGAACAGGTCAGTTTTAATGTCGAGAAACCATCCATGCCTGGATGGATTCACCTGGGAATACATTTTTATCCAATTTTTAGTTTCTTTTATAGGTATATCTTTGGCAATAAAACTTTGTAAGGTTGTATGCACTAAAAGTAGGCATTGGGTGACTCTAAACCCCATCGATCTGTTTCACTTATAAGTTAACTTTAACTTCTTAATAGATCCGTTTGAAACAAAAACACAACCCAAATCTAACCATTAATAAATGTATGGGTCAAAGTCAATGGTCTATTATGAAATGTCGAGAGAAATTCACGAGAACATACGGGAATGTGAAATCAGGATCACCATAGACAGTAACTTCAGGCGCACTGCCATACTCACGTAAGCAAACAGAACGTGCATCCTCACTAGCATGTCTTGCAACCTCTACTGGTGACATCTTTGTATGTATATAACCAATTTGATCTGGTAGTGGATTCGGTTCATGCATTGCCACATGCTGACCTTCGAATACATTAAAAAAACAAGTTCCTAATATCCATTTCAGAAAAACTAACAGATACTAAAGGGATGTTTGGATGTGCATTTCAAAGCTAGTTGTTTGATAATTGAATAATCAAAAGTAGATACTTGCACTAAAATGGTCAGTAGAATTATGGGTAATGTGGCTTGAAATACTGATTAGCTGTTCACATATTTAAATGTGTTTAGCAAATTTGAATCATTTAGGAATTTTACTATAGCATAACATTTTTCTTAATAAACGGCAACATATTGTGAAATGTGAGTGAACGTTATCTCAAACTAATTCAAGAAAGCGGTAATTAGTTAACTTTGATATACTCTTAGATAAGCAGTCTTAGTTAAGTTGCAGCTGATATGATACTGGTTACTTGAATACCACCCCGAATAATCAGATAGCCAGAAGCATAAATAGTTTATCAAAATACTAAAAGGCGACTATTGCATCTTCAAGTAAGAACATAAATAAGCGCAAATCCAAACATCCCCTAGTTACAAAAACATATAGAAGAGATGAACTAGCAAGAGATGAGATGAATATGGAAACTAACCAATCAGCATACGTATCCCAATTCTTGACATATAAAAGCGATCAAGAAACTGGTGAATGTCATCCAAATCCATGTAAGTAAGTTTAGGGTCAAGATCTTTCTTCAACTGCTGAACTCCTAGAGCCATGGTAGGGACCACATTATTATGTCTGACCTTGATCAAATTAATCATTTTGGTGAAATCTTGCTCGTCATTTTTGTCTTTGATATCAGGAAATGCTCTAAGGTCACGAAATGAGTCCAGATACCAATCTCGCACCTTGTAATTCAGTCAAGAGATTGAATCAGTTTTACGAAAAACGGAGCTAATCAAGTGCAATTTTGATCATGAACTGAAATCAAGTTGCTACAAAAACTGTTCAGAAAAGAAATTTTGTCATGTTTGTGACTCATTATACAGACAGCAAAAAAGGCTGAGTTAAATCCTAGTACAAAGATTCTAGGATAACTTTTACTCTCATTAAAATATTATATCCTCAAGCGTCAAGCATACATATATACATTCCGTCTGATTGAAACTGGAATATGAATGGAAACTATAAAACAGTAGGTATACTAAAGTGCAACATATTATCTATATATCTTAATTTCATGGTGATATCAAGAACTTGAATGAAGCGAATCATGAAATGAAATATAAAAGGGTTGCTTATTTTTCTACTTGTCCACCTCCAAACTACCTCTGCTTTTAGCTAACATTGAAATAAAATACGCAGTTTCAAATAAGCAGGTAGGCAGCTGCACTGCCTATTTCAATGTGCTTATTTGAGGTCAATCTAAAATTCATGTTCTTTACTTTCATACGTGACCTTAACAAACTGTTGTCTTTTCCGAATACATTTGCCTTTTTTACAAAAACTGGTATTAGTAAGATTCAAAGACATGCATTTAGGCCGATTACTAATTCGCCCTCTTTAGCATCAAGCTCGAATCGCCATAGCAAAATTCCCTATCCAAACACCATTTCCCAAAAACCATACACATAAACAAGCCGAAACACCCTATAAAGAAAACCCAATTCACAGATCACATAATCCAAACACACAAACATAAAAAGATAAGTACTTTAAGGATAGCAGGTTTTTCAGACAAGCCATAAGGCAAAGACTGAAGTTCAATAGCACGTCTAGCAATCCTTATAGGAAGTTCTTTATGAAGAAACTGAGCAGCTAAAATCAAATTCCTTTCAGTAAATCTTGACCCAAATTCCAGCATGTAACGAAGACTGACTCCTGTTTGTTTCATTGAACCCCATTTTTGTACTTCTTCTATCAACGACTTTGAGAATGTTTCGTAGAGCTTCTTAGCCGCCATTCTTGTCTTTTTTTTTTAAGAAGAAAAGGAGGAGGAGGAGAAGAAGAAGCAGCACCACTCAATTCTTTTGAGCCTCATCTATTCATTCATGGTGATTAAGATGGTAAATAGTGTTTATTATTATGGTTTTTGTTGTTTAGGATGATTAGTTTGAAACCCATATCATTGGTTTCGTTTGTTGGTGTTTTCTTTTTGGCCTTTGTGTCATCTAATCTAATGGTTTAAACTTAACAGACGGTTACTTATTTTTGTGTTTTTGTTACTTTATTAACTAGTCATAATACCCGCGCACGCGCGGGTTTTTTTAATTTTTTTGAATCATGTATTTTTATTTATTAAAAAATAAATAATTTAATCTTTATTTTGTTTGATTTATGATGTTTAATTATAATTTTTTTATTATTAAAGATAATTATTTAAAAATTTTAATCTTATTATTAATTGCATTTTATCTATATTTTTTGTATTTATCTTCCACTTGTGTTATGGATAAATATAAAATGTTACTTAATAAGAAAATAATCTTTTTTTAAATAAAATTATTATTAAATAATGTATGAATGCATTTTTTTTAAATGAAAAATTCCCAATAAAGGTTTTGTTTTATTATATAAAAGATTAATGGGATTTTTCTTCAAAATTAGATATATATTCAACGTAACTTAAAATTTACATATATTTTCTAAAATTTAAAATTTCATATACATTCAACCTAACTTAAAATTTACACATATTTTCTAAAATTTAAAATTTCATATACATTCAACCTAACTTAAAAATTACATATATATCGAATCTAAAACTTAAAATTATCATATATGTCCAAATACTCAATTTATAAATAATTAAAACGTTAAAATATATATTAAATATCATTTGATTTTTAACCATTATACCATTGTTTCTCTTTCCATTATAATCGCAAATAAAGGTGTTAGTCGGATCGGGTTAGTCAGGTTCGGTCAATTCGAGCTAGGTCAATTAAGGGTTCAGGCTAAAAAACATACCCGAACCTGACTCTATTTAAAACCCGGGTTAGTCGGGTTCGACTCAATTTGGGTCGGGTTTAGATATGTTTTTTTAGCCTCAACCCGAACCCGACTAACACCCATATATGTGATTATAATGAAAAGAGAAACAATGGTTTAATGGTCATTTTAAAATTAAATGATATTTTAATATGTATTTTAAAGTTTTAATTATAGATAAATTGGGCAATTGGACATATGTAATAACTTTTATATATATTATGTTAGGTTAGATATATATGAAATTTTAATTTTTAGATTGAATATACATGTAATTTTAATGCAAAACAATGATATATATAAAATTCTCCCTTAATTAATCTCATGGTTAATGAATTTGTATGTGTGTATATATATAGCGTAAATTGCAAATTTAGTCACTAACGTATCGCGAAAGTGTAAAAAAAACCCCGAGTCATAAAGGCATGCAAAAATGCCACTAACGTATCGGATAAGTGCAAAAAAGTCACCGAGAGCTAACTCCCGTTAGTTTTCTCGTTAAATGCCACGTCACTAAGGGTATTATCATCATTTCACTCGTTTCAATAGCTAAATTTGCAAAGGAAGACTTAACTTCCGAAACACTATTTATCATCTTCTCCGTTTAATTTTCTATTAAATTTATATTGACAGCCACCACTACCACCACACAACCAACACCACCGCCCTCTACCACTAATAAATATTTTTGTCGACATAAAATGGTCCATAATTTCTAGTACTATTAAATATTTTTTTCGACATAAAATGATCAAATTCAATCTCAGTTTAAGTTTGCAATTGCTACAGTAAATATATCATGTATTTCTTAAATGATAAACAATACAATTAATTAATTTGTTCCGTAATAGGACGCAGTTGAATATAACTTAATTAATTCGTTACCAATATCAACAGAGATGGACTTCATAGATTAATTACATTAAAAATAATGAATTACGGAGTAATTGATATTGCTACATCTACTCTTAATAGTCAAACTAACTTTAGACAGAACAGTCAAAATGTTGAACCATGTATTGTAAGTTATGTATTGTAAGTGTTGTCACCTTCAAGAAGACCACCATCATTACGCCGGAAAAGACACCATCACCACCACAGAAGAAATCCACTTTTGACTAATATCTTATCTCACACTCTTTCTCTCATCTTTTCATCACAAACACTACATAACACTTAATCTTGCTACAACCCCAACCATTTTCGGTTCACCAAAACAGCATGACCGCGCCAAACCCGGCTACGTTTTTTCAGTTCTTGAATATATTGTGTTTTTAGTGGCACTTTGATGGTGGGTTTAAAGATGTTCTTGAAAGATAATGGTTATATTTTCGTAAGAGATTGGTGATCGTTGTGGTGATATGCCTAGCCCGTGAACACCAATAATTCAGGCCAAATTCAGGTTAGTCAATTTGTTATTTTCTTTGGTGACCAGTTGAGCACACACTACTTCCATTCCACGGTGAATGTAGGGGTGTTGTAGAGTGTGGTGGTAGATCGTGACCGGAAAGAATGATGGTAGTGGTGGTAGATTGATGATTGTGATGGTGGCGATATGGTGGTGGTTTTTTGGGTTCACTGATTATTGTGATTAAAGAAATTCACCTCTTGTAAGATTGTAGTGCTGATGTTTTTTTATACTTATAGTGTTAAAATGATTGTGTGCAATGATTTGTAAATATGACTCATTTACAAGTAGTTAAATCAACTAATTTGGCTATGAATGTGTTGTTGAATCCAGTAATTGATTTCTTTGCATGCTGTTTGCTTATAATCATTTCACAAATTTTATGACAACTTCAGAGACTGTCGTTCACAAAATTTATTGATTAAATTGTTGTCACGTTGTTTGCTTATAATCATTTCATTAGCAAACATTAATCAGTTGTTGTGACTAGTTAAAACCGGTTATCGACACTTAACAAAATACTAGATGATGTATTTTTGGATGTTGATATGATGAGATAAAGAATTTATTTTATTTTTTTATTTTTTTTGCACATCTCTGGGTTTGATGTTCTTGATGTTCTTCATTTGAGATTAAAAATAATTGCAAATTTAAAAGAAATACAAATGGGGAAGATGACGAGGGTATATTAGTCATTTCACTGCACTTAACGAGAAAACTAGCAGGAGTTAGCTCTCGGTGGCTTTTTTGCACTTATCCGAAACGTTGATGGCATTTTTGCATGCCTTTATTACTCGAGGTCTTTTTTGCACTTTCGCGATACGTTAGTGACTAAATTATCTATATTTGGTACTTTCTTAAAATAAAAGTCTTAAAATATTAAGCCAATACATTTACTTATGATGCGGGATCACAAGACCTTTGCAAAGGGTGTTACTTCTCAAAGGATCTTGAAAAGCTTGCAATCCTCCAGGCAGTGTACCTGACCGTTATAGTGTAGTATATGGTAGGTCCGGGGGATTGATCGTTCTCTAGGGGAATAGTGTCGTTAGGATTGAGATGTAGGTTAATTAGGTCTAAAGGTGAGGGATGATTCTTTCTGTATTTTTATATTTTATCGAAAGCAATAAAATCTCGGGTATTAGAAGAGTGGGCGGAATTAGTTGCTAGCCAACTAACCCAAAATTACTAATTAAACAAAATAAAATGAATAACAAGAAAAATAAATGCGGTGGATTACTTATCATAGACAAATGTGTTTACTTAGATTTCACTACTCCCTAGTTATCTCTTATTGATATATTAATTTGTTACAATTGTTTGATCGAACGATTGTATTCCTTAATATCGGGCGTGGGGGCGTGTACGTCCTTTCCCAACTCTATGAGTATCTATTTCTTCTTATGATGACACATTTAGTGTCCTACCATAGAATCATCAACATCCACTCATGCATTAAAGACATTCAAGCATGTTACCGTATATGAGATTAGCCAGTTTTCTTAAGCCTAACGTGAGTCAATCAATCAAACAATCAATAACAAATCAACAATCAATAATTAACAACTAGGTTTCATTAGATCTAAGCAGACACTAAGAGATCTAAGCTAGCATGTTAATGAAAAGAAAAGACAAACGATTAATCAAACAACACATAGACATATTGAATGATCAAAAGAGAACTTATCTTTCAATTAAACATGGAAAAGAATAGGGTTTGAAACCCTAAAGTTGCTGTAAAATTCGGAGTACAAAGTTCCCTCTAAGTTCCACCTCTCTTTAATGAAAAAAATCTAAAAGTATATATAGAATTACATAGGTGACGTGTCAGGTTATGAGTCCTGACGCCGTCATCTCGCCGTTATTAGGGTTTCTTGTCGCCCAATTAAGCTTCTTGACGTCGTCACTCTTTATCTTCACTGGGCCGTCTCTTGTAAATACAATATGTGATGGCCTATTCCATTTAACACGTGACGCCGTCACATATTAATCCTCCAAAAGTTCTCTGGCGCGTCATATGCAAAGGATTTCCATCACCTGAATCTTCAAGTAACGGCGTCACCTTATAAGGCGTGACGTCGTCCAGCATAGTTTCTTGATTTTGTCGTTTTCTTCACTTTTAACTCCAAAAACGTCCAAAATGCTCCATTTTCCAGAATTCTTGTCCCAAGTACCTAAAATGACAAAAGAAGCGATTTAAGGTAATATTTGACCATATGTTCACGATTTAGGACTTAAATGACCCCCTATAAGCGTATCATATAAATCCTTATCAAATACCTTTACACTTGGGATTTGCTTGTCCTCAAGCAAATGAGCTCTTATACCAATCAAAATACAAATTAGTGGTCGTTTAACATTAATATAGAAGTAATAACAACAAATGATCATTCTACCTTAGTCAAAATTAGCACGGAAATTATACACTAGCACCTCACATTTAGTGTTTGGATACTCTCATCTCTCAGGTGTTATAAGTATATATATCACAAATGGAAATGGAAAAGATATCTCTCACTACCTGATAGCAAATAGATTGCAATAGGCTTGGGAAATGATCAAAACCTCCACCACTTTGGCGTAAGCACCTAGGATAAACAATCAAAGAGGTCTTTTAAATGGTTGTAACATTAGGTGTAAGGGTAAGGAAAAACACGGTTTGTCGGATAAATGGATATTTTACTAGTGGCAAGTTAATCATCTTAGTCAATTACATGTACAATGAGGCGTTGTTAAGCCAAGACTCGAATCACTTAAACTATCTACGACTCTTTTTGGATTTTTTCAAGACACTATAATAACTTAAACATAAATAAAAAAAACGGATGGTAGCCTGTATGTTTTTCCTTTATTATTATTATTATTATTATTATTATTATTATTATTATTATTATTATTATTATATATATATATATATATATATATCTCAACCTATATATAGAACAAGTGTGATTGCTATTTTTAGATGCAAAAACTCTCTCAAAATTCTAAAAGAATGACACGTGGAAACCTCCCTACTAATAGAAAGATTTCGAAATTTTTTAAATCAAAATCTGGAGAAAAAAATGGGAGATAAATTAGGGAACAATTAATTCAAAACAAGGGAGCAATCCCTTCAATTCATCTACCTGTCATTCAACCATATCATCTTTTTATTCAAAATCTTCCATGCAAATATATTGTTATGAAGATCCGATCATCAATATCTAATTTACGTTATTCAAAAATATCAAAATTACCACATAAAAAAAATCTGCAAAACGAAAAAAAACCATAAAACAATCAAAATTAACATTGAGGAACGTTTGGGTAAGCAGTAAATTCATCATGATTTTAATCGCAATAGCACAGGTAAGCAATTAGCTATTTCAATACTAATCATCAACCTTCCCGTATTGGATTTACAGGTTTATATAGCAACACGCTTTCAGTGATTTGATCAAGTATTGGATTTACAGGTTTATATGGATGAACACATGTAAGTGTGTTAGTGTTCAATTGGGTATGTTGGATTTCCAGTTTCTGTTTCATTTTTACTATATATAATATGATATACGGTTTTTTATTTTGATTGTAAATGTGTGATTGATTGGTATAATGTTATTTTCACTTTTAAAATGGTGGTTTATTGATATCAACAATAAGGTGTGTGTCATATAGTTGAAGCTATTAGTTACTGAATATTTATATATGTTGGTAAGGCGTTTGATAAAATGCTCAAATGAACTTTTCTTCAAGTGCAATGAGTTCTAAACTTGGTTAAATCTCAAGCTCTATGTTATGGATGAAACATGATTTATAGAGCGTTAACAAGTACGTTTCTGCTCCTTTTTAAAGCCATAGCTCTTTCAATTATGGAGGCTTATTCTATAAGTGTGCAACATGAGCAAGCTATTGTACATGACTACATGTTTATCAACCATAACTTGGCACCTTTGTATTCACGTTAGGACAAATTTTGCTTCATTTTCATTTTATGTTTTCATAGTGTATGTCTTCACCATGCTGCTGATCTATAATCGATTTTGTGTTTGGAACTCTTCAAATGACAATATTTGATGTATGTTGCTTTAGTTTCCATGCGACTGTGACTAATATTGTAATATCTTCATCAATTACAAGATGTTACACCATTGCTTTAATATTTTGAATAAAAAACATTGGAGCAACACGATCAAAACTTAAAAACCAAATGATGTGCTATAAATTGTTCCGAAAAAATGACACATGATTCAACATACCTTTGGGGTATTCTTCATTTACTACAATAGTTATTAACAGTAAAATACAACTTGACATAGACGTTGCAATTCTTTTATTGAAAAATGAAAATAACATGAAATGATAAGATAAAACGCATGTCGACATAAATGCGTAAAAGACATTATAAGCATCACCATGGTGCTTAAACTATGATCTTGAGCACACATAAATTGACCTATTTTGCAAGTGTATTGCAGGACCATTATATGCTATGGTAGTCACCCACCTATATAAAGGAGGTGAAAGTGTTGCACAAGTCGTGTGATGTGGTTCTTGCAACTGCATATGCCCATGAACTACCTCATTACAGTCTTAACGTTGGGCTTAAAAGTATGTTGCAGCAGCCACTTTCAGGTCTTATTTTGTTTATCGTGATGTCTGAGTAATCTTAATTAAAGTTTTCTTTGTTCATTTGTTCTCAGATGCAAGATGCAGCCTATTGTGTTGGACTTCTATTCGCTCGTCGTGTTTTGAAAATGCTTGGGAAGGACCACGAATAACTAGGAAATGTTGAGGTATGCAAATCGTTCTTATCATGTTATGATTACTGTATACAGCATACATTGATGTTATATTACCTGTAACCACAACATCACTTTTGCTTCTTATAGTAACAAAGGTATGCAACGATTTACACACTTTAGATATCCTAACCTATATATGCCCCTATGATATACTATTTACTAAATTAGCTGATATTGTGACAGTTCTTCATAGCTCATTCTGAGGTGAAAGGTGGATGCATCTCACTGTGACAGTTCTTCCAAATGAAATAAGTATAAATGAAAGGTGGAAGGACTTGACCTGAACCAACAACTCATTCCGCTCTTCTTGGCTTGACTTCAAGTTGAGTTTATATACATACCTGCAAATGAAATAAGTACAAATGAGGAAAATGGAAGGATGTAACTTGAAGTTTACTTGATATACATACCTGCAACTCCTGTCAATTTTTTTTGCTACTTTCACATATATCATTAGAGGTGTCGATTTTGAACCAACTGCGTATCATTTGATTTTGACATTTCTGCAGGAAAGCTAATGAGTTCAACATGTCAGTTGTCATAATTTGTTTTGATTATCTGATAATATCGTTCATGTCTAAGTTGTGGCAGGTCGCTCCCATAATTGGCATGCACAACTATCGGTTAGTATTTTAATTCCAAAACGTATTATCATGTATGAGAAGCTCGTATTTTTTCAATTAGCTATTGCGGCTAGAGAAAAGGATACAAGACGTGATGTGTTAAAACAATCATTGAAACATAAATCGTCTTCCCATGAGATTACTAATCAAGATTCTATCCCAAAGGTAATTTTATAAAATAGAGTTTGTGTTGAGTGATTGAATGAATGATTGTTGGTTTGAATTAATGCTTTGTGCGTTGTTAGTTCTCTTTGAAATTCCGCTGCCAGTTTTATTGTGTTTGTGTTTTTAAACATCTGAAAACTATTTTGAAATATAACATTGGATTGATTAGTGAAGATGGGAATCTGTTTTCTGCCTCTCTCATTGTTTCGTGAGTGTACGCATTGAACATTAGTAACCTTTCATATCTTATCTGACTAATGTAAGTTGCTGTAGGTACTGACAGACATTTGTAGGGGTATAACCAATCCTGGGCAGTGTAAGTGATCCTGGCCAATGTGAGCAGCACCAATACACACATTTATCTAATTAACGTAAGTGATCCTAGGCAATGTTACTGATGTTGTGTCTGCTTATCGTTTTACCTCAAGAAAGCCGATTGAGGTATGTGGTATCATAAGTTTCAGTTTTTCTTTTGATTTTGTGGGAGAAATTTGAATTTGATCTTGCCTTAACAAATTTTTTTGGTGTGTTTGTATTTAGTTTTGTAGTTTTTTGGAATTAGGGGTTTTGGTTGGCTGCGGAATTAAGGCATACTTTGATTTAAACTGGTCCCGTTAAGAATGCATATAAAGACCAGAGAAGCAGCTGGAATGTTCGAGTAGATTAGGAAAATCGAGTCTTCCACTTTATGTTATTTTAATTTGACATAAAAAAGCATCCTGATTCAATGCAAGGTAACAAAACAGAGAATCTAAAGATTATAAAGTGATTATCATGACGTTAAGTCCAAAATATCATATCATCACTTCCAAATTGCAACTCAAAACACTCATTTACACATCTTTTATTATCTTTACTAGCAGGAATGCTTAATTGTTGTTATATATTTGTTTGTTTTGCAGCAGGTATAATGAATAACACACTTAGACCCACAATTCCAAACCAATAGAACAGAGTGGTGTTGCAGCATAAGTTCATGTTACTTGGTCTTAGAGGTGGCAAATTAGTCCAGTGGGTGGGTCAAAACAAATTTAGCTGGAAGCGGGAGTACGAGTTAGAAACGACCAGGTTGACGCATATTATTTTCTTTAACATTATTTTGGATATATAAAGCAGGAAAATTGAAAAACTATATGGTATTTTTTGCAATTAAAGCCTCTGCAATTTGTGTGTATTCCCTTATTCCTACTGTTATGGATGTCTATCTATTGCATATCCCTCCCAATAAAATAGTTTATAGAATTTATATAAAAAAGATAATGTTTACTATTCAATGACGAAAAAAAATATAAACTTATAATTGATTTGTGATAACTGGAGATACAGATGTGTGGGGTTGAAGCTTAGTAGATGTGTCCATTTCACTTAACTAGCTGACTTATAAGGTTTATGTTTATATGATTGTTGGGTTTTGTTTGTTAATAGGATGAAGATGTAGTATCATAACCATGCTGAGGGATCGCAAAAAGGAGTTGGCAACCGCGATGATGGGGGAAGGGAGAGGATCATGATATGAGAAGAATCCAAGGATGTTACACGACATCACTTATTACCTACAGATGCTTTTGAAGGTAATTTTTTCGCCTAAAGTCTAGCATTTTCCCGTTGTACAGTACAATTTCAATTGATAAGGAGGTCTTTGGGATTTGTTCAAGATTGTTTGGATCTGATCAGAGTATAAAAGCAATTTTCATTTGATGATTAGAACATCTGTATACAGGTTAATGTTAATGCCCTTCAATATAGAAGAATGGAGGTTGATGAACCCTGTTGATGATGTTGTGATGGTATACAAGATGTAGATTTCATCAAATCAGATACAGATATTGTTACAGGCTTCACACTTTTTAATGAGGAAAATGGTGCACGTGGGTAAATTTTGGTAGATCAAGTGCAAAGTTATGTGCTATGGATTAGCAACTAAGAACATTTTAAAAAGAGTTATTGATGTGGACTAAAGAGAATGAGGAGGATTGAAGTTGAAACATTTGATGATATTGATCATATAATTTCATTTTTGATGTAAAATTAAAAATATGTTATATTAGTAACCCGTAAACTTTAAAACTTTTGATTTCATGGATGCATGTGTCTATTTATATATCTTTTGCTTAATATATTTGTTATGGTATCATTTGATAAGCGAATTTAAAATTTAATCATATAGTGTTACTTAAAATGTAATTACAGAGCTAGCCCGCCCAACGGGCGGGTCTTGAAGCTAGTATATATAATATATATATATATATATATATATATATATATATATATATATATATATATATATATATATATATATATATATATTAAACATCACTTTATTAAAAAAAATCATAGAATTTACAAGAAATTAGAGGGGAGCCGAGATACTATTTGGGCCCCCACTCCTCTAGCTATAGCAAAGCAAATCCTACTAAAAATATGGGTAGCACCATGCGCCACGACGTCTTGAGAAACCGAGAACTTCCGGATCCGCTTCAGTAAAGTCACCGCATCTTTCTCAAGTTCCCCAAAAGAAGAGAATGAGAAGGGGAGAAACCCATATCTAATATCCACGCATTTAGCCTCATATTATTATTATTATTATTATTATTATTATTATTATTATTATTATTATTATTATTATTTTGCATACACTTTTACTCTACCATCCAAAATAATACATCATAGGGAGCTTGCTTTCCCTTTACACTGGAATTTTTACATAATTAAAAACAGAGACTCGGATTAAGATAATCAAAACACTTGGAGTACTTTATAATAGTAATGCATATATGGGGGTAATAAATGATCTTCTTCCTCATTACTCCATAACACTAGCACTTTACCCATGAGTCTCAATCGTCCCAAAAAAATATGTACAAAATATGACTCGACTTAGCAACCATGTAATCAATTAGACAACTAACTAAGGGTTTAAATATGTAACAATAATGCACTAAAGATGAGTGCATACAAGGAAGGCTAAGGCGATTTTGGTGTACATTTGGGGGTGGATTGTAAACAAATTCTTCCTTTAAGTAAAATGCTTAAAGTTATAAACGAAAAAGATAGGCTCTGAGGAGTGTACTAGGGGTATCGTGTAATAAAAATGAGTACATCGCAAAGGTGTGGAAAAATTACTTGACCAATGAAGTCAATGTAATTATAATACATGTCTAAAACATGGGTTATCCTAATGCCTCTTATCATATAGCAAATCCTAACTACACGAATGTAGTCTCACTAGCGGTATGCATCACTAACGCAAGTTCTAGAATCTAAATACTACTAGTACACTCACAAGCACTAACGATGAATGCTTTTTCCTAACAATCTAAAGATGAACCTCACATTTTTTGGGTGAAAATTTTTGAGTGGTACGGTTTTTGTGCTAGTCATATTTTTTCTATCCATGAGACGCTTATTAAGATTAAAGTTTCATTACTATATGTTGCAAAAAAATTTAAATTTTGTGCTAAAATTACCCTAACAAGTATTTTTCTTAGTTTTATTACACATTTACTATTAGACAAAACAAAAATCAAGTGAAGTTATAGTTTCTAAGGTATCCGAATTTACCCTCGTTACACTTAAGTCGAACATTGTCCCCAATGTTCCAAACAAAAGGTGTAAAAGCAAAAATAAATGAGAATGAAAGAAACTAATACTTCCCTGATTTGCTCGGTATAGACAACATGGTAACATGGTTAAATCCTCCTCCAAGAAAACGAGCATGCAAAGCTTCACTCCATAAATATAATCATCTTCTTGTTCAATATAACCTGTTAAACTACTAAGAAAACAAACAAGAAACCTCACGTAAAATCGGCGGTAAATTCTATATAAAAGTAAATCCTAGAAAACAAGTAAAGATATAATGCTTTCAAAATATATGTTTGAAGATTCCCCGAGCTTAAAAATTTTAGATTTTACTAAACTTTACAATTCCGGCAGAAAAAAAACCTGGAAAATTTTTCTGAAAATAAGACCTGACGTCGTCAGGTTTTACCCTTGACGCCGTCAGAAATGACCTGACATAATTTTTTATATTTTGTTTCTGAAAAATTTCTGAAAAAGTCCATGTTTTAGTACCTGGAATTCCTGCAAAACATTCATTGTGACTCGATACAAGCATTTGACTCAAACAAATACTAATATGTATACTAATTTCTAATTGTTATTGTTCATGTTCGATCCGTTCTTAGAAACAAATATGACTTCCCTTACACTTATCTTTTTGCAAAATATCTTTATATGTAATTAAGATGAGGTGAAAAACAAAATAAAACATTTTCACAATTTTATTTGAGACATAAACAATAAACAATAAGGAAAAGTATACGTACGGAAGCAAATAAAATCGAACAAACAAACAAACATGAAAAAGAAAGCTTGGGTTGCCTCCCAAGAAGCGTTTTTCTTTATTTACGAGTCTTGTAGCTAGACTCAAACTCTCAAATTCATACCCTATGTTTTTCTGTTCCGCAACATGAATGCGCTTTTAAACATCATAACCAGTCTTTCATCCTACTTGTATTCAGGGCCTAAGGCTAAACACCCTGAATAACGAATTTTTTCCTTTTTGTGGTTATCGTCACTATCAACCTCAGTTACTGGAATGTTGTCGACATCAAGATCCTCAACATCCTTAAACCTCTCACTTTTATGGGGCATCCTATACTTAATATTCTCTACTTCATTTGCGAATGTGATAATGCCCTTATCACAATCATAAGCCAATTTAGATGTCTCGACAAAAGGTTTTCCTAGCACAATTTGACATAAGAATTGATCAACAATACCCCTAACATCTTCCAAGATCATAAAGTCGCACTTATAAACAAAATCTCCTACAAAGACATGTAAGCCTTTAACTCTTCCAACAAAATTGCACAATCGACCGGGGTTATAAGGATCTTGTCTAGGTTTCAGTTCATCACTCATGATCCAATTATAATAAAGCCTAGACATGATATTCATTGGAGCTTTTAGATCGATGTAAGTGTGCTCTCTATACATATGACCAAGCATACATGGAATATTTACATTCATATGATCACCCTTCCTAATCCATGGGTTTTTTCGATGTTTCTTGGGACAAGGATAGAAATTTATGGTAACTTAATTCTTCACCGGTTGGAAAGAAGCTCTCAAACATTCTGAAGTTATTCCTTAGTCCCTCTTTATTTTCAAAGTTTCCTACGCAAGTGTTAGTCCTGAACTCAAATTCTCTCTTAATCATCTCATTAAGCTTCCCTAGTTCACTAATCTCTTTTTCAATTTGGTCATGTAACAGAACGATTGCCTTAGGTGAAAAGAATCTAGCTAAGAAGCGGGAAGTAAGATCGTCCCAAGACGAGATGAATCCTACTGGTAGCTGCCATAGCCATTGATGAGCTTGATCACGTAAAGAGAATTGAAAGAGAATTAAGCGTGTCTTTTCTTGAGTGCTAACACCTAAGTCTATGGAATCAACGATTTTTAGGTAGATTGAGGTGTTGGTTTGGATCTTCGGAATGAAGTCTGTGGAATGCACATCCGTTTTGCACCAACCGGATGGTGTCGGATTGCAAGCGAATCACATTGGCTCCTTGGTTGAGCTCAATGGTGTTTCGGTAGCCTTGATGGCTAGGTCGGGAGTAGTCTCCTAAAGTGCGGGCTCTAGGTGGTTCGGGTGGGTTTTGGTGGTTTGGTTGAATAACAGGTTCAAGGATATTAGCACCTTCCATGATGGCGGGTGATAATGATGACGAAATGTAGAGAATTTTACGAGCAATAAATTTGAAAATTTTTGGTTAAAAGTTGAAGAAGAAATTTGCCAAAAAGAAGACGAAAGAAAAATGGCTAATTGTTAACAGTGTAAACTGTAAAGTATCAAGGAAGAACTGACGCCCGTGACGCAAATTGCATTACAAAAGGGTAATACATGTAGTTCACATAATTTTGTCATAGTTTTAGCAATATGGCATAAAGTTAAATCAAGTTGAAAATCAATTTTATCTTCGAGGTCAGTTTTGCAAATTCACATAAACAATTGAGGAACACTTGAGGCAAAGATAAGCAAATTTCCCTATTTATATTATCTGGCCTATGCTGTCAACTAAAAAACTTAAGCCTTACGTATAAGTCGTATATTTTATTATGAAGATATAAACGTGGCCAATGAGAAATCCGCGTAAAGATAATTTAGACTTTAGTTTTAAGCTAATGTAACATAAACATCCATATGGGAAATCTTGACAACCAGTAGCAATCACAATTGACATTTGATCCAACAAGCTTTGAATAGATAATAATACTTTTAGTAAATTCGAATAGGAGAATGCAAAGTATTTGCAAGTTTTATGCTTGTGTTTCACATTACCTTTTCTTGATATTAACAACAACAGATACATCACAACTCATAGTCACATAATTGCATGTGATTACTTCTCTGGTTCTCTCATTTTCTGGTTCCATATATCTTCTACTTCAAGTCATATTTTGGGTTCTTGCACATATATAGATCTCATAATTTTTTGTATACATTGCTTCGTATCCAAATGGGCTATTGAGCTTCTTTGCATTTTCAGGTAAAATTTTCAAAGTAACGCGCATTTGTTTTTTTGACGTTGTTGCTTATAATCATGACACAACAATCATATCAAATGCATCCAAGTTTCGTTGAATCTGTTTTAAAGTTTAATGTGACATGTCTATGCGTTTATGTAGTTCATAACTCTGTTGCTTGCAGAACATTTGTTATGCTTTCTATCTATAAAAAGAATTTTGATTGCATCTTTGTGAAATTCTGTTTTTCAGGCGTCAACTGTGGCATTTTCCTGAAATATTTGTGGGTTGTTGCAGTTCTCATAATGCTTTCATGTTACGGATTTGCGAGAAAGAAATCCAAGAAGGATAACCATAGGCTTGCTTATAGCCAAAATCTGACAGTGACAACATCAACTGAGATTAAAGACATACGGGTTGATAAAAATTCAGCCAAGACTTTTGTAAGCCGTGATGATAGTTCTCGCACCCTATGGAACAAGTTCAGAGATAAAGATAAGGAATCATTCAAGATTTCAACATGTAAAAGTATGGAAAAGAACATACTTAGCAATAATAGTAGTCGATCAGGATCATTGAATCATTTTGATCAGCAAGAAGTGGATAATCTATATACATCTTCTTCACATCCTATGAGTGCAAGTTCTCCTTTATCTGGTTTACCTGAGTTTTCTCACCTTGGTTGGGGTCATTGGTTTACATTAAGGGATCTTGAAAATGCGACAAACAAATTTTCTAAGGATAATGTTATTGGTGAAGGTGGGTATGGAATCGTATATCGTGGCCATCTTGTAAATGGATCTCTCGTGGCTATTAAGAAAATACTCGACAATGTGTAAGTTTCTCCACAATTTTACTTTTGGGTATTTAAATCTATCACTTTATAAGGAATTATCTTTAAATGTTTTTTGGACAGAGGACAAGCCGAGAAGGAATTTAGGGTAGAAGTTGAGGCAATTGGCCATGTTCGGCATAAAAATTTAGTTAGACTCCTTGGCTACTGTATCGAAGGAACCCACAGGTACTTTCCATATGTTTTCTAATTAAAACTATACAATATATAGAGGTGGCAATGTCGACCCCTTGCTTATGTATTAATGGGTCAATTTGTGTTATGTTTCTATAACCAACATGTCTAAGGGACAAAACAAAAACTAGTTTGCTGAAATGGAAACGGGTCAAAGAGGTCAAAAAGTCATCTGCTGTGTTTTTTTATGCATATTACCTAACAAAGTGTTTATAAAATTTTGTACCGTCTTTTTCTATGGAAATAGTATGATTTCTTTTATCATATTTGAAGTGTCATTTATGTTTGAGTCTGCACAAAAAAATGTTTCAGTCTGACCCGTTTAAAAATTACCCGTTCGGCTTGTTACTCAACCTGCTCAACTAGCCCATTTTGCCTTCTATTATAAATATAAGTTTTATCTTTAACTTTTAGAATGGTTTATTTATGTCTAGGTTGTTGGTTTACGAGTATGTGAACAATGGTAATTTAGAGCAATGGCTGCATGGAGCAATGCGTGAGCATGGATATTTTACATGGGAAGCTCGAATGAAAGTTATAGTTGGTACTGCTAAGGCGTAAGTAGTCTAGATTCCTCAGGTGCTACTCTAGTATTCTTATGTGGGATTTTCATCAATAATCTAATGAAACAATCATTTGCAATTTGCAGGCTTGCATATTTGCACGAGGCTATTGAACCAAAAGTGGTGCACCGAGATATCAAATCCAGTAATATACTAATAGATTCCGAATTCAATGCTAAACTGTCTGATTTTGGACTGGCTAAGTTACTAGGTGCTGGGAAGAGTCATATCACAACAAGAGTAATGGGAACATTTGGATATGTTGCTCCAGAATATGCAAACAGTGGGCTTCTGAATGAAAAGAGCGATGTGTATAGCTTTGGAGTTCTGCTTTTGGAAGCAATCACAGGACGAAATCCTGTAGATTATGGCCGTCCATCAGAAGAGGTACATAAGCATTTTCTCAGGAGTATAAGGTGTGTAACAACTTAACTTACTGTTTCTAAATTTAAAACAAGTTTTTGGTGGGATTGCAGGTAAATCTGGTTGATTGGTTGAAAAGGATGGTTGCAAATAGGAAGTTGGATGAGTTGGTGGACCCTGACATTGATGCGAGACCATCAAGAAAAGCACTTAAGCGGGCTCTTTTGACTGCTTTAAGGTGTGTGGATCCTTATTCAGACACGAGACCAACCATGGGAGATGTTGTTCGCATGCTTGAATCAGATGAGTATCAATTAACACGGGATGTAAGTTATATTATCATTCTAAGCTGATTTGAGAAATCTGGTGACACTTATTAGAGGTGGCATTTCAAAATATTTACTTAGTAATGGTTTACAGGTTATAAATTTATCACTAACGAATCAAAAAAGTGAAATTACAAGAAAAATAGCTAAAAAAACAGGTGGAAAGACACCCACAGTGTATTGTTAGTGCAAAAAACCATTTAAGCTATCTGATAAAAGTTGCTTTTTTAAATATATTTTACTCACTTACTGTTGATAAATTTATAAATTATTTTGAGAATGTTGGAAGAAAAAGTTTTTACATTCAACCCAAAAAAAGTCAACTTTTGGCCAGTTGCCGGTTCTACCCATTTTGCCACCTCTACCTGATTTATACATTTCATTGAATTAAAATCTGATTGATACAGGGGCAAAGACGACGCAAGAGTCGTGCCAATGTCACAGATGCTATCAACATTGCAGAAAACGGTACCAATTAAGAATTGAGTGATTGTATGAAAAACGGCAACACCATTGTACCTACGGAAAAAAGTTCTTCAGAAGCATCCTAGCAGCTGTTATGTGTAGATTTGGGTGTATAGTTAGATTGTAAATTTATATGGGTGTGAGCGTGATGAATACTACAAATCCAATAAGCATTTCCGTGAGTGAAGAAGATACATGAATTAAGGATTCCCTTAATACTTATAAATAATTTACCATTTATTGTACATTTTAATACTTGAATGTATGACTTTATTTTTGGCTACAAAAGCATTAGCTGAACACACAATCACTTGGTTGATAAAGACTTGGATCAAACTCATAAAAGTTACATAAAAGGTTTTGTTATTTCTAGTGACATGTTGCTTGTTGGCGTAGTTGTAGTGCATTTGCAGCAATGTCATCATAACTTCATAAGCATTAGAAGCTAAGCAACTTTTTTTAAAATTAAAATGTGATGATGGCGACTAGAAACTTTCACTTTAGCGATATTGTGTGCTCATCTTCTTTGAACATTTATAGTTACAAAAAAAAAAAAAAAAAAAAAAAAAAAAAAAAAAAAAAAAAAAAATACTTAATATTGTTTTTAGTTGGTGTGTTTGTTATGTATATTAGTAAAATCAAAACCTGTAATCACTTTTAAAGCAATGACACGAGATGGAAGTACATTAGATACCTTTTAGCAAACAATTGAGAAATACGTATCTGGTAGGAATTGTTATATTTCGAAATGGTTTTTCTAAGCAAACTAACATTTATTTTAGAGTAAACTGCAAAAATCGTTGCAAAAACCATCCCTCTGTTGAATGATGTAAAGTCCGAGAGATATTGTATTATTGATATATTCATAGTGCATTACATATATAGAAGATACTAGAAACCATAATGGACTCAACCCTCTCATTCGGGCTTGTGCCATTATAATTTATTTTTTAAGTAGGACCCACTTAATTCTCTTACTTCATCTATATACTCAAAGCAAAAAATGTTAACTTCTCCCCAATAAGTGGCTCTAATAGACGTAGACCCCATATACATTTATAAGCTTCTTAGTCTAGAAAAAAAAGAAACACCCCCTACTATTCTCACGTCATACGAGCTGCAAAATCGTGAAAGGCCAGATTCGATTAGAATACTAAATAAACATAAAAACAATAAAAGTTTTGTTGATGAAGACGTTCGACAGCAAACGGAAATAAATCTTCATCTGTAGCTGCAAAGCAAAATAAAGAGGTAGCAAAGGAAAGCAACGCCAAAAGCAAAGAGACAAAAAAAATATATAATAAAAGATAAGCATACGCTTTTTTTTTTCAACAGTCAACTTCGGGTGGCGCATTCGGCGGCTGACGGAGGTGATTCAAGTTGGGATTTTTCCAGAATTGAAAAAACACAGAGAAAGATGATGACCGCGTCGGTTAACACCAAACGGTTAAAAAGTTACAGCAAAAAAAGTAAGCAGCTAGAGTTATTATTATTATTATTATTATTATTATTATTATTATTATTATTATTATTATTATTATTATTATTATTATTATTATTATTATCACTTTATTAGCAACTCAAAGGATTTACAAGAAGTTAGTGGGAAGCCGAGATACTAACTGAGCCCCCACTCCTCTAGCTATAGAAAAACTAATTCTACTAAATATACGAGGAGCAACAAGTGCTCCTACTAAATTATTTTTGATAGGGGATAAAGGGTGGTGACAAGGGTTTGATGGGTTGCATAGGGGAGGCAGCTCAACGTAGCCATCTCCGATACAATGATGTCAACCTTGTGAGAGATATTGTATTATTGATATGTATTTATAGTGCATTACATAGAAGATACTAGAAACCCTAATGGACCCAACCCATATTCGAGCTTGGATCGTTATATCGTCTAATACCCTCTGGTTTACTCATATTGATCATGTGGTTTGTTTATTTTAACAAGTCATTTGGACCCGTGCGATGCACGAATTATGTTGTTTAATAACTGATTAAATTCGCACGGGTCTGAATGCATGAATTCTGTTGTTGAATAATTGACTAAATTCGCATGCGATTCACACAACTTTTTTAACCATACATAATCTAAAGAGTAAATTACATCGTTCGTCCTTGTGGTTTGCGTTGACTGACGTCATTAGTTCTTTGACCACAAAAATTGCACCGTCAGCCTTAAGTGGCAAATGTTATGCGCCGTTAGTCCCTCAGTCTAACGGGGCCACTAACGCTCGTTAACTCTTGTTAACCATGAGGGTATACTCGTCATTTCGCATCCATAAGGACGAACGGTGCAATTTCCTCTTTTTTATGTTTTTATAAGTTTTCATCCATTTTTATAAACTTTCGTTTGTTTTTCTTATGTTTTCATACGTTTTTATCTTTTTTATACATTTTATTCGTTTTTATACGTTTTCGTCCATTTTTATATGTTTTCGTCCATTTTTATACGTTTTCATCCGTTTTTATACCCTTTCGTTTTCTTACGTTTTTATCCGCTTTCTTTTTGTCCGTTTTTATATGTTTTCGTCCTTTTTTGGAGGTTGTCGTCCGTTTTTCTTACGTTTTTATCTGTGTTCATCCATTTTTATACGTTTTTGTCCATTTTAATATGTTTTCGTCCGTTTTTACATGTTTCCGTTCATTTTTATCAATTTTTATATGTTTTGATCCGCTTAATATGTTTCCATCCGTTTTTATACGATTTGATACGTTTTTATCCATTTTTATACGCTTTCCTCTGTTTTTCTTACGTCTTCATACGTTTTTATCCGTCTTTATCCGTTTTTATACAATTCTGTCCACTTTTATAAGGTTTTGTTCTTTTTTACACGTTTTCGTCCATTTTTTAAATGTTTCATATGTTTTTATCCGTTTTATACATTTTCATCCGTTTTTATACGTTTTGATATGTTTTTATCTGTTTTCATCCATTTTTATACACTTTCGTCCGTTTTTATACGCTTTCATCCATTAAATACGTTTTCAACCGTTTTTATACGTTTTTTTCCGTTTTAATGCGTTTTCGTCCGTTTTTACACGTTTTCGTCCATTTTTTAATTCATTTTACCCGTTTTTATACTATTTTATCCGTTTTTATACATTTCATCAGTTTTGATACGATTTTATTCATTTTTATCCGTTTTTTATGCTTTCGTCAGTTTTTCTTACGTTTTTATCCGTCTTTATCCAATTTCATACGTTTTCATCCGTTTTTCTTTTGTTTTCATACATTTTTATCCGTCTTTATGTATTTTCGTCCGTTTTTATATGTTTTCGTCTGTTTTTTTATAGGTTTTCATCCTTATAAAATGAATAAAAATGGATAAAACATGTGAAAACAAATAAAAACGGATGAAAACGTATAAAAATGGATAAATACAGAAAAAAACGTATTAAAACGTAAGAAAAATAGACGAAAGCGTATAAAACCGGACGAAAACGTATAAAAATGGACGAAAACATATAGAAACGGACAAAAACGTATAAAAATGAATAAAAGGGATAAAAAAAAGTATGAAACATACGAAAAACGGACGAAAGCTTATAAAAACAAACGAAATCGTATAAAAACGAATGATAACGGACGAAAACGTATAAAAACGGATGAAAAACGTATAAAATGGATGCAAACAGATAAAGACAAATAAAAACGTAGTAACGATATTTAAATAATTTTATGCACTTAAAGGGGTAAACATGTAACTTTACCAAAATTGGATAAGGCTTGTGAGGTAAGTATCTTGGAGCTCGAACTCGACTCGACTACTAAAACTCAGGCTCGAAACTCAAATCAAGCTTAAAGTCGACTCAAACTTGTATGTATATACCTTTCAAGCTCGAGCTCGATAAATACTTGACATATTCTGTTAGTGCAAATATTACGATATTTAATTTATACAGTCTCGTTTGTTTTGATTGATAACAAACATATAACTTGATACATAACGTAAAATGTACAAGTTACTTGTAATCTTATTTTGTCTCAACATACATTCAACACCTCTCAACGTCTCGAGTCCTCGTATGCTACAACACAGGTTCGTATATGTTTGTTATGTGGCATTATGATCAAACCCCTTGACCAATCATTTTGAATGAATAAAATACTTTTAGAGTCTTTAAGTATTTTAGGTGTCAAAGTGCACTTTAGGTGCAAAATAGAATAAGTGCCACTTTAGGTGTTAAAGTAATATTAGTAACTTTTACAAATGATAAAAATGTGATGACATTGGAATCAAACTGATGCGTGGTTTTGCAACCTTGCAAAAGGTTTTACCTCTCAAGAGATCTTGAGAAGCTTGTAATCCCCACTAGGCAGTGTACCTGACCGTTGTAGTATAGTATAGTGGCAAGTACCGGGGGATTGATCGTTCAACTCAAAGAATAATGTTCGCTAGGGTTAAAACTCAATTAAACTAGGTTTAGAGGTGAGGGATGATTCTTTTTGTATTTTTATATTTTATGGAAAGCAAGTAAAAATCTCGGTTTTGGAAGGAGGGGCGAAATTAGTTGCTAGTCGACTAACCCAAATGACTACGAATTCAAACAAAACAAAATAAAATGATACTAAAGTAATTTGGCGAAAACAATAATAAGAGAAAATGTGTTTACTTAGATTTCACTTCTCCCAAGCTATCTTTTACCGGTTGATTCGTTTGTTACAATTGCATGGATGACGGGTTATATTCCTTAATACCATTCGTAGGGCCGTGTACGATCTTCCCTAACTCTATAAGCTTCTACCTCTTCCTATGTCGAGCCGACTACTAGCTCCTAACATGGCCTCATTAGTAGTTACCTATGCATTAAATATAACCAATTTATCATAGTACACATCCGATCATGTTTCTTAAGACGTTCAATGATGCGTGGGAATTGCACCAGGCTTTACCTCTCGAGGGATCTCGAGAAGCTTACAACCCCCACCAGGCAGTGTACCTGATCGTTGTAGTATAGTATAGTGACAAGTACCGGGGGATTGATCCTTCAACTCAGGAATAGTGTCGCTAGGATTAGAAAGCCTAAAAACTAGGTCTAGAGGTGAGGGATGATTCTTTTTGTATTTGTTATATTTTATAAAAGCAAATAAAAATCTCGATTTTTGGAAGAGTGGGCGGAATTAGTTGCTAGTCAACCAACCCAATTACTAAAGATGCAATCAAAATAAAATAATAAAAATGAAAATAAACTAAATTAAACTAGTGGTGTAAGCAATATATGGGAGAATTGTGTTTACTTAGATTTCACTACTCCCTAGATATCTTTTACAGGTTAATTACTTGTTACAGTTGCGTGGATGATGGATTGTATTCCTTAATACCATTCATGGGGTGGCGTACTTACTTCCCCAATCCTATAAGCTCCTACTTCACTCCTATGTCGAGTCGGCTAAGAAGCTCCTAACATGGGATCACTAGAATTCGCTCATGCATTAAATAGAACCATAAAAACCTAGTACACATCGGTTCATGTTTCTTAAGACGTTCAAGCAAGTTACACAATGGAGATCTGCCAGTTTTCTTAAGCCTAACATTGAATTCATTCATCCACTACAACTATAAACAAGCAATCAACCTATAATTAACATCTAGGTTTCATTACATCTAAGCAAACACATGAAAGATCTAGCCTAGCATGTTAAAATCAAGACAAGCATAAGATATATTCAAACAACACATAGACATATTGAATGAATTGAAAGAAAACTTATCTTAATTGAACATGAAGGGTTTCAAGGGGTGAAAACTCTTGAAAATACTGTTACAAACGACCTAGGGTTTATTAGGTTCGGCCCTAGAATTCTTCATACTAGTTCCTCCCTTAATGAATGAAAAATAGAAAAGTATATATAGATTCTGTGAGGTGACGGCGTCAAGAGGAAAAATCTGACGCCGTCATCTCGCCGCCAATAAAGTTCTCGGACTGCCTAGATCCATAGGTGACGCCGTCATGTGTAATTCTGCTCCAGGCCGTCACCAAATTTACTCTTGACACCCTACTTCTGACGCTGTCACGTTTTCTCTGGGTCGTCATCCATTTTGCTCTTGACGCCGTCAAAAAATCCTTCTTGACGCCGTCAGGTACTGTTCCCATCAAGGAAAATTAAGTCTTTGCCGTTTTCTTCACTTTTATGCTCCAAAAACGTCCAAAATGCTTCCTTTTCTAGAATTCACTCCCAAAGTACCTAAAATCACAAAAGGAACGATTTAGGACAATATTTGATCAAATTAATTCCAATTCCGGCTTAAATGACCCCCTAAAAACGGTTCATTTTTCGCCTCATCATATACCCTTACACTTGAGATTTGCTTGTCCTCAAGCAAATGCGCTTTTATTCTAATCAAAATACAAGTTAGGGGTCTTTTAACACTAATATAAAAGTAATTACAACAAATAATCGTTCCACTAAAGACCAAAGACAAGCACGGAGGTCATACACTAGCACCTCACAAATAGTGTTTAGATACTCACATCTCTCGGGTGTAATAAAGTATATATCACAATATGGAAATGGAAAACAACTCTCACTACCCGTCATAGCAAAATAGATCACCATAGGCTTGGGAAAGGATCAAACCTCCACCACATGGCGTAAGCACCTAGGATAAACTATCAAAGAGGTCTTTTTAAAGGGTTGTAACGTTAGGTGTAGGGATATGGAATAAACGGTTTTGTTGGATATAGGCAATCTTTACTGGTGGCGAGTTAATAATCTTGGTTAATTACATGTACAATATGGCGTTGCTAAGCCAAGACTAGACTCGACTTAAGCTAATAAATGAAAAATAACAAAAACATAAAATAAGCATAGAATGAAACGGGATGGTAGTCCGTTTTTTTTTTTTTTTTTTTTTTTTTTTTTTTTTTTTTTTTTTTTTGTGCATACACTCTTACCCTACCATCCAAAATAATACATCATAGGGAATGTACATTCCCCTTACACTTGAATTTTTACATACTTTACAATAAACTAATCTAATGACTCGAATCAAGAAAATCAAAACACTTGTAGTACTTTTAAGATTAACACACATATGGGGGTAATAATATAATGTTCTTCCCCATTACTCCATAAAATAAGTACTTTACCCATGAGTCCCAATCGTCCCAAAATAATATGTACAAAGAAATGACTCGAGTTAGCAACCATGTAATCAATTAGATAATTAACTAAGGGTTTAAACATATAACAATAATGCACTAAAGATGAGTGCATACACGGAAGGCTAAGGCGACTTGGGTGTACATTTAAGTGGGTTGTAACAAATTCTTCCTTTAAGTAAGATGCTTAAAGTTAGAAACGAAAAGATAGGTTCAGAGGGGTGTACTAGGGGTTTCGTGTACTAAAAATGAGTACAACGCTAAGGTGTGGGAAAATTAATTGACTTTACTAGCCAAGTAATATGACTTAAATGGTCAATTAATTATAAAACGGGTTTAACACAAGGGTGATCCTAATGCCTCTTATCATGTAGTAAATCCTACTACACGAATGTAGTCTCACTAGCGGTCTCGGGATGCATCACTAACGCAAGTTCTAGAATCTAAATGCTACCGGTACACTCATAAGCACTAATAGTAAATGCTTTTCCTATCAAATCTAAAGGCGAACCTCACATATTTGGGTGAAAATTTTTTCTGAATAGTATGGTTTTGTGCTAGTCATACAACTCCTATCCATGAGACGCTTGCTAAGGCTAAAGTTTCACTCCTAAATGTTGTAAAAAAATTTAAATTTGGCGCTAAAATTACACTAACAAGTATTTCTCATAGTTTTATTACACATCTACCATCAAACAAACAAACTCAAGCGAAAGTGTATCTATAAGGTATCATCATTTTACCCTCCCCTTACACTTAGGATGAACATTGTCCCCAATGTTCAAGTAAAGAATGTAAAAGTAAAACAGGTAAAAGAATGAAATCAAATACTCCCCTGATTCGCTCGGTGTGGATAGTGTGACAACAAGGTTAGATCTTCCTCTAAGAAAATGAACAATCAAAGCTTCCCTTCCAGAATATAAATCATCTTCTTGTCATACATAACCTGTTAAACCTAAGAAAAAAAAACAAGGCAACCTCGCGTAAAATCGGCGGCAATCTATATATGCTAACAAATCCTAGAAAACAAAGTAAGATATAATGCTTGTGGAATAATGTTTGCAGATTTCCTGGAGATTATAAAACTAAAGATTCAACAAAAACTTTAAGACTCCGTTAGAAAAACAAAACTGGTAAAATTTCCAGAATTTTACACATGACGCCGTCAGGAATTTCTTCCTGACGCCGTCAGAAGTGACCTGCAGAAATTCTTATGTTAAGCTTCTGGAAAATTTCTGAAAAAACTTTGTTCTACTTCCTGGAAAATCCTGCAAAACATCATTATGACTCGATACAAGCATTTGACTCTAACAAATACGAATACACATGTTCATTTAATATTGTGGAGAATCATGATTAATTTTGTTTCTTAAAAACATATTTTGGGTTTCCCCTTACACTTATCTTTTGCGAAATACCTTTGGATGAAGTTAAGACTAAGCCAAACAACAAAATAAAGTATTTTCACCATTTTAGTTTGAAACATGATCTACCAACAATAGAAATAAAGCATGCATACGGAAGCAAATAACAATCAAACAAAATAAAAATCACACAAAACATGGGTTTCCTCCCAAGAAGCGCTTTTCTTTATTTACGAGTCTTGTAGCTAGACTCAAGGTCATGGGTTACTATGTGACCTCATCGTTGGTTTCACTCTCTAGGTCATCTCCTATACCAGTTTTGTATTCCGGACCTAGTTGCATGCATTCTTTGTAGAAACCAAGCATCCTATTCATCACATACTCTACTCCTCTACGTCTATCCTCATCATTCCTATAGTAAGCCGCTTGTTTGTGTTCCTTTTCTATGTTTAACAGGAGGCGGTACTGCTCAATCGTATAGGGCATTTGGTAGGCAATCTCATCATTCTCTTCCTTGAACCTAACTATCCCTACAGTCGGATCATAACTCATCTTAGTGGCCTCAACGAATGGTTTTCCAAACACTAATTGACTTAGGCAGGCATCTATCACCGGACGAGTATCCTATACTATCATAAAATCGATCTCATAAGTGAAATTTCCGACAATCACATGCAATCCTTTCACTCTACCTACAAAATTACTTATCAAATTCTTACTGGGCATCAACCTATAACCAAGTTGTTTCTTCATTACCCAATTATAATAAGTCCTAATCATGATGTTTATAGGAGACCTAGGATCGATATAAGCTTTCCATACATGCATATGCCCAATGTTGCATGGTATGTTGATGTTAGAGGGGTCTCCCATTTTGATAAGGGGTGAACCAAGGATATATGGTGTCTCAGGATCATCGAATAAATCCTTGTGATATTCCCGTTCTTCCTTGGTGGGAAACTTATCAAAGTACTCTTCTACAGTCTCGACTTCCTCTAACTTTTCTCCCTTATTAACCTCAACTTCCCTAATTTCATCCCTAGTCTCGGTTTCTACTCCAACTTCATCCTTATCACTTTCTTCTATATCCTTATCTATTGGCTTAATGGTGACAACATTGACAAAGTGGACGTGTTTGGATGACGAGGGGTCCTTAACTTGGATTCCGCTATTGGTGTCCCTAGTGTCCTTCCTAGGTGTCGTTTACGCTTGGTTGTTGAGGGCTTTCAACAAGTTGTCAATCTTATTGGTCATGTCCGTTTGTTGTTGGTTGAATTCGGTTTCAAACCTAGCTATGCGAGCTTCTTGAGATGCCATAAATTTGGACATCAATCCTTCAAGATTGTTGGTACTACCATAGTTGTTAGAAGGATTGTTGTTGAAAGTACGGTTGGAGGGTGGACCGTTTGGTTGGTAACGATTAGGCGGATTGGAAGAATTGTTTTGGTTTTGTTTCCACCTAAGCTTTGGGTGATTTTTCCAAGCAGGGTTGTAGGAATCACCATAAGGGTTTGGCTCGGGTTTGAAAGTGTACCACTTATCTCCGCTTCGTCGGTACGCGAGGATGCGTAGTCTGCAAAAGTTGTTCCAGGGAGTTCCACACAATCACAAGTGTCATGGGGACCACTACATAATTCGCATGAAGAAGTGATTTTGTTCACTTGGCTTGAAGGCTTAGGAGCTTCGTAAGATTTCATGAGAAACTTGACTTGATCCTCAAGTTCCATGATCCTATGGTCGGGAGTGCTAGAATTGTTCGAAGGCAAAGATATTGCCTTGACCGTTTTGTTCAAATCACGGGGATCATTCCAACTTTCATTGTCATAGAGAGCAAGATTTTCTATGAGTTCCCATGATTCTTCCGCACTTAGATCACATAGCTTGCCACCGGCCGATTGGTCAATGGTTCGCCTTGTGGAGAGATCGATATGGTCATAGAAGATTTGGACTTGGAGCCAAAGATCTATGCCATGATGAGGGACTTTTTGGAGTAAGTCCTTGAAACGAGTCCATGCTTCATATAGAGGTTCACCTTGACGTTGTTGGAACATCAAGATATCATTTCTAAGCTTGGTAGTTCTCCCCGGTGAGAAAAATTGAGCAAGGAAACGAGTGGTGAGATCATCCCATGAGGTGATGGATCCCGCGGGTAAACGCTCAAGCCATTTACTAGCTTGATCACGTAGAGAGAATTGGAATAGGCGTAATTGGGTTGACTCTCTAGTTCTAACATCAAGGTCTATGGAATCTACGGTTTTAAGGAAGTCCTTGAGATGTTGATTTGGATCTTCGGAACGAAGTCCATGGAATGCACATCCGCTTTGCACTAACCGGATGGTGTCGAATCGCAAGGGAGACACATTGGCTCCTTGGGTGAGCTCAATGGTGTTTCGATAGCCTTGGTGGCTAGGTCGGGAATACTCTCCTAGGGTTCGGGGCCTAAGTGGTTGGTTAGCTAGTGGTGGGTTTTGTGGGTGGTCTTGTTGTGGTGGGTTGATGGGTTCAAAGATGTTACCACCTTCCATGATGTCGGATGGTAAAGATTACGAACAAAGGCACGAAGAAATAAGATACACTAAAGAGAACCTAAAAATAAAAAATAAAATCTTACTGGAAAGGAATCTAGCAAGTAGACCTAATAAAAAGAAATCCTAACCTAGACAATAACTATTCCCCGGGCTGCGGCACCAAAAACTTGATGCGTGGGAATTGCACCAGGCTTTACCTCTCGAGGGATCTTGAGAAGCTTACAACCCCCACCAGGCAGTGTACCTGATCGTTGTAGTATAGTATAGTGACAAGTACCGGGGGATTGATCGTTCAACTCAGGAATAGTGTCGCTAGGATTAGAAAGCCTAAAAACTAGGTCTAGAGGTGACGGATGATTCTTTTTGTATTTTTTATATTTTATAAAAGCAAATAAAAATCTCGATTTTTGGAAGAGTGGGCGGAATTAGTTGCTAGTCAACTAACCCAATTACTAAAGATGCAATCAAAATAAAATAATAAAAATGAAAATAAACTAAATTAAACTAGTGGTGTGAGCAATATATGGGAGAATTGTGTTTACTTAGATTTCACTACTCCCTAGATATCTTTTACAGGTTAATTACTTGTTACAGTTGCGTGGATGACGGATTGTATTCCTTAATACCATTCATGGGGTGTCTTACTTACTTCCCCAATCCTATAAGCTCCTACTTCAATCCTATGTCGAGCCGGCTAAGAAGCTCCTAACATGGGATCACTAGAATTCGCTCATGCATTAAATACAACCATAAAAACCTAGTACACATCGGTTCATGTTTCTTAAGATGTTCAAGCAAGTTACACAATGGAGATCTGCCAGTTTTCTTAAGCCTAACATTAAATTCATTCATCCACTACAACTATAAACAAGCAATCAACCTATAATTAACATCTAGGTTTCATTACATCTAAGCAAACACATGAAAGATCTAGCCTAGCATGTTAAAATCAAGACAAGCATAAGATATATTCAAACAACACATAGACATATTGAATGAATTGAAAGAAAACTTATCTTAATTGAACATGAAGGGTTTCAAGGGTGAAAACCCTTGAAAATACTGTTACAAACGACCTAGGGTTTATTAGGTTCGGCCCTAGAATTCTCCACACAAGTTCCTCCCTTAATGAATGAAAAATAGAAAAGTATATATAGATTCTGTGAGGTGACGGCGTCAAGAGGAAAAATCTGACGCCGTCATCTCGCCGCCAATAAAGTTCTCGGACTGCCTAAATCCATGGGGGACGCCGTCATCTGTAATTCTGCTCCAGGTCGTCACCTAATTTACTCTTGACGCCTTACTTCTGACGCCGTCACGTTTTCTCTAGGTCGTCATCCATTTTGCTCTTGACGCCGTCAAAAAATCCTTTTTGACGCCGTCAGGTACTGTTCCTAGCAAGGAAAATGAAGTCTTTGCCGTTTTCTTCACTTTTATGCTTCAAAAACGTCCAAAATGCTTCCTTTTCCAGAATTCACTCCCAAAGTACCTAAAATCACAAAAGGAATGATTTAGGGCAATATTTGATCAAATAAATTCCAATTCTGGCTTAAATGACCCCCTAAAAACGGTTCATTTTTCGCCTCATCATTCAAGCAAGTTACCAATTGGAAGTCTGCCAGTTTTCTTAAGCCTAACATCAAAATCATTCATCCACAACAATTATAAACAAACAACCAACAAATAATCAATATCTAAGTTTCATTACATCTAAGCAAACACAAAGAAAACCTAGCCTAGCATATTAAAGTGAAGACAAGCATAAGATAGAATCAAACAACACATAGACATATTGAATGATTATTGGAAAACTTATCTTCAATTAAGCATGGATGAAAGAAGGGTTTGAAACCCTAAAAAATAAAGTAAAATTCGTCTAAGGTTTCTCCTCTCAAAGTTGCACACTAATGAATGAAAAATCAAAAACTATATATAGAGAATTGAGTCTGACGACGTCAAGAGTAATTTCTGAGGCCGTCAACTCGCCGCCATAAATATTATCGTATTGCCTAGATCCAATTCTGACGTCGTCATGTGTAAACTTGATCTTGGCCGTCTCTTGCATTTTGTACGTGACGGCCTTGGTGACGCCGTCACGTGTAATTGCACCAAAAACTTTCTGGTGCGTCACGTGTTACTTGATTATCCACCTCTTTGTCAAAGGGTGACGGCGTCATAAGCAAATTCTGACGCCGTCAGGTACTGTTTTCAGCATGAATTTGAGACTTTGTCGTTTTCTTCAGTTTTTCGCTCAAAAAACGTACAAAATGCTTTCTTTTCCATATTTCTCCTCAAAAGTACCTAAAATGACAAAAGGAATGATTTAGGGCAATATTTGATCATATAATCTAGACTTTGGGCTTAAATGACCCCCTAAAAGCGGTACACTTTTCGTCTCATCAAATACCCTTACACTTGAGCTTGTCCTCAAGCAAATGGGCTTTTATTCTAATCAAAATACAAGCTAGGGATCATTTAACACTAATATAAAAGTAATTACAACAAATAATCGTTCCACTTCAACCAAAACAAGCACGGAAATTATACACTAGCACCTCACAAATAGTGTTTAGATACTCACATCTCTCGGGTGTAATAAAAGTATATATCACAATATGAAAATGAAAAATATCTCTCACTACCTGTCACAGCACATAGATTACCATAGGCTTGGGAAAGGATCAAACCTCCACCACTTGGCGTAAGCACCTAGGATAAACTATCAAAGAGGTCTTTTAAAGGGGTTATAACGTGAGGTGTAGGGATATGGTAAACACGGTTTTGTTGGATAAAGGAAATATTTACTGGTGGCGAGTTAATCATCTTGGTCAATTACATGTACAAGGTGGCGTTGCTAAGCCAAGACTCGACTCGACTTATGCTAAACAAAAACTAACAAAAACATAAAAGGAAACGGGATGGTAGTCCGTATGTTTTTTCTCTTTTTTTTCTTTTATATATATATATATATATATATATATATATATATATATATATATATATATATATATATATATTTGATTTTTTGATTTTTTTTTTAATTTTTTTTAATTTTTTTATTATTTTTTTTTACACATACACTCTTACCCTACCATCCAAAATAATACATCATAGGGAATTGGCATTCCCCTTACACTTGAACTTTTACATACTTTATAATCAACTATTCTAATGAATCGAATTAAGATAATCAAAATACTTGGAGTACTTTTTGAATATTAACGCACATATGGGGGTAATATATGATGTTCTTCCCCAATACCCCATAACACTAGTACTTTGCCCATGAGTCCCAATCGTCCCAAAACAATATGTACAAGATATGACTCGACTTAGCAACCATGTAATCAATTAGATAATTAACTAAGGGTTTAAACATGTAACAATAATGCACTAAAGATGAGTGCATACAAGGAAGGCTAAGGCGATTTGGTTGCACATTTGGGGTGGATTGTAAACAAATTCTTCCTTTAAGTAAAATGTTTAAAGTTAGAAATGAAAAAGATAGGCTCGGAGGGGTGTACTAGGGGTATCGTGTACTAAAAATGAGTATAACGCAAAGGTGTTGGAAAAATTAATTGACTTTACTAGTCAAGTAGTTTGACTTCATTGGTCAAGTAATTATGATATGGGTTTAAACACAAGGGTGATCCTAATGCCTCTTATCATGTAGTAAATACTAACTACACGAATTTAGTCTCACTAGCGGTCTCGGGATGTATCACTAACGCAAGTTCTAGAATCAAAGTACTACCGGTACACTCATAAGCATATTTTCCTAACAAATCTATGGGCGAACCTCACATATTTGGTGTGAAAAATTTTGAGTGGTACGGTTTTTTGTGCTAGTAATACAACTCCTATCAATGAGACGCTCGTTAAGGCTAAAACTTCTCTCCTAAATGTTGTAAAAAAAATTTAAATTTGGCGCTAAAATTGCTCTAACAAGTATTTCTCTTAGTTTTATTGCACACCTACTATTGAACAAACAAACTCAAGTGCAATTGTATTCTCTAAGGTATCATTATTTACCCTCCCCTTACACTTAGGCTTAACATTGTCCCCAATGTTTAATAAAAAGGATGTAAAAGTAATGAAGGTAAAGGAATGAAACAAATACTCCCCTGATTCGTTCGGTGTGGATAATGTGGTAACATGGTTAAATCCTCCTCCAAGAAAATGAACGTTGAAAGCTTCCCTCCAGAAATATAAATCATCTTCTTGTCCAATATAACCTGTTAAACCTAAGAAAACAATCATGGAAAACCTCGCATAAAATCGGCGGCAATCTATATATATAAGGATATAATGCTTGTGGAATGAATGTTTGCAGATTTCCTGGAGTTTATAAAACTAAAGAATTAACAAAAACTTTAAGACTCAGGTAGAAAAACAAAACTGGCAAAAATTTTCAGATTTTTACACCTGACGCCGTCAGAGTGTTCTGACAGAAATCTTATGTTAAGTTTCCAGAAAATTTCTGGAAAAACTCATGCATTAATTCCTGGAATTCCTGCAAAACATTATTATGACTCGATACAAGCATTTGACTCAAACAAATACTAATATACATGTTCATTTAATATTGTTGTGGTTCATGTCCAAGCTCGTTCTTAGAAACAAATATAGATTACCCTTACACTTAGCTTTTGCGAAATACCTTTATATGAAGTTAAGAGGAGGTTAAACAACAAGGTAAAGCATTTTCATAATTTTATTTTGAAACATGAGCTACAAACAATAAAAATAAAGCACGCATAAGGAAACAAGTAAAATCAAACAAACAAACAATCAAACAAATAAAACTTGGGTTGCCTCCCAAGAAGCACTTTTCTTTAGTTACGAGTCTTGTAGCTAGACTCAAGGTCACGGGCTACGTTTTCCTTTCCCACTTTTCAATTGATTCTCTTATCCTTTGAACTACTTCCATGTCAACCTTATACTTAGGCCCAAGGGTTAAGCAATTCTTATAGTAAAGGCTCCTCTTCTCCTAAACAAAATTCATTCCTTTATTCTTATCTTCTTTGTTAATGTCCTCGATTCCACTAATATTATCCATATCAAGTTGAGGCACATAACGGAATTCCTTCATTTTATTAGGCATCCTATAGGTGATCCTATCGATTCCATTGGAAAATTGGACCGTTCCTTTTATTTGATCGTGTTTTAACTTGGACTCCTCAATAAATGGCTTACCTAATACAACATGGGATAAGCAACAATCTACAACATTAGCCAAGTCTTCAACAACCATAAAGTCGATGATATAAGTAAAGTTCCCAACAAAGACATGTATACCTTTAACTCTCCCGACAAAATTACAAACCCCACCGGGGTATTTTGTATCTTTCCTAGGTCCGAGTCTTGTTTTTACTATATCATTATAAACACTTGAAGACATAACATTAATCGGGGATTCGAAATCGATGTAGGCTTGATCTATGCATTTGTACCCAATCATACATGGTAACTTCACATTCCTAGGGTCACCTCTCTTAATTTTAGGGTCAATCATAACAAAAGGAGGCCGAGGATTATCAATGAGATTATGATAATAAGCGATTTCCTCCTTAGTGGGATACAAATTGAAATAATCATCATCTAAATCCCCCTCTTCTTCTTCCTTAACATCTTCTACAATTGCCAAGTCATTGGATTCTAGTTCCTTATCTAAGTCCATGGCTATTGCTAGGTCATTAAGCGCATAATCAAGCTCAATATCAACCAATCTATTGAGTTCTCTAAGTTCCCTAATCTCATTCTCGATCTGCTCACGCAACAAATCGACTTCACTAGGTGAAAGGGGTGGATTCGCGTTTTCTATAGTGGCCAACGGAATAGTCAATGAGGATTGTACAAACAAACACACAAAGAAAAGATATACTAAAAAAGACATATAAAAATAAAAATAAAAATCTTACTTGAAAGGAATCTAGCAAGTAGACCTAATAAAAAGAAATTTCAACCTAGAAAATAACTATTCCCCGGGCTGCGGAGCCAAAAACTTGATGCGTGGTTTTGAAACCTTGCAAAAGGTTTTACCTCTCAAGGGATCTTGAGAAGCTTGCAATCCCCACCAGGCAGTGTACCTGACCGTTGTAGTATAGTATAGTGGCAAGTACCGGGGGATTGATCGTTCAACTCAAAGAATAGTGTTCGCTAGGGTTAAAACTCAATTAAACTAGGTCTAGAGGTGAGGGATGATTCTTTTTTGTATTTTTATATTTTATGGAAAGCAAGTAAAAATCCCGGTTTTGTAAGGAGGGGCGGAATTATTTGCTAGTCGACTTACCCAAATGACTACGAATTCAAACAAAAAAAAATAAAATGATACTAAAGTAAATTTTGCGAAAACAATAATACGAGAAAATGTGTTTACTTAGATTTCACTACTCCATAGCTATCTTTTACCGGTTGATTAGTTTGTTATAATTTCATGGATGACGGGTTATATTCCTTAATACCATTTGTAGGGCCGTGTACGATCTTCCCTAACTCTATAAGCTTCTACCTCTTCCTATGTCGAGCCGACTACTAGCTCTTAACATGGCCTCATTAGTAGTTACCTATGCATTAAATATAACCAATTTATCGTAGTACACATCCGATCATGTTTCTTAAGACGTTCAAGCAAGTTACCAATTGGAAGTCTGCCTGTTTTCTTAAGCCTAACATCAAAATCATTCATCCACAACAATTATAAAAAAACAACCAACCAATAATCAATATCTAAGTTTCATTACATCTAAGCAAACACAAAGAAAACCTAGCCTAGCATGTTAAAGTGAAGACAAGCATAAGATTGAATCAAACAACACATAGACATATTGTATGATTATTGGAAAACTTATCTTCAATTAAGCATGGATGAAACTAGGGTTTGAAACCCTTAAAAATAAGGTAAAATTCCTCTAAGGTTTCTCCTCTCAAAGTTGCACACCAATGAATGAAAAATCAAAAACTATATATAGAGAATTGAGTCTGACGACGTCATGAGTAATTTCTGACACCATCAACTAGCTGTCATAAATATTATCGTATTTCCTAGATCCAATTCTGACGCTGTCATGTGTAAACTTGATCTTGGCCGTCTCTTGCATTTTGTACGTGACAGCCTTGGTGACGCCGTCACGTGTAATTCCTCCAAAAACTCTCAAGCGCGTCACGTGTTACTTGATTATCCACCTCTTTGTCAAAGGTTGACGGCGTCATAAGCAAAACCTAACGCCGTCAGGTAATGTTTTCAGCATGAATTTGAGACTTTGTCGTTTTCTTCACTTTTTCGCTCCAAAAACGTCCAAAATTATTCATTTTCCAGATTTCTCCTCAAAAGTACCTAAAATGACAAAAGGAACGATTTAAGGCAATATTTGATTAACTAATCTCGACTTTGGGCTTAAATGACCCCCTAAAAGCGGTACACTTTTCGTCTCATCACAAACATTTTTAGTAACTCATTAACTTACTAAAACAACATTACTTAGGTAATATATACATTTTACAAGTTTACTTTCATATATATTTTAAACTAAAAATAGAAATATATATATGACATCATGGCATGCATCATGATCATTTATGGAAAGATTTCCAAATCTAGAAGTTGACTTTTCATAAGATTTTTTTACATATATGGAAAGATTCTTACACTACAATCCTGTAGTTGATTTAGAAGATCTTGATTTGACTAGAGTTAGATATGAAAAGATATTTGGAAGATATCTTTGTTAGTTTTTGAACATGGTTTTGGAAAAACCTCTTTACTTGTTTTCCTATAAATAGTAGCTCATGGTTTTCTCATAACTTGATGAAAAACTACACACATATAGATTAGTAGAAAACCATGTAGAAACATCAATTAATCACCCTTTCCATAATGATCATAATGTTAATAACTCTCATTATGTTGTGTAACACCCCCAATTCATGAATGCATCGGAATTCAAACTGGGTGTTACTCGACGGCACAATAGTTACAATGATAGAAAACGAACTCTAATTGAGTCGTTTTAAAAGATTTATCATTCAAATTATATAAATATCAGAGATTACAAAATGAGGTCCCAGATGGTTCCATGTTTACAAATTACATTAAATGAGTTTTTGAGTGATAATAAAATTTATAGCCCTCTTGAATGTCCGTGCCCTTCCGTGCCATCCTTAATCATCATGGACCTGAAATACATGCTTAAGAGGTCAACACAAAGGTTGAGTGATATTCATAGAGTTTGTTTAATGGTTGAACACAATATGTTGGTAGTGTGAGCTATAGACTCACACCAATGGTTGGAAAACAAAACAGGTAGGCTACATTATTATACGCCCATAAAATGTATTATGCACTAACCTTATGACACCAAAATGTTAACGGGTACCAATATCAATCGGTGGAGTTATCCCGATAAGTACTTTGCTAACATACCTAAATCTCAAATATTAGTGCATTTGTTTGAACTTAGTCAATACAAATGGGATTCGTCAATCCCAATAGGCCTATTCATAATATTCTCGCTCACTATTACTAGTGATTAAATGGTTCATAATAAGGGATATTGGTTTTAGCAAGGATGGTACTTAGTAATAATAAAACAATCAGGTAGGGTACAATTTCAAAGCATTGTGTTCGGTTTAAAATAGCATGTATTCCCCCCAAGGGTTTGTAAAACAATTAAGTAATGGAAAGTGGGGCTATGAACTCACCTTAAGTTATATAGCAAGTAGTGAATGTGATGGTCGAATCGCGAAGGTCTCTACAAGCAACCTATAATAGAATGTTGTGACTTATGATTTGAGTAAAGAATATGAAGAATTTCCTATATATGTCTTGCATTTAGTCCATGATATAGTACTTAGTATAGTGTAAGTCTTTGAAAAGAAATGGTTTATGAAACATGTATAGTTTATATATCGCTTACTACCGTTCAGGCCGACATAATTCAGAAGTCATGTAGTAAACATTCGATGAGCCAGGACACTTTAATTCGTAAATCCACAACTCATCTCGACGGCTTACATAATGAACTCTTCACATGAGGCTCCCTACTATTGTAGTAGTTGATAATATATATATATATATATATATATATATATATATATATATATATATATATATAAGTTTTGATCCGAAAAGTTACATGTCCAATATTTAAATAAACTTAGGAAAGTTTATGATTATATGAAGATTGTTATTAGGGTGAGTTTCTTATAACTTGTATGACTTTTTCTTGTAATATCTCATGGTTCTTTTAGATGAAGTAGATCCAAATTGTATGTTTAAGTTATCGCCAACTTTTTTGTTCATGTTTTCGCCTAAGTAAGTTTATATGGTCATTTAGTCATGGCCTTGCCATGACCTTTGGTCATTGTTCCATGGTCTTGAGACTCAACTTTGGCTTTAGCCATGGTTGTGGTCTTGAATCTAGGTCATTAGACCTCCTGTTCTTTTTAAACCATAACTATAATATAGTGACTTATATATATATAAAATAGTTGTTAAGAAAATGAAGAAATTCTCATTCGTTATTGGTTTTCTGGAGACGCGCAATGGAGTTTTTGAAGAAAACGTGATTCCGGACAACTTTCGTGTTTTAACTTTTTCATGAAATGGAGCAGAAGGGCCTCTTTTTGCGTGTTTTATGTTCTGTCACAGAAACTATTTAGGCTGTTTTGCCGCAAAGTTTTGGTAACTTCAAATGGTCATAACTTTTGACTCGTGTACTCGTTTTAGGTGGTTCAAATTGCTATGGTTTCCTTGTTAGGTCCTCTACTACAATATATAATGATCCAATATCATAATTATACCATTTTGATCAGATTTCACCAAGAAAGTCACTAGTTTACTTGTTTAAATAACATAAGTTAACAATCATTTACGATAACTTGTTTTACTCATTTTTATACATCATGGACATGATCACAAGAAAAAATATAGCATGAATGATATGTAAATAACATGAATATGATATTTAACAAGAAGTATGTTAGGGTTTTGCTTACAACTTTTGGCTTTCAATTAAGAAAGGAAGTTAACATGTAAGGTAAGGACTTTGATAGACTTTAGCTTCACCCTACTTCACTTCAAGCAATCTTTCTACACTTGTATTCTTGAAAGAGAGATGATGAAAGTTGAGGTGACTTGAGTAGATTCAAACTCAAGAGAAATCACCAAAGTTTCTAGGGTTTGGAAGTAGTTTGATGAATCAAAACCAAACTAGAGTTTATATGTTGTTGTAGCACTTGATTCTTGCATAAAATTGGAAGTAAACTAGCTAAAGCAAGGGTGTTTGTGTGTGTTATGTGTGGCGTACAAGAAGAGGACGAGGAGAGGGCTTTATAGGAGCTTAAGGAGGTTACAATCTTGACTTAGTCAAAACTTGGTGAACAAGTTCAACACATGTAAACATCCTAGAGTTAGGAGCATGAGATCAAGCCATGTGTGAGGTGAATCCCCCCCCCCCCCCTATGGCGGTTCACATAACTTAGGGAGGAAGAGTTGGTTTTTGATGATATTATCCAAGCTTATGTAGTTAGTTTTGACTCCGTAAAATGCTAACCGTAAATGATTAAGCCATAATACGTAAAACCGGGTATCGTAAAAATACGAAACTTGGAAGAATGATTAAACTTGTCAAAATACTCCATAATAAAATATAAAATGAGTGATAGGTTCCATTGGGGTGCTAGAACCCTGCTAAAACTGGAAACACGGGTCTAAAACGCGTAATACGTAAAACGTACGAATATTGTGTAAAATTAAGAAAAGTAAAATGATACTTTTCTAATGTGATAATAATGATTTAAAATGACTTATAATGTCTAGACTGGGCTCAGTCTAGTGTCGGTTGGTAATTAATGTCTTTTAAACATAAAACTGCTTAAAAATCAAGGAATGATTTATAAAATCAAAGAATGATTTTTAGTCAAAGGAGGAGGGAAAAATATGTTGACTTTTTCCAAAAATGTGAAAACTCAAATCGTCTTAGAAACGCGGTGCAGGTATAGGCTAAGGTTACGGCTGAGTAAAAACGCTTAAAAATGAAAATTCCTGTTTTTCACGGCCGAGGTTTATTTGGTCACGTTTTTCTCAGTCATGATTAATTCTCAAATAAATCATGAGTGTATCAAACATTTTTCTGATGCGGGAAAAATTAACGCAGTCGAGTTTCGTTGTGCGTAGAATTTTTGAATGACGTTTTACCCTAAAACGTGTAGTTCCTTAATAACTTTCGCGAAAATGATCTGATGAGTGTCAAACTTTTATTTTGCCATGGAAATGATTTATCATACGAGAATATGAAATAAAAATCAAATTTCGGGAAAATGAGTATTAGAAAGTGAATAGTAAAAATGAATAGTGAAATTTTCAGGAATAAAATTTAACATGAAAATGTGAATTGTTACAGTATCTACTCCTTACGGGGAACTTCGTCCCGAAGTTCTATGTGTGTTATATGTTGGAGTGGTGTCGATGAAGAGGTGTGGTTACTTATGAGGACTAGAGTCTGGGATTTCTAGTGATATAGTTTGGGTTTGTCTCAGAATATGGTGTGTCAATAGAGATTGATAACATAGTTGAATATTAGTAGAGATCCATATAATAGTCGAATATCAAAGGAAATTGATATAGCAGTCGAATATTAATAGGAATTGATATAGTAGTTGTATATCAATGGAAATTGGGATAGTAGTTGCAATCATAGTCTAGTAGGTAATCTGTTGTTGTACCTAGTGTTTATTGACTTCATACTTATGTTATTTCGGATACAAATAAGCCCACTTGTTTATAATTCTTTATTTACATAGAGAGGCATCCCAAACAATGTAAATAGGGGAATATAAACTTATGGTTCGGTGATTTACAATTTCTTTATTTAAATGAAAAGGCATCCCAATCTATTCAAATAATTATAAATCATTCTACTTAAGAATTCCCAACACAACATTCATAATTAGCCGGTGAGTTACAAGGTAGTGTATTACGAGATGATACTGGTGTTCCAAAAGTACAAGATGAATATTCAATCTTTGTAAAGCTGATGAGGGTGCTTGTGGTGTAACTAAGGATGATTTAAGCTTTTAAAGTGCATCAAGGTCTATTAATGAGCTTGTGGTTTCAACGGTTGTGAAGATAATGATGTGATATGTTGATGAACAAAAGTGTGTAGTGTATGCTTAACGTTAATATTGGTAGAGATGTCAAGTTTGCTTTAAAATTTTATGAAATTTTAAAGGTTTATGACGGAATGGTATCCTTAGGACCTAAACAGGATAGTACTTCTACAAGATGAAGAAAAGAATTGATAACTATCCCAAGATAGTAGTTTGGATTATCTCATAAATGAAAACTTTCAAGAATGAAATTAGATAATACAAATAAGGTGTTAAGATCTTGCTGAGTGGTAAGACGCTATCGTGTCTCTAGATTGTTTTAATGAATTCTGGTGGTTTATTGAGTTCATGTAGGAAATTAACCTGAACATAACCCTAGCACAACTATTCTCAGTATTTGAAAATTTTAAGTCGAACATAGTTAGTCAGACTATGTTCCACTGTCCCTAGGTTAAATATAGGTGACTAGTCTATATTTAGCCAAGGTTCGATAAAATTTTCAAATACCTAAATTAGGTATACTTGTGATATGTCCGTTGCTTTTGAGAAACAGTCCACTAAACAAAGGCGATGTCAAAGCATTCAGTTGCAAGTCCTGCCCATACAAGACTTGTAACATATGTTTTCACATTTCATTGCATAGAAGATAGTACGGGTAGATACGTGTGGAAATGAAGTTTTAAATAATTCTAAAACAGTCAATACTTGGCCAGGATCACGAGCTTTTAATAATGAAGGTTTCAGAAGAAAACTTTGATGAATGTAGAAAAACTTCAACTTTTGTAGATGATGGATTTGTTTGTCCTTTAGAAATCTCATATTTCTATTTAGAAATCGATAGATTGTGATAGGTTTTTGATATCATATGAAATGATATTGATGATGTGATGGAATAATTCCAGAGACCATTGCACAAATCACAGTGTCTCGGAAGTAGATTAGACCATTGTGTGACTCAAAACATTTGAGAAATGATTAAGACCATTGTATCATACAATGTCCGGGAAATAGGAAAGACCATTGCAATCAGTTACAATGTCTTGGACATAAAATGTTGGAGTAGGAACATGATTGGGAGAATGTAGTTGTGCCGAAATGCCCTAGAATAGGCATACACAGATATGTTTAGATAAAATGATTGAAAATAACTTGAATGTATATATCAATATACTTATATATGTTCATGTAGTGTAAAATGCCTAGTGTGTATATATTAATATACTTATATATGTCCATGTAGCATAAAATGTTTACGGGGAAATGCTCAATTATGTTAAGGGTACATATATCAATATGCAATTATGTTTGTGTAGCATAAAAATGTCTACGGGGAAATGCTCAAAATGGGTATATATGAATATACTAATATGTTTGTGTAGCATAACATGCTTACAGGAAAATGCTCAAATGTGCTAAGAGTACATATATCAATATACTTATGTTTGTGTAATATAAAATGTTTAATAAGTCCATAATCGTCTGGAGGATGGAAGACACGGAGAGCAGAAGGCTATAAAAATATTTTTGCTTGTAAGTGTAGTTATAGTTTAGGTCTCAATTAGACCCGTTTCTCTATAACCATGGCTCTGATACCAATCTGTAACACCCCCAATTCATGGATGCAGCGGAATTCAAACTGGGTGTTACTTGACGGCACAATAGTCACAATGATAGAAAACGAACTCTAATTGAGTCGTTTTAAAAGATTTATCATTCAAATTATATAAATATCAGAGATTACAAAATGAGGTCCCAGATGGTTCCATGTTTACAAATTACATTAAATGAGTTTTTGAATGATAATAAAATTTATTGCCCTCTTGAATGTCCGTGCCCTTCCGTGCCATCCTTGATCATCATGGACCTGAAATACATGCTTAAAAGGTCAACACAAAGGTTGAGTGATATTCATAGAGTTTGTTTAATGGTTGAACACAATATGTTGGTAGAGTGAGCTATAGACTCACACCAATGGTTGGAAAACAAAACAGGTAGGCTACGTTATTATACGCCCATAAAATATATTATGCACTAAGCTTATGACACCAAAACGTTAACGGGTACCAATATCAATCGGCGGAGTTATCCCAGTAGGTACTTTGATAACATACCCAAATCTCAAATATTAGTGCATTTGTTTGAACTTAGTCAATACAAATGGGATTCGTCAATCCCAATAGGCCTATTCACAATATTCGCGCTCACTATTACTAGTGATTAAATGGTTCATAATAAGGGATATTGGTTTTAGCAAGGATGGTACTTAGTAATAATAAAACAATCAGGTAGCGTACAATTTCAAAGCATTGTGTTCGGTTTAAAATAGCATGTATTCCCCCTAAGGGTTTGTAAAACAATTAAGTAATGGAAAGTGGGGCTATGAACTCACCTTAAGTTATATAGCAAGTAGTGAATGTGATGGTCGAATAGCGAAGGTTTCTACAAGCAACCTATAATAGAATGTTGCGACTTAGGATTGGAGTAAAGAATATGAAGAATTGCCTATATATGTCTTGCATTTAGTCCATGATGTAGTACTTAGTATAGTGTAAGTCTTTAAAAAGAAATGGTTTATGAAACATGTATAGTTTATATATCGCTTACTACCGTTCGGGCCGACATAATTCAGAAGTCATGTAGTAAACGTTCGAGGAGCCAGGACACTTTAATTCGTAAATCCACAACTCATCTCGACGGCTTACATAATGAACTCCTCATATGAGGCTCCCTACTATTGTAGTAGTTGATAATATATATATATATATATATATATATATATATATATATATATATATATATATATATATATATATATATATATAAGTTTTGATCCAAAAAGTTACATGTCCAATATTTGAATAAACTTAGGAAAGTTTATGATTACATGAAGATTGTTATTAGGGTGAGTTTCTTATAACTTGTATGACAATTTCTTGTAATATCTCATGGTTCTTTTAGATGAAGTAGATCCAAATTGTATGTTTAAGTTATCACCAACTCTTTGGTTCATGTTTTCGCCTAAGTAAGTTTATATGGTCATTTAGTCATGGCCTTGCCATTACCTTTGGTCATTGTTCCATGGTCTTGAGACTCAACCTTGGCTTTAGCCATGGTTGTGGTCTTGAATCTAGGTCATTAGACCTCCTGTTCTTTTTAAACCATAACTATAATATAGTGACTTATATATATATAAAATAGTTGTTAAGAAAATGAAGAAATTCTCATTCGTTATTGGTTTTCTGGAGACGTGCAATGGAGTTTTTGAAGAAAACGTGATTCCGGACAACTTTCGTGTTTTAACTTTTTCATGAAATGGAGCAGAAGGGCCTCTTTTTGCGTGTTTTATGTTCTGTCACAGAAACTATTTAGGCTGTTTTGCCGCAAAGTTTTGGTAACTTCAAATGGTCATAACTTTTGACTCGTGTACTCGTTTTAGGTGGTTCAAATTGCTATGGTTTCCTTGTTAGGTCCTCTACTACAATATATAATGATCCAATATCATAATTATACCATTTTGATCAGATTTCACCAAGAAAATCACTAGTTTACTTGTTTAAATAACATAAGTTAACAATCATTTACGATAACTTGTTTTACTCATTTTTATACATCATGGACATGATCACAAGAAAAAATATAGCATGAATGATATGTAAATAACATGAATATGATATTTAACAAGAAGTATGTTAGGGTTTTGCTTACAACTTTTGGCTTTCAATTAAGAAAGGAAGTTAACATGTAAGGTAAGGACTTTGATAGACTTTAGCTTCACCCTACTTCACTTCAAGCAATATTTCTACACTTGTATTCTTGAAAGAGAGATGATGAAAGTTGAGGTGACTTGAGTAGATTCAAACTCAAGAGAAATCACCAAAGTTTCTAGGGTTTGGAAGTAGTTTGATGAATCAAAACCAAACTAGAGTTTATATGTTGTTGTTGCACTTGATTCTTGCATAAACTTGGAAGTAAACTAGCTAAAGCAAGGGTGTTTGTGTGTTTTATGTGTGGCGTACAAGAAGAGGAGGAGGAGAGGGCTTTATAGGAGCTTAAAGAGGTTATAATCTTGACTTAGTCAAAACTTGGTGAACAAGTTCAACACATGTAAACATCCTAGAGTTAGGAGCATGAGATCAAGCCATGTGTGAGGTGAATCCCCCCCCCCCTATGGCGGTTCACATAACTTAGGGAGGAAGTGTTGGTTTTTGATGATATTATCCAAGCTTATGTAGTTAGTTTTGACTCCGTAAAATGCTAACCGTAAATGATTAAGCCATAATACGTAAAACCGGGTATCGTAAAAATACGAAACTTGGAAGAATGATTAAACTTGTCAAAATACTACATAATAAAATATAAAATGAGTGGTAGGTTCCATTGGGGTGCTAAAACCCTGCTAAAACTGGAAACACGGGTCTAAAACGCGTAATACATAAAACGTACGAATATTGTGTAAAATTGAGAAAAGTAAAATGTTACTTTTCTAATGTGATAATAATGATTTAAAATGACTTATAATGTCTAGACTGAGCTCAGTCTAGTGTCGATTTGTAATTAATGTCTTTTAAACATAAAACCGTAAGCCTAAAAATCAAGGAATGATTTATAAAATCAAAGAATGATTTTTGGTCAAAGGAGGAGGGAAAAATATGTTGACTTTTTCCAAAAATGTGAAAACTCAAATCATCTTAGAAACGCGGTGCAGGTATAGGCTAAGGTTACGGCTGAGTAAAAACGCTTAAAAATGAAAATTCAAGTTTTTAACGGCCGAGGTTTATTTGGTCACGTTTTTCTCAGTCATGATTAATTCTCAAATAAATCATGAGTGTATCAAACATTTTTCTGATGCGGGGAAAATTAACGCGGTCGAGTTTCGTTGCGCGTAGAATTATTGAATGACGTTTTACCCTAAAACGTGTAGTTCCTTAATAACTTTCGCGAAAATGATCTGATGAGTGTCAAACTTTTATTTTGCCATGGATATGATTTATCATACGAGAATATGAAATAAAAATCAAATTTCTGGAAAATGAATAGTAAAAAGTGAATAGTAAAAATGAATAGTGAAATTTTCGGGAATAAAAGTTAACCTGAAAATGTGAATTGTTACATGTTGTAAGCATACTTCATGATCCACCGAGAAGGTTAGAAGATCTTGAAGTCATCATTCATTAAAGCATACCAACATATGAAGATTAAAGGGCATTTGACCTCCTCAATGATTGAAGACTTCTTATTCAAGAAGTTCATGTAGATTAGTCATTCATATCCATTAGACTTTTGATGTGCGTTTAGCAACCATGTTTTAAATTTGTAAATAAGAATTACCGGTTAACTAGGAACACATACGAGCAAGTATACTTGTCCGTGTGTAGTAGGGGATTGGTAAGTCAAGGTCGTCCCAAGAGACTTGGTTGTACTCAAGTGTTGTTTGATTGTTTAAGCAAGTAACAAGTTGATGGTTATGATTGTCACGGCTCAAACCAACAAGAAAAGCAATTATAAAAGCATCATGATGTAAGTACACAAAGAACATACTTGTATGGACAAATGATTACAAGGATATTATGATGTTTAGTTTGGAAAACATATTATCATTGGTAATCCTTTCGACCTATAGAACCAATTATAATAGTCTAGTGTTTTATAAATCATATATACATAAGTCTTAATCAAATGGTCATGTCATAAGACTTATGCCTAAACCAACAACAAAAAAAGAGTTCTTTCGACCTATAAACTTTGATGTTATCAATTTGTGAAGTACCATTTACTTGAAAGATGATGAGAACACATATTTAAAAGACTCCTTTTGACCTTTAATCTTTATTAAACTTTCACTTGTTATGTTTATTAATTCACTTGCACAATCGTCACAAAGTACAAGATCAAAATCATTTGTCGACTAATGAATTGAAACTAATCACTATTGAGAATCCTTTCAGCCTCTAGAATCAACAATGATCAACCAAAATAATAAACAATGACAAGTTCCCATTTAACCAAATATGATGTCTTTCATTATAATTCAAACAAACACTAATTATGTCCAAACATCATTTTATCACAAGTTCTCATAATAACCAAACAAGCATAAAACATGTAACACAACACACAAAGGAATTCTCATTATCAACATAAGCAAATACATAAACATGATGGAAATTAATAGAAACAATACCAAACATTTGAGTCAAAGCATCAAGTGCTACAATTCCAACCATGCGATTTCAACCAAAAGAAACTACCAAAATACAAGTCCTCCATTCCTAAACCTTCCTAGAAATCGGCCTCATGTTGTGAGTATATGACTTAGGGGTGTTTGGTAATAAGGATTGTTTGTGAAGTATGTGGTGTTTAATTGTGGTGAACCATAATCAAGCCTTATGTTGTAAGGATGATCAAGTCATATTTCCTGCGAATGTAGACCAAACCAACACCCCAACACCTTTGGAAATGGGTGGGGAGTGGTAGGAGAGAATCCTCCAAGTGTAGAGAGAGTTGGTATGAGATGGTATAGATAATTTGATAAGATAGATGATGAAAACACTTAACCAAGCACTCTTATTTGTATTTGATGAATCCTTGGTCCCCAAGCATGTTTCTTGGGCACAAAGTGTCATAAAAATGCAAGAAAATTGAGTCATGGAGGGTATATGGTCGGACTTAATGCAACTTTGGAAGACTTTAAATGCAGCAAACGGTGGTTAGGACTTGAACCTGGAGGTTTGGAGTATATTTGATGCGTGAACCTGCCGGTTCAGACATGAACCTGGAGGTTCGGAGCATTCTGACCACAAAAATAAATCTCAACCTGGTGGTTTGGACATGAACCTGGAGGTTCAGATTTCTGCGCACTTTCACTTTGGACTTTTGAGCCTTGGATTTGAACCACAACTTCAACCTTAGGTTTGCATAAGTGTTTCAACCTTGGGTTGGCAATAAACTCCATCTTTAACAAACATCTTTGGCACTTAATCTTCACTCTTTCCTTCATCATATAACTTCATAATCTTTACTTGAACTTGGAAATAATTATAGCATGAATCTTTATCTTGGACGGAAATCTTCTCTTCGTGCATATACTCTTTATTTGTCGACTTTTCTTCGTCTTTTCGTTATTTCCTTCGACATAGTTGTACTTGAACCTAAACACATCTTTTGCACCTTTTAAGCGTAAAATGTTCACAAATACAACCAAATAACATGCACAAACATACGAATAACACTACTAAAATATGTACATAATGAGCGTTATCAAATCCCCCACACTTAAACTTTGCTTGCCCTCAAGCAATAAAAGAAATTAAGAAAAATAGATCCCACATGGTGCATGAAATGTGATTAATAAAAATGTGATGCAAATCTACCAAGTACAAGTACTAGAAACGATTCATCGTTTTTAAGCTTTAATGGTGAAAAACCGAGATGTTTGACAATACCCTATGGATTCTCTTGCTTGATAACATGGCTAAGCGCCTCACGAAAAGGAATGTAAGTATAATTCACTCAACACTCATATATTTTTGGTGGTGGAGTTTATAAGAAAATCACACTCAAATTGCTCAGTCATGATTCTTTTATTACCACAGGCTTGTACAAAAAACAAAACTCCACCGACGTGGCGTAAGCACCAAGTTTAAACATCTAAAGAGGACTTTTATTCGGGTTGTAATGTTTAGGCTTCGGGTTAATAGGGAATGGATAAGGCATGGGAATATTTTATGAAACTGGTTTTAAAAGAAAAATAAAGTCAAGTCTAAGTTCCATGTTGCTAGTTACGAACAAACCACAATTCCGGAAATAATTATAGTTACCATCTTCCTCTTCCTTGAACTTTCACACATCGATACATCAATTCGCAATAATAATATTCTTCATATTTAGCACATTGGCTAGCAACATATCACATAACTTTCTTTTTCTTCAGCTTTATAGCACATTGGCTATAATTTGTCATCACATATATTTTTTTTTCTTTTTCTTTGATGACTTTTTTTTCCAACCTCCTTCTTACATCACATTTCCCCCACACTTCGCATAAGCATCACCACAAAAATACAAAATACGAAAGACGTCTCCTTCATCTTTGTCGGAATGGTACACATGAATGACAAAGTGTGGCTAACTCATAATCATAAAAAACAATCCAACATCTCAAGCAACTAGCAACCCGCCATTTAGACTTTGACAAAGGGTCAGGCTAAGGTTTAAAGTGTAAAATCTTTTTGTATTTTTCTGGTTTTAATAAAAGAAATGAATGACTCAAAGGGTGAACTAAGGGTATCTAGCGCAAAAAATGAGCGCTAACAAATGGGTTCATATTGGAGGTTAACTAACCGATGTGGCTAGCTAATATATATTATGATGTAAAATGAAGGCCATTTGGTTTAATCCTAATGGTGCCTCTTTATCACACGAATGTGATCTCACTGCAGTCTGGTACTGATTTGCATGTACAAGTTCTAGAATAAATAAAATCACCGGCACACTCATACAAACGATTCAAGCATAAAAGATGTATGATATATGAAATAGGCTCAAATCCTCACATATTAGTGGTAAAGGCTATAAATGCGCTAGCAAATGTTATTGATCCTAAAAATAGATTGCAATGTCAATCGGGACACATCTCAAAATTTTCAAAATTTTACCGTATTTCACCATTGGGATAATATAATTATTCTAATATATATTATCCTAAATGAATGAAAACAACTTAGATTATAAGGGCAAACAAGTATACAAAACTTTTAAATTGGCCCAAAACATAAACATTTAAAACTAGTTTCATTTTTCACTATTTTAGTTTCCCCACACTTAAGTTACACATTATACTCAATATCAAAAATAAACTTCAAAGCATGCAAAGTAGGGAAAATTAAGATAAGAAAAGACCGAGATAAACGAAACTCAACGGTCTCAAGAAATCGCAATCGAATCTTCATATGATAAGATATTAAGCATGTGAGATCAATCGATTTCTCTTCCATCCAAACATGTCCAATAAAGAGAGTAATGCTACAATAATCCAATCTCAAAGAGCTTATTAAATCTGCAAAAAGAAACTAAACTACAAAAACACGTAAATTTCTAAAACTCACTTTCGTAGGCATCATGGTTGCATTTAGCGTATGCAACAAGCCTTTTAAACCCCTCGGTGGCCCGAGTGGACGAGTTAAGTCTCCTGAGGGTTTCCAGGGAACATACCCACAAAGTTCAAAAACATCATTATTTTTCTATAAAAGAAACGACGAGTACTTATTTATTTATATCGTACCAAAATTAAAAATGAAAACAAAACTTTAGTTTTAAGTTTAAACATGTCGAAAAAAAATAAAATGAGATAAATGTAACAAATGTAATTTTTTTTTATAACTAAAGGTTTAGGACCGGTTTTATTCGGTTTTGGACCTTATCGTTTTGCGAAAAAGAACTAGACAAAAAGGAAAAGAAAAAGAAAAATTTTAAAGAAAAAAATGATTTTTTTTGCAACAGTAAACGCCGGTTCGGAAGTGAACCGGTCGGTTGGACCGATTTTTTTTTTTTTTTTTTTTTTTGAGTAACAGCGAAACCCGGTTCAAAACTGAACCGGGCGGTTGGACCGCGAAAAAAAATTACCGAGACGGAAAAAAACTGAACCGGGCGGTTGGATTTTGAAGCGGGCGGTTGGGGAATTTTTTTTAACGAGAGTTTGAACCTGTAGGTTCGGATTTTTATTTTTTTTTATTTTTATTTATTTATTTTTTTTTTAGCATCAAGTTTAAACTTCTAAAACTTTTATTAATTAAACAAAACAAAACAAAGAATGTAGATCACATAAGAAAAACATAACAAAACAAATAAGAAAATTAAAACAAACACAATTTGTGGTTTTCTTTCGCAAGCAATTTCGAGCACAAACTTTAGAAGCAAACATTTGAATGAGCATTTTAAGAAGACATGAAACAAAATCCCAACACCAAAACACTTGATTTTGATGCCATGATCAATTAGCAAAGGATGAGAATTAAGAGATTTTTAAAACAAAACACAAGGAAACATTCAATCAAACATCATGAGCAAACAAGCAATCAATCAATCAATCAAACAAGAGCAAGAAAACCATCATTCATGAGCAAAAGTAATATAGCATTTGAACAAACTAGAAAACAAGCAATCAATCAATATATCAAGCAAACGAACAAGCACTTGTTTAGGAATAATAAACAATCGTGATAGGATGTTGAACATGTTTGGATGAAACATATATGTAAAAGGCACATATCAATTTTCACAAGGTTTTCTAGTCAATGGGTAATATCAAGAAAAATCATGTTTCTACTAGTTTCACGGGTGAGTCCTTTCGTCCAATACTTCACTTAATAGTTGTCAATTATCATGTACCAATCCATTTGCGCAATAATTTCTTGGAATTAAACAATATTAGAAATCCTTTCGTCCTTTAAATCCAATAATGTTAAACCAACAAGTTTTTAGAACACGAATTATATTTAAACAAACTTATGAGAACAATCACTTCTTCTAACCGTCTAATCATTCAATATTCACCCGAAAGTCTACATAATTCCCAAACAAGTATCTCAAATTACTCCATAACAAGTTTCATCAACAAGGAATCAATATAATAAGGAAACGAGCAAATAAACAATCCAGCAAACAATTCAACAAACAAACAAACAAAAGAATACAAACACAAATCCCCGGCAGCGGTGCCAAAAACTTGATGTGCATTTAGCAACCATGTTTTAAATTTGTAAACAAGAATTACCGGTTAACTAGGAACACATACGAGCAAGTATACTCGTCCGTGTGTAGTAGGGGATTGGTAAGTCAAGGTCGTCCCAAGAGACTTGGTTGTACTCAAGTGTTGTTTGATTGTTTAAGCAAGTAACAAGTTGATGGTTATGATTGTCACTGATCAAACCAATAAGAAAAACAATTATAAAAGCATCATGATGTAAGCACACAAAGAACATACTTGTATGGACAAATGATCACAAGGATATTAGGATGTTTAGTTTGGAAAAAATGTTATCATTGGTAATCCTTTCGACCTATAGAACCAATTATAATAGTCTAGTGTTTTATAAATCATATATACATAAGTCTTAATCAAATGGTCATGTCATAAGACTTATGCCTAAACCAACAACAAACAAAGAGTTCTTTCGACCTATAAACTTTGATGTTATCAATTTGTGAAGTACCATTTACTTGAAAGATGATGAGAACACATATTTAAAAGACTCCATTCGACCTTTAATCTTTATTAAACTTTCACTTGTTATGTTTATTAATTCACTTGCACAATCGTCACAAAGTACCAGATCAAAATCATTTGTCGACTAATGAATTGAAACTAATCACTATTGAGAATCCTTTCGGCCTCTAGAATCAACAATGATCAACCAAAACAATAAACAATGACAAGTTCCCATTTAACCAAATATGATGTCTTTCATTATAATTCAAACAAACACTAATTATGTCCAAACATCCTTTTATCACAAGTTCTCATAATAACCAAACAAGCATAAAACATGTAACACAACACACAAAGGAATTCTCATTATAAACTTAGCAAAGACATAAAAATGATGGAAATTAATATAAACAATACCAAACATTTGAGTCAAAGCATCAAGTGCTACAAATCCAACCATGCGATTCCAACCAAAAGAAACTACCAAAATACAAGTCCTCCATTCCTAAACCTTCCTAGAAAATGGCCTCATGTTGTGAGTATATGACTTAGGGGTGTTTTGTAATAAGGATTATTGGTGAAGTATGTGGTGTTTAATTGTGGTGAACCATAATCAAGCCTTATGTTGTAAGCATGATCAAGTCATATGTCTTGCGAATGTAGACCAAACCAACACCCCAACACCTTTGGAAATGGGTGGGGAGTGGTAGGAGAAAATCCTCGAAGTGTAGAGAGAATTAGTATGAGATGGTATAGATAATTTGATAAGATAGATGATGAAAACACTTAACCAAGCACTCTTATTTGTAGTTGATGAATCCTTTGTCACCAAGCATGTTTCTTGGGCACAAAGTGTCATAAAAATGCAAGAAATTTGAGTCATGGAGGGTATATGGTCAGACTTGGTGGTTTATGACACTTTAAATCCACTTAAATGCAACTTTGGAAGACTTTAAATGCAACAAACAGCGGTTGGGACTTGAACCTGGAGGTTTGGAGTATATTTGGTGCGTGAACCTGCCGATTCAGACATGAACCTGGAGGTTCGGAGCATTCTGACCGTAAAAATAAATCTCAACCTGGTGGTTTGGACATGAACCTGGAAGTTCAGATTTCTGCGCACTTTCACTTTGGACTTTTAAGCCTTGGATTTGAACCACAACTTCAACCTTAGGTTTGCATAAGTGTTTCAACCTTTGGTTGGCAATAAACTCCATCTTTAACAAACATCTTTGGCACTTAATCTTCACTCTTTCCTTCATCATATAAATTCATAATCTTTACTTGAACTTAGAAATAATTATAGCATGAATCTTTATCTTGGACGGAAAACTTCTCTTCGTGCATATACTCTTTATTTGTCGAATTTTCTTCATCTTTTTGTTATTTACTTCGACATAGTTGTACCTAAACCTAAACACATCTTTTGCACCTTTTAAACGTAAAATGTTCACAAATACAACCAAATAAAATGCACAAACATACGAATAACGCTACTAAAATATGTACAAAATGAGCGTTATCAACTTTTATGTATTGGATCGTCATTGTATCATCACAATCTATTCACCAAACTAGATTAGATGGTTTATGTGTTTGTGCCATAAAACACAAGGTTTCTATGTTGGGCCACAAAACATAGCGGGAGTGGTTGTACCCTTGTTAAAGAACTCGACATCTAGCTTAGTGTCAGAAATATTGTATAAGCGACGTTAGGAGTGGTTGTACCTTTGTAAAAAAAACCGGTATTTAGCTTTGTACCGGATAAAGTGTAAGCGATGATTGTAAGGTTTTCTCCACCGAGAAGGGAGCTTGTTGATCTAGTGAAGTAACTCTCGAGTTAGGTACTCGAGGAGTGGAGTAGGGCGGAGAGGAGATCCGTGACCGAACCAATATAAATCCTCGTGTTCGGTTTGCACTTTCTTTTACTTATTGCTTTACTTTAATGTTTGCATTATGTGATTGCTTGTGTTGTGACTCGTTGATTGTACTTGGGTGATAACATGTTTTAAGTTATGCTAGTCACTAACTACACATAACATCTTTCATATTATACAAAGCTAAAAAATGGATATTTGATACAATAAGTTTAAAGTTTTTAAACGGTAACGTATTCACCCCCCCCCCTCTACGTTTTCACAATTGATTTCACAATTGGCATCAGAGCTTCGTAGCTCTTATTTTCAAAACAAATGGTTTTTAAAATGGAGCACGATCCATATATCAAATTACCATTGAAGCGGAATATAATATGAAAAATGTTTCGTTAAGTATACTTAAAAATTTTGTGGTTAAATATTACTTTGTTTACAAGCTTGAAGGTTTCCTTGTAAAATAAAAGAAAAAATTTCTTTAAAGAATTTGTAAGTGTCGAATTATGTGCTTAGAGCTAATTTACGAAAAATACATTTTTAAAAGAGCGTTTGGGATAACTACAAATTAGTTAAAAAAAATCATCTCCGTAAATGTTTTGATAAGTCACATTTGTAGAAATGTTGTTAAATAAATGTATTATATGCTTGTTATCAAATCTAGTGAGTCCTACATGTTTTCTTTATGTCAAAATATGAGTTTTGGTGAATCTGTCACATAACCCGCGGAACCTTTCTCATCAATGGGCGGAACCCTCTAAAAGGTTCCTTGAAATCCGTCAGTTCAGTATACAGTTTTTGTCCAACTTCAAAAATTCATAACTAATTAACAATAAGTCCATAGGAGTCGCGCTACCTATCAATATGAAGGGAATTGTATCTACTTTCTTTTAAAAATATTTTTATGGCCTAAATCTAATCCGAAGTCAAAATATTGAACCAAATACTATAGTATGTCCAAAATGTTAAGTTTCATTTTAACGTAGAAACTCAAACTTTTGAGTTAGGAAATTTTAGTTAGTATCCTTCGAACATTAATATGATTTCTTTTGAAACTAAAGAATTTTGTGATATTTATATATGTAAAGGAAACTAATCAAGCTTGGTATACATCGTCATGTTTAAACACAAAGTGACGATAAGTATCTTTGTTTTATACCATGCTATATGACTACTTGTTTTGGTTGTTTTGCATACATGTTGTTTGCTTGTTGTAAGTTGTAATTGCATTTGTTTATTTGTGATTTATTAGTGTCGTGCTATAAGATAGAAACACATTTTTGATTGATCACGTAAACTAAGCATGTCATGTGTGGACGATAACACTTTGGTGTTATCAATTTTCCATGTTTGGCTTAATTTCCATTTATGGTAAGATCATAATTCTCGGCTTGATCTATATGCTAACATGTGTTAGAATATGTGTTTTTGGTTTTAATCTATCATATCTAATTAGGTGCATATGTTTCAAGTATAATTAGGATATTTGAACGGGTTTCGGGAGTCAATAAATGTCCTTTGTTAAGGAGTGTTTGGCACAACTTGAAATTTGAACAATGTGGTAGTTAAACAATGTGTTTCATGTATATTTGTACCTCTAGGATCTTTTGTTATCTTTGGACAATGTCTTATACTAACGGATATGCAGGTAGACAACATTTGGGATATTGTCTAATTTTCAAGTTTATGAAAATTTCACTAAGTATAGTGAAATTCGCTAGCCCCCGGTTAAAGTCTATCGGTAAGGATGTTTCTATATTCATTTTTGGCATTTCCTAATTAGATATAAATTTAAGTTTATGTTCCAAGAATTTTCGGAAAATTTGGAAATCGTTACCCGGGTCAAAAACCTGGTCTGTCAGTTTTTTTGGCCTGGCGGATCTGATGGAACCAAATTTTGGGTTCCGCCAGTGCATTTTCTGGGTAATCCAGTTTTTGGCCCAACGGACCAGGCGGAACCAAATTCAGGGTTCCGCCTGTGTAATCGTTTGGTTCCGCCAGTGCCTGTAGAAAACTTTTTCATTTTTCTTATTTTCGTATTTTCTCAAACACCAAATCATTCACTTTAGTGAGAAACATTTTCCCCAGTACTCATTAACATATTAGGACCATTTTTACTCATTAGAACCAATAGGAAACCACTTCCCACCAAAAATTCAATTTAAACAAAACTCACCCAAGGAACCCTTCTGTATAAAGGAGGGAACCCTTTATTTGGTTCCTTGCCATCCGTGGGTTTCTAACTACAAATGTTTTGTAATCATTACCCACGGTTACTACATTCATTCAACCTTAACTCATCCTTCATCCATTAGCTTCACTTATTTTGTGACTTGACAACTTCCTAACTAATCCGGACTCGTTACTTACAAAGATTACATATAATATCAAATCACAAGTCTAACTTGTGACTATGGATATTGTCTTGTATCTATATGTAGAACCGTAGAGGGGGGTGAATACGGTTTCTTCAGCTTTTAGAACATTTAAAAACTTTAAGCCACGAAGACAACCAAGTGGTCTAATAAAGAACAACCACAATAATAATCACAACTACAAGTATATAAAGCGAGTAAAGAACACCACGATATATACTGGTTCGGGATGGGGGTATATACCATCCGTACGTCCAGTTGCAAATCCACGACACTATACTATTCACTCTAGTATTATCCTTTCGGTGGACTACAAACCATTATAATTCACTCCACCGATATTCACCAATATCAATGCTCATAAAGAAGGAGTTACTCCCACGGTATTCCGCCCTCATAAACCACCCAAAAGAATCTCGCGATTCGACTTCACCTAAGGGTCACCAAGACCACTACCAAGACTTCCCACATGAACTATCAAACCCCAACTAGATCCCCAATGATCTAGGCTTGGTCACCAAGACACAAGACTTCCCTTACAAACAATTGAATGAATGAATAAGTGTTTGTTCAACCAAGCCCTAACATAACCTAGAGACTCTATTGTAATAGAAAGGGTATAAGAAGAAGACCCTCGACACAATCACAAGAGTGGATTAGATTCTTGTGATTCTTCCCTTGCAAGGAGATGTGTTCTTTCAAAGATGTAAGTGTGTTTTACTAAGAACAGAAGAGAGATAGAGAGATTAGAGAGAAAGAATAGTGGCAAGGGGTGAGGAATACAAGAGGCAAGGCATGGTATTTATAGGCAAAACCCAAACTTGGGAAAATTTTACCGAGGCCGGCGCGTCACCCACGCGTCAACGCGTGGGCAGCGCGCCAGGCGTCTGTAAACATTTTCCCAAAACTTTGGGTTTTGACCTTTTAAATACCTTACCTTGCTAAACCCCTAATTGTACTTCACACAAAACCTTAACATTAATCAATCTAAGGTTTACCAACTCAAATAACCAATATGGAAAATGTTTTGTGAGGTGTTTATAAGAAAAACAAATTACCAAGGGTAGAAAGGTAGAAAGGGTAATTTGATAGGGGTAGAATGGGTATTCTTCATATGGCATAGAAAAGAGAGAAAGAATATGCCATGGGGTATTCCTCTAAAGGGAAGAGTGTGAGAGGTTAGGTTAAGAAGTAACCATGGTTAGGTTTAGAAAGAAGTGTATAGAGAATAAACTGTTGGGAATGAAGTTTTACTATTTTATCAAGTCTCGGTCATTTGTAATAATATTAGGTTGCTTAGTTATTATTTACTTTCATTTATGTATTGTTTCAAGTTTGCTAGACTTAAGTTATATGGTCCATGGGCTCTAAGCCCATACGATTGTAAGATGGGAAGGAGTAGGAGTGTTGCCCTAGCTCCTTACCTATAAATACCATGCTTAGGTCTCATGTAATACTTGGTTGGTTATTTGAAATCTTAAGGAAACTCTTGCAATTATATTTCTCTCATTCTAATAATCATCCCATCCTTATATCTATCTCATTCTTGCTTGTGTGAAATCAATATGGGTACCTAACAAGTGGTATCATTCGCCATATGAAGGTGTAGTTATTGTTTTTGTTGAATTCGATCCTCAAACTTGTTTTTTAAATCTTTATTTGTTAAATTTTTTGTACTTTCTTGTTTGTTTCTTGTTTTTATCACATATTTGCTTACAAACTTGTGTTACAAAACATAACAAACAAAAAAGTTCCAATCTTTTATCAAAATATACGATTTGGGTTTTTGTACTAGTTTTCAAAAATTTTTTAATTTTTGAAAAAGTTTATCAAGTTTTCTACTTTCTTCAAGATCTCATCATTTTATAATTAGAAGTACAAGAATCTTTAAATAAAAACTAGTTTTTGGTAAGCTTTCTTTGAAAACAAAAATTTTACCTAAGTTTTGAAATCACTTATTAGACCAAGTTTCGAAATCACATCAAGTTGCTTCCTATCGACTTACGAATCGTGAACTCAGTATTTTCTCTCTTGTATAAGAAAGAATAGTACTTCGACTTTTGGATTTATTTTGAAATTGGATTATTTCGAAATTTTGTTAGTGAGTTTGTGTTTTTGAAAATATCACAATTTTTCGAAATCACATTTTTTGAAAACTTTAACAGTTTCGAAAACACTCTACATTCACTAAGTTTTGCGAAAATAGAAGCCACACAGTTTCACAACTAGGTTTCGAGATTACTATATTTCGCAATCTCCTATTTCGCAATCTCAAGTTTCCAAAGTTTCGAGAATTACTTTCTTACAAAGTTTCGCGATCACTTCAGTCACAGGTTTCGCAATCAGAGTTGTGCAAGTTTTCGAAATTTGGCTAAACCTATACCTTCTACAAGATCCATTTTTCACATAAGTGTTTCATTATGTCTCAACCACTGTACTACAACTTTAACCATCCTCAGCAACATCAGAATCAGCAGTATCATCAACAACAACAACAGTATCAACAATCACCACAGTATCATCAACAACCTGTTTACTCACAACAACATCTTCTCATGCAACAACATCAGATGGTTCCAATACAACAATCCTATCCAATGCCACAACAACAGGGCCAAGTTCCATCAAAACAGACTCAATGGTTTGACAGGATGTGTGAAGTCATTTCAACTCAACAATCCAGACATGAAGCAGGATCTATTGACACTCCACCAATGCTTACACCGGGTAATTATGTTCAGTGGGCAAGTCGATTCTTAAGGTTTATAGAACTCAAGAAACCCAATGGTAAGTACATAAAACAAGTTATCCTTGAAGGACCGTTTCAGTGGCCTGTTAACTTCAATGGAGGTGACCCAGCTGCTGATCCTCCAGTAGCTTCAACTGATGTACCATTTCCTGAGTCTGCACTAAATACTGAACAACATCTTCATCATGAAGAATATGAGTATGCTATGGCTTACATACTTCAAGGAATCCCAAATCCAATATTCAGAAGTGTTGATGCTCAAAAAACTGCGAAAGCTATGTGGGAACTCGTTCATCTACTAATGGAAGGCACACAACTGAACAAAGAAGATATGGAATCTAAACTTTACATGGAATGCACTAACTTCATGATCGAACCAAGGGAATCACTTGAATCTTACTATCATCATTTCACCAATGTCGTCAATGACTTAGAGAGACATGAAGTACACCTTCCAAGGATCGATGTCAATACAAAGTTTGTTAGTAGTCTGGGTTATGATTGGCAAGAGTATGTGACATTTGTGCGACAAGCAAAGAATCTTCATGATGCTCCATACGGTTTGTTGTATGACTATCTCAAGCACCATGAATCTGAAGTTGAAACAGATAGAGCTGCACGAGGAGGATATACACTACCACCAACTTCAAATCCACTAGCACTCGTTGCTCAATCTCATGTTGCACAACCTCTAATGTCTAATCATGCTTATGTTCAGGAACAAAATTATTTCAGCTACCCACAACCTACAACCTCACACCAAATGGTCCCATATGAATCATCCTTGCAACAAGCTTCTCCTCAACTTGCTCCATATGACAACCATGATAGCATGTACTACTCGAATCAGATAGAAGATGATGATGAAGATGTCAATACGTTGAATCAGGGACTTGCTCTCATTGCTCGTACTTTCAGCAAATTCTCCAACAAGACTAACAACCGTCTTCATTCTTCATCAAATACAAGGAATCAAGCTGTCATTCAAGATGGTCGGGTTGAGATTCAGAACCATAATTTTGGACGTTCAGGTTCAGGAGGGTCTTCAGGAAATTCTGGGTATGGACAACGGTTTAACAACAATGGGGGATTCAGAAACAATTCAGGTGCTCCTCAGAGAAGAAATGACAATGCGGCAAATGGTAATACAGAATTTGGGAGTGCAGTATGGTGCTACAACTGCAACGAAAAAGGTCATACTGCAACAGCATGTCCAAAACCGAGAACCCGGGGCAGTAAGTTTCACAAGCAGGCATTACTAATGGCTCTCAAAGACGAAAAGGAAGGAACTTTCACTGAACAAGAGAATAGTTTCTTCACAAATGCTTACAACGATGATGATATGGAAGATCTTGAAGCCAATGCAGCTATGATGCTTATGGCAAACATGCAGGAACTTCAGTTGAATGGTTCAGGCCCAGTGTATGACACCGATGGCTTGTCTCAGGTACATGCCCTAAACACATGCTAAATACAAGAAAATGCATCACCCTCAGCTTCTGAATCAGATAAGGCGCAAGTTGTTCCATCCGAATCATTTTTATCTTCTCAAGAGGATGAACAAATAAACACAGTAGTTATATTTGATGATGACACTGTCGTTTCATTTGATGATCCTATTGAGCAAGACAAACATGATCATATTGAACAACATGAACCTTCTTCTGATCCAGATCCTGACTACATTGTCATGGCCAAACAGCTTCAAGCACAAATTCTTATTACTCAGAAAAAGAATGAGCAAAATATAGTTTTGAAAGAAACAAACGCAGTTTTGAAAAAGGACATTGAATGTTATAAAATACAACTTTCACACTTTCAAAATGAAGTTAAACGAGAAAAGTGTTTTGAAAAGTCATTTCAGGAATCGTATGTCAAAGAACAAAATCTTCAAAAGAAAATGCATGAGTTAATTGAGTCAAACGGCAATTTGGTTTCCAAACTGGAAAATGATAAAAATGATCTTAAAAAACAAATTGCACAACTTCAAATGGAACTTTCAAAACCACAAACAGAGTTGTCAAATTGCAAACAGGATTTTTATGAACACAAAGTGCGAAAAAGGGAAAAAGAAAATTCTTTAATTGAAGAAAATCTCACTCTCGAACGTCAAATAAAAGAATTTCAAAATATCGTTTACAGACATGGAGAATCTGTAACAACGATTCAAAAATTTTCTTTAAAACCAAGACCCGATAAAGGTTTTGCCATTGGCGATTACAGATCAACTTTTCTTCACACTGCGTTCAAAACAATTCCTAAGCTTTACAGTATGGACCAATTGCTTGATAATAATATCGTGCGTGTTGTTGTATATAATACTGAGGAAGAAGAAGAACTTGAAGAACAGAGTCGATAAAAAATGAGTCAAATTGAATATTGCAAACCATATGATTACTCAAAAGTTCCTCATATTTCAAAATCTTTTGTTCCATCCAGAGAAATACCTGAGAAATCTGGTATGTAACTGAGTCATATGTTTCATCTTCCAATGGAGCTCCTGTCAAACCCGTGGCACAAGTAAATGGACCATTACCATCTTCTGGTTCTATAACACCTTTACCAACACAATGTCGAGTCTTAGAATATTTTAAAACTTTCATGAAAGGCATCGAAAATTTGGAAACGTAATTGAACATAATTCAGAAATAAAAATTGCTACTTTTCAATCAGCTTACGAGCGCGAAAAGCGAGAAATTTTTCAAAAACAATTTCTGCCTTTAGTTCAAAATTTGCGTCATTGTGCTACTCATTGGGAACAGGAACTCCAAAAAGCAGTTAAATCTATGATAAACATTTTCACTTTAAATGAAAATGCAATTTTGGTTCAACAACGTAAAAACAGATTTTTGAAAACAGATTCTGATCGACTCTTGGAAAAAGTTCTTGAAGCTGATATTGTGTCTATTATCATGAATGATCTCTATAAATCTGGTACTTCTATGCTTGTGGATGATTTTTGTGTTGATAATAATTTGCTGAACACGGAAATTGAGACTTTAAAACATAAATATGATACGTTGAGTAAAAACAGTAATGATGTGCAAAACAAACTTTCAAAAGAAAACTGTCAACTCAAAAAAAGGCTTTAATGGTGTCAAGCTCAAAGTCTTGAAACGGAATTGAGACTTCAAAATCAAAATGTTTCAAAAAAATTTCAAGCTTGCAAAGACAACGCATTTCTTAAAAATCAATGTCTCATTCTTGAAAAAGAAATTGCGGATTTAAAAATTGAAAACATCAAATGGCAACAAAACCGCGATCACATCAATTATTGCAATGGTTTACTTGAGTCTGATATTCAGTATAAAAATCACATCATCATTGATTTAAAAGAGAAAATTAAGCTACTTCAAAAAGGAAAGATAGTTGACACCACAGTGATAGCACCAGGAATGTTTCAAATAGACAAAACAGATAAGGGTAATAGTGCTAAGAGTTCTAATGTTAGCTATTCCACTTCTACAGGACTAGTTTCCCCTAGGAGCGTTAGCAGCCCAAAGACAAAAAGCATTAAGAAGACTAAAAAGAGTAGGCTCTGGCAACGTAGAAGAGGAACACTAGAAGTGCAAGAAGTAAAAGCTCACCTTAGGAACTTGAATAAAACTCATGTTGCATCTGATTTAGATTCTATTCTGGCAAATTGTAATCAAAATCTTAATGTAACGAATGATGAACCTTTGAATGTTTTGAATATTAATGCATCTTGTATGTTTTGTCGTCAAAGTGTGTTATCTGGTAATCATACTAAATGTGTAGCTAATAATCTCTTACATCGTCACAAGAAACGTAGATTAGGCATTCCTTCTAGGCCCACTACTGCCTCTAAGTCTACCTTAGGAAAACCGCCAACTACTGTTTCGAATAATGTTGTAGTCACCCCCATAGCAGAAATCAACAAATCTAGGAACAAACCAAAACCTAGTGAATTTACCAAAAATAAAGCAAAAACTAGTTGGAACTGGCAACGTTGGTTACAATACAAACCAAATTTTAAATGGATTCCTAAACTGTTGAATATTTGTGCTTCTAACCAATAGGAACCCACCATTTCTTCGGGTTCCACCCTTACTCTGTTCCATCTTTGTCGTCTCCTTGTGATGCAGGTGGTTCAGATTGTTGATAGCGGTTGCACCCAACACATGACAGGCAATCTCAAACTGTTAGCAAACTTTGTTTCAAAGTTTATCGGAACTGTCTGATTCGGGAATGATCAATACGCCTTAATCATGGGCTACGGCGACTATGTGAATGGGAATATTGAAATTAGCAGAGTCTACTATGTTGAAGGCTTGGGTCACAACCTCTTTTCAGTCGGTCAATTTTGTGATGGGGATTTAGAAGTTGCATTTCGAGAGAAAACTTGTTTTGTTCGTGATCTACAAGGAAATGATCTGATGTCAGGCAAGCGTGGCACTAACCTTTACACAATTTCAATGTCTGACATGATCGCTTCGTCTCCTATTTGTCTTCTATCCAAAGCTGAAACGACTAAATCATGGTTATGGCACAAACGCCTTTCTCACTTGAATTTCAAAACGATGATTGAAATCGCTCGTCACAAATTGGTTGAAGGCTTTCCAAGATTCCGTTATGCCAAAGATCACCTATGTCCAGCCTGTGAACAAGGAAATAGTACCTGTGCTCATTTTCCTTCAAAACCTGTACACAGTACTAATCATGTTTTACAACTGCTTCATATGGATTTGTGTGGTCCGATGCGTGTTCAAAGTATCAACGGTAAACGCTACTTTTTAGTAATTGTTGATGATTACTCCCGTTGGACTTGGGTTTATTTTCTTCGAAGTAAAGATCAAGCTCCTCAAATGATCATCACCTTTCTCACCAAAATACAAGTTCAGCTACGCAACACAGTCAGAATTGTTAGAACTGACAATGGCACAGAATTTAAGAATCAGACTCTAAGGTCTTATTTTGAGAAAGTGGGAATTGAACATCAAACATCCATTCAACGAACACCAGAACAGAATGGAGTAGTCGAAAGATGAAACAGAACGTTAGTGGAAGCTGCACGAACGATGTTAATCAATGCTCAATTACCAGTTTCCTTATGGGCGGAAGCTGTTTCAACCGCATGTTACACTCAAAACCGTTGTATGATTACAAAACGCCATCACAAAACCCCTTATCAGATTGTTCACAAAAGGAAACCGAACATCAATTACTTTCATGTATTTGTAGCTCTATGTTATCCAGTTAATGATCGTGATGATCTAGGTAAACTTAAAGCAAAGGCTGACATTGGAATATTTGTTGGATACTGTGAAAATTCAAAAGGCTTTCGGATATGGAATCGTCGTACAAGAGAAATTCAAGAGACTATTCATGCTAATTTCGATGAACTCACTCAAATGGCTTATGAGCAAAACAACTTAGGACCCGTATCCAACCGTCTTAACTTTCTGGAATCTTCGGCTGAACCATTGTCACTCTCCCGTAAAGAAGTGGAAACCTTGTTTGCTCTATTGTTTGATGATACGATTGATAATCGTCCATCTGAGGCCTCACCATATTCCGCTGCACATCTTGATCAACATCAAGTACCTGATACACCTCAAGAAACAACAACAACTGTTGAACGAGACTGTCCTCCAATTGTATCCCCTACAACTACAGCACAAACCGGGTCTAACTCACGACAATCAGCTAGAGACTCCATACCTATATCAGTTCCACAAACCACATAGCACGACCCAGAACCGTTCATTAACCATTTGCACCAGCTCCACTTGTCCCTGACATTGCTGAGTCATCTACACGCAATTTGGATCCTGCTCACCTGCAAGATACTTATCAACTACACCCTTCGACACACAGATGGACTAGAGATCACCCCTTAGTTTAAATTATTGGCCACCCAGATGCACCTATTATGACAAGACAACGACTTTATACAGACGATGAAACTTGCATATACGCACTCACAGTATGTGAAACCGTGCCAAAGAATGTTAAAGAATCTATGACTTATGAAAACTGGATTGAGTCTAGGCAAGAGGAATTTGAATCATTTCAAAGATTGGAAGTCTGGGAAATGGTTGAAAAACATGAAGGAGTCATTGTCATTGGCTTAAAATGGATCTGGAAAAACAAACTGGATGCAGAAGAAACTGTCATACGTAACAAATCACGCTTGGTAGTAAAAGGATACTCTCAAGAAGAAGGAATAGATTTTGAAGAATCATTTGCTCCAGTAGCTAGACTTGAAGCTGTGCGGATTTTCTTAGCATATGCTGCTCATCGAAATATGGTTGTTTATCAAATGGACGTGAAAACGGCATTTCTGAATGGTCAACTACGTGAAGTGGTTTATGTCAGTCAACCTAAAGGATTTGTTGATCCAGAACGTCCTAATCATGTCTACAAGCTTAAGAAGTCTCTCTACGGTCTCAAGCAAGCCCCAAGGGCGTGGTATGACAAGTTATCTACATTCTTGTGGGCTAATAACTTTACTCTAGGATCGGTGGACCCAACACTGTTTACAAAAACATACGGGGCGGACTTATTAATTGTTCAAATTTATGTCGATGACATTATTTTTGCTTCAACCAACAAACGTTACTCAATTGATTTTGCAAAATTAATGAAAGATAATTTTGAAATGTCCATGATGGGTGAACTTACGTTCTTTCTAGGACTACAAGTTCATCAATCACCACGTGGAATTTTTCTAAATCAGTCTAAATATGCTCTTGAGATTTTAAAGAAACATGGAATGCAAAGCTATGATACAATAAATACACCTATGGACAATTCCACAAAACTAGATGCTGATATACATGGGACTCCTGTTGACCCTACCAAATACCGAAGTATTATTGGGTCCCTCATGTACCTCACATCTAGCAGACCTGATATTGTATTTGTTGTCTATATGTGTTTGCGTTATCAGTCTAAACCAACTAAGAAACACCTCAATGAGGCAAAAAGAATCCTTCGATACATAAAGGGAACTATTCATTTGGGAATCTGGTATCCGAAGGATTCTGGTTTTGAACTAATAGCATTTTCAGACGCTAACCATGCAGGATGTTTAGACACGCGAAAAAGTACATCAGATGGATTACAGTTTCTTGGAGATAAGCATGTGTCTTGGCAATCAAAGAAGCAAAACTGCACTTCACTGTCATCAACAGAATCTGAATACGTAGCTATGTCTGCTTGTTGTGCTCAAGTCATTTGGATGAGATCACAACTTAAAGACTATGGCTACCTATTCAATAAGATTCCGATCTACTGTGATTCCAAAAGTGCCATTGGAATCTCCTGCAACACAGTCCATCACTGCAAATCCAAACACATTGATCTCCGATATCATTTCATCAAGGAGCATGTCGAAAAGGGTATCGTTGAATTATATTTTGTGGGAACTGAGTACCAATTGGCGGACTTACTTAACAAAGCCTTAGCTCCATCAAGGTTTGCTAGTTTAGTTCTCCAAATTGGTATGCGATGTTTGACTCCAGAGGATCTGGAAAAGTTTTTAAAACACAAGTAAATGTCAAACATCAAAACTATCTTTATAAATAATTTTTACAAAAAACAAAACACAAAATTATAAAAACATCAAAAACACAAAAAGATTTTTTCTATTTCTTATATCAAAAAAAAAAAAAAAAAATAAAAAAAAAATAAAATAAAATAAAATAAAAAAAGGGGGCAAGTATATCGCTTCCTTTCAACACCTTGTTATTTCTTTATCTTTTACAAAGTGTTGAGGGGGAGTCACACTTAAAAATCTTTCTCAATTTTTCAAATCGATATACTTGCATATTTCCATAAGATGGATATCTCATGTCTTTTTCTTTTCATAAACGATGTCATAAGGAGTATATCTTAGATTATTGCCTTTGGTTATCAACTTGTATCAAACTTTAGGACTTATGATGCAAAATAAGTAGTTAGGGGACTAAAATTGTCAAAGTTCCAAATCTTATACACAAATCAAACACCCCGTTTTTTCTTTAATATCAAAAATTATTAAACTTAACCCATATTTGAAACCAACGGCTCATAATCAAATGAAAAATCCAAGCTACCAATCTCCAATCTGTAAGTTTCTACATGATCTTAAGGCAATTTCAAGCAATGGTTTTCGTTTAATCACAATTTTAATTATTTGATTTCAAGAAATTGCGATTTGTAGTTCTAGGGTTTCACTAATTTCGGAATCAATTTAAACATGGTTGGGGGTGCAATGTTTCATAGGGGTTTTGTCTTAAAACATGTTCTTAACTTGCCCATAACAGTTAATCACAACCAAAAACATGTTTGTTTGATTCTCGATAACTAGGGTTTTAACCCGATTTGGGTACTTTTGATTATGTGTTTGTTTGTTTGTTATTGTTGGTGGGATATGATGTCTTCAGTGTATATAACGTTTTAAATCACTTTAATTGTGACTTAATCCATGTATGCATAAAATTCGATAGCTAGGGTTTATGTTCATATAAGGTGTTTCTCCTATTGTGTTCATATGGTCTATTATTCGTGCTCAACATGTTCCTATGCTTGATAATGGTTACATTACACTTAGATATGATGTGAGATTATATGTCTTAGTGTTTTTTCGATATGCAACGATGCACATGTTTCGAAATTTCTATGTCTGTGGTATTCTTGTACCATAATTGATTGTGTTTCGTTCTATGCTTCAGGTTACTACCTTTGGAAACTCAAAATTTCATAAGAAACGTACGTTGCCACAGTTTCGAAATTCTTGTATAAGAATTCTTTTGAAATCACAGTTTTCGAAATGGTGGAATTCTTTCGAGAACACACTTGACAAGTGTTTGCGAAAAATCTCTCAAAGTCTTGTTCTTTCAAAAACATCATTAGTTTTTGCGAAAACACTTTGAAATACTTTCGAGAAGACCTGTTCAGTGTGTTTGCGAAAGAATCTCATCATTGCTCATTTTTTCGAGAACGCAAACAGACAAAACTTTCGAAAACACTCAATTTGAGTATTTGCGAAACTTTCGCAACTTCTTTAATTTTTTGATAAATTATTTATCGAAAACACTATTTGTGGACTTTTTCGAAAACACCTACATTGGGGATTTGCGAAACTTTTACCTGGGTTGCTTTTCGAGAACACACTTGACATTTTTTTCGAAATCAAGGATTTATACATGTTTGCGATAAATTGTATTAAATGTTATTGTTAATACAAATATCGCCTAAAAACGTTATTTATATTTTACGATCTTCGCTAAGTTTTGTTAACGACAAAATGTAAACTTTAGTTTCTAAGTAAAACATAATCTTAGTTTTAAAGACTTGCATAAACTAGACTTTTGCTACATTTTACATTTCATAGAACACAACACTTTTTATTTCTTAAAATAGAATTGTCACATCACATTTATGGCAAGTTTTGTCAATATACATTTATGGAAAGAAATGTGTTTGACTTACTAAGTGGTTGCTTGCAAGTTTAGTGTTTGACTTGATATTATGAGATGTGACATTGTTTGGTTTGCAAGGTGTAATGAGATGTGACTTTGTTTGGTTTGCAAGATTTATTGCAAAACCAACTGCAAGCCCGGCGGAACCCTGGGGGTACACGGGCGGAACCCATCTAAGGGTTCCGCCGTATCCGCCAGGCCTGCAGAAGGCTTTGCTATAAATACCAAGCCACAAGTTGATTTTTGGCTTATCACTCTACATCATATTTTACACACACACATTCATTCTTTCATCTAACTCTTTAACATTACATATGTGAAGTTTCTTTTTGTAGCAAAGAGATTCACGAGCTCATTAAAAGTAACAAGTATTCAACACAACGTTGCAAGACTTGTTAGCTTAGCATTGTGTAGACTTGTGTAGTTTACACTTCATTTGATTGTGTATTTTCAGTAGTGATCGGTTAGTATTTTAGTCCTCAAAATACAAAGTGTATTGGGAGTAGTTTTACCCTTGTAAAAGAACTAACGGGAGTGGTTGTACCCTTGGTAAAGAACTCGACATCTAGCTTAGTGTCAGTAAAAGTATAAGTGACGTGTAATGTTTTCTCCGCCGGTGAAAGGAGCTTGTTGACTAGTGAAAGAAACTCTCGAGTTGGATACTCGGGGCGTGGACGTAGGGCAAGAAAAAAGAGTCCTTGTAGCCGAACCACGATAAATACTCGTGTTGTGGTTTGATCGTTTCTTTCATTTACTTGCATGTTATATATTGTGTTTGTGTATATATCTTTGATAAAACGGAAAGTTTCAAAGCTAACTAAACAAGTTAAAAAGATTTTAATCGGTAAACTATTCACCCCCCCCCTTCTAGTTTTTCACAATTGGTATCAAGAGCTACGTTACTCAAGCTTTTAAAATATATTGTGTTTTAAAGCTTGAAATGATCCATGGATTTTGAAATTTACAAAGAAGGGCAATCTATGCAAAGACCACCACTCTTTGAAGCAAATGGTTTTATATATTGGAATAACCGTTTTGAAACTTACGTGAAATCTAAAGATATAGATTTATGGTACATAATCCTTGATGGTGATAACGTAGTTACTAACATTAAAGATGATGATCAAAAGAAATTGATTGGTAAAAATAAAGAAGCTAAAATGATGCTTTACAACGCTTTGCCTAAGAAAGAATATGAAAGAGTCTTTTTGTGTAAAACCGCCAAAGATATTTGGCAATCTTTAATTGTCACTCATCAAGGAAACTCACAAGTTAAAGATAACAAAATTGATCTTCTTGTTTAACAATATGAACAATTTGTTATTTCCGAAGATAAGATTATTGATAATGCTTTTGCTAGGTTTAACACTATTATTACTTCACTTAAAGCACTTGATGAATCTTTTTGTGGTAAGAACTTTGTCAGGAAATTTCTTAGAGCACTCCATCCGAAGTGGAGAGCAAAAGTGACGGCAATTGAAGAATCCAAAGATCTTTTAAGCATGTCACTTGATGAGCTAATTGGAAACCTCAAAGTTCATGAAATGGTAATGGAAAAAGATTCGGAACTAGTTAGAGGCAAGAAAGAAAAAGTTAAGTCTATTGCCTTGAAAGCTAGAGTCTAATCAAGTGATGATGAAGAATCTACTTCGGATAGTGATGATGAGGAATATGCTATGGCCGTTAGAGATTTCAAAAAGTTCTTTCGTAGAAGAGGAAAGTTTGTAAGGCAACCTAAAGATGACAATAAAACTTTCCGAAAAGATCATGATGATAGGAAAGGAAAGATTGAAAGAATATGCTATAGGTGTGGAGACACAAGTCATCTTGTAGGAGAATGTCCAAAACTACCCAAGAGCAAACCTCAACAAGCTTTTGTGGGTGGTGCTTGGAGTGACTATGAAGGAGATGACGATGAGCCAAAGAATGATGATATTGCTCTCATGGCTCACAACTCAAATGAGGTATTCTCCGACTCATCTTACTCCTCTATTGATGATGACACTTTACAAAAAGAATATAACAAACTTTATGAATTGAGCTTAAAAATCATAAACAAAAATAAATTTTTGAAAACTAAAAAGGAGTTTTTAGAAAATGAAGTTTATGAATTAAAAGAAAAAGCTAAGAGATTAGAAAAGAGTAAAGGTGTTGACACTTCTTGCAAATCATGTGAAGAGCTTAAACTCGAAGTTGAGAAACTTAAAATTACTCAAAATGATCTAATAAAACAAACCACAAAGTTTAAGAAGTTCGATAAGAGCATTCCTTGTGTGGATGAAATTATGAAAATTCAAAAGTCACCCTTTGATAAAATAGGACTAGGATTCATGAAAATAGAAACTTCAGAGGGTCAAACGAAACAAGAAAAGATTGCACAAGAAACTAAAAAAATTGCTACAGCAGCCTGCGGATTAGACGTAACCCAATCCAGGGTTCCGCCCATTGGACCTGAAGGTTCCGCCAGGCCTGCTATAGCAGTAACTCCATCCACATCGGATCGTTCAAAATTTGTTAAAGTTACGTATAAAAATGGAACAAAACCTGTGTTTAAAACTGGAGTAGGACTTAGTAAAAATGAATTTAGAGCTAAGACTACTCAACCAAGACCTAAGACTCCAATTCCCAAACGCCCCTTTCCAAAGAGCAACTTCAACGCTCGACCTAACTACCAACATGTTTGGAATCAAAACACTCCTAGACATTACCAAACTCCAAATTACATGTCATGGAACCCTTATGCTCTATTTTCATACTTAGAACAAGTTAATGGTATGCTTAACCAAAATGGACCCATGAGCAATTGGGGACCAAATGTTTGAGTGTTTTTCATAAAATAGGTGTGCCTCAAAGTTTGTTTGGAACCGGATGAATGGATTAAAGATAGCGGTTGTTCAAGGCACATGACGGGTAACAAAAGCCTCTTCACTTCTTATCACAAATGTAACAAAGGTAATGTTACGTTTGGTAGTAAAGCTAAGAGCAAAATCATCGGAAAAGGTACAATCTCTCATGACTCCCTTTTTATAGATGATGTTGCTCACGTTGATAACTTAGGTTTTAATCTCCTTAGTATTAGTCAACTTTGTCGTAATAAGTATAATGTCCTTTTTAGTGAAAATGGTAGTAAAATACTTAAAGATGGTATAACCATAGCCAAAGGTGTCCTTAAGAACAACGTATATGTCATGAAGATGGATCCAACATCTAGAGACAAACTTTGTCTTATCTCATTAGATGAATCTTCAACTTTATGGCATAGACGTTTAGGACACGCTAACATGAGACTAATCCAAAACCTCTCCTCCAAAGGCTTAGTTCGAAACCTAGCTAAGTTGAAATATGACCAACACTTCTGTGATGCTTGCAAAGTCGGTAAACAAGTCCATAATAGCCATAAGGCTAAAAACTTGGTTTCTACATCTAGGTGTCTAGAACTTTTGCATATGGATTTATTTGGTCCATCCGCTATACAAAGTTATGGAGGTAACTTTTACACTTTGGTCATAGTTGATGATTACCCAAGATATACTTGGACAAAATTTTTGAAAATTAAAAATGAAGCTTTTGATAAATTTGATATTCTAAGTAACAAAATTCAAAATCAAGTGGGGTCTAATATTGTGTCTAATAGAACGGATCACGGTCGTGAATTTGATAATGAATTTCAATTTGGAAAATTTTGTGATATTAATGGTATAACTCATAACTTTTCGGCTCCACGTACTTCTCAATCTAATGGTGTAGTAGAACGTAAAAACCGGACATTGCAAGAGATGAGTAGAACAATGCTTAATGAACAAAACATTTCACAAAAGTTTTGGTGTAATGTCGTTGACACATCAATGTACATTTTAAATCGAGTCTTAATTAAACCATTTTTGAATAAAACTCCTTATGAACTATATAAAGGTAAAAAGCCTACATTTGGATACTTTAGAGTGTTTGGGAGTAAATGTTTCATTCTTAACACCAAGGATTATCTCACCAAATTTGACCCAAAGTCTTATGAAGGTGTATTTCTTGGATATTCACAAAATAGTAAAGCTTACATTGTTTTGAACAAAGAAACCTTAAGAGTCGAGGAATCGTTGAACGTAACATTTGACGAGAGTCCACCTCCCTCTAAGACATCACCTATGGTAGATGATGACTTAGTTGAAAGCCAAGCAATAGAAAGACAAGAAATTTTAAGTGATGACAAGGAAGATGAACTATTAAACAAAGAACTTGTCAATGTCAAAGAATCTAAAAGTCATCCATTAGATGGTGTCATTAGCAACATTAACGAAAGAACATTAAGGTCAAAAGTTCAAAATGAAAGCAACTACTTTTGTTTCGTGTCAACCATTGAACCTAAAAATAGTAATGAAGCAATTAAAGATGAGTCTTGGGTAATTGCAATGCAAGAAGAGTTAAACCAATTTGTTAGGAATGATGTATGGACATTAGTTCCTCAACCAAAGAGTCAAACTATAATTGGAACAAAATGGGTATTTCGTAATAAAATGGATGAAAATGGAATTGTGTCTAGAAACAAAGCTAGGCTAGTTGCACAAAGATATAACCAACAAGAAGGCATTGACTACGATGAAACTTTTGCTTCGGTTGCTAGGCTCGAGTCAATTAGAATCTTACTTGCATATGCATGTGCACACAATTTTAAACTCTTTCAAATGGATGTCAAAAGTGCATTTCTAAACGGAATCATTAATAAAGAAGTGTACGTTGCTCAACCACCGGGCTTCATCGATTTTGAAAAACCAAATCATGTTTACAAACTTAAAAAGGCACTTTACGGACTTAAGCAAGCTCCAAAAGCATGGTATGATTGATGAGGCGAAAAATGAACCACTTTCAGGGGGTCATTTAAGCCCGGAATTGACTTTATTTGATCAAATATTGCCCTAAATCGTTCCTTTTGTGATTTTAGGTACTTTGGGAGTAAAATCTAGAAAAGGAAGCAATTCGGACATTTTTGGAGCATAAAAGTGAAGAAAACGCCAAAGTCTTAATTTTCCTTGCTGGGAACAGTAGGTGACGGCGTCAAGAAGGAATCCTTGACGGCGTCAAAAGCAAATTTCCATGACGATCCAGTACAGATTTGACGGCGTCACGAAGTAGGGCGTCAAGAGTAAAATTCATGACGGCCTGGAAATGCATAATACATGACAGCGTCAAAAGTAGATCAAGGCAATCCGAGAAAAGTTTTGGCGGCGAGGTGACGGCGTCACAAGATTGGTCTTGACGCCGTCAGACCCTATTTCCTATATATATTTTTCTAATTTTCACACATTAGAGAGAGAAGTTTTGGAGAAACCCTAAGTACAAACTTGGTGCGAATTTTACAGGTTTTTCAAGGGTTCCAAGCCCTTGATACCTTTCATGTGTAATTGAGATAAGTGTTCTTTTAATTCAATCAATATGTCTATGTGTTGGTTATCTATATCTCGTTCTTGTCTTAATTCCATCATGCTAGGCTAGATCTATCTTGTGTTTGCTTGGATCTAATGAAACCTAGATGTTAATTATGTGTTGATTACTTGTTTATAATTGTATTGGATGAACGAATTTGATGTTAGGCTTAAGAAAACTAGCAGATCTCCAATTGGTAACATGCTTGAACGTCTTAAGAAACATGAACCGATGTGCACTAGGTCTTTATTGGTTGTATTTAATGCATGAGCCACTGTTTATAATCCCTATTGTTGTGCTGGGCATGGTATAGGAGGAGATAAGAGCTCATAGAATTGGGGAGTTAAGTGCGCCACCCCATGAATGATATTAAGGAATACAATCCGTCATCCATGCAACTATAACAAGTAATTAACGTGTAAAAGATGTCTAGGGAGTAGTAAAATCTAAGTAAACACATTTTCTCCACTTATTGCTCACAACCTTAGTATAATTTAGTTTATTTTCATTTCTAGTATTTTATTTTGATTGCATCTTTAGTATTGGGTTAGTTGATTAGCAACTAATTCCGCCCCAAATCCTTCAAACCCGAGATTTTTACTTGCTTTCTAAAAAATATAAAAATACAAAAATAATCATCCTTCACCTTTAGAACTAGTATTTAGGTTTTCTAATCCTAGCGACACTATTCTTAGCTGAACGATCAATCCCCCGGTACTTGTCACTATACTATACTACAACGATCAGGTACACTACCTGGTGGGGGTTGTAAGCTTCTCAAGATCCCTTGAGAGGTAAAGCCTGGTGCGATTCCCACGTATCAAGTTTTTGGCGCCGCAGCCCGGGGAATAGTTATTGTCTAGGTTAGAATCTCTTTTTATTAGGTCTACTTGCTAGATTCCTTTCTAGTGAGATTCTATTTTTATTTTTAGTATTTCTTTAGTCTATCTTTTTCTTTGTGTGTTTGTTCTTAATTTCCATTGACTCTTGCGTTCACCATTATGGAGTACGCAAATCTACCATACCACCAACCACAAAGGCCATTCTACCCTATTGACATCTCGAATTTCAAACAATATCGAGATGAACCCATATATGATGCATGGACTCGTTTTAGAAATTTACTCCGAAAATTCCCTCATCATAGTTTCACTTTAGCATTCCTAACCCGAACCTTTTACTATCGTGTTGGCCAATATGACCAAATGCGCATTGAGGATTTTGCCAATGGGGACTTTAGGGAATTAAGTGCTGAAGAAGCATGGGATGCCATAGAAGATTGTGCCCAATATTATTATAGGGTAGACAACCTAACAAACGTTAGTACAAGTCAATTGAATATAAATTTCCAGGATCATGGAACAAGTTTGTTTGGGGATGAATATATTAGTGTTGAGATACCTAAGTGGTTGTCATGTAATGCCATAGTACAAAACAAACACATAGGTAATCTAGATAAAATGGAGGATGAGGTAAGTAACGTAAGCCCATCAAGTACCCCACAAGTCCTACCATCATTTAAGGCATACACACCGCCCGTGACTTACCCGGAAAAAGTAGAGGAGACAATAGGAACCCCGATAGAGGTAGAGCCCTTGGACCAAACGCAACTAGAAGAAATACTTTTGAATACTTGTAGTCATAACCTTTCTTTTAGTTCTATGGAAGTTCCTAGTTTTGATGAACCGGAGCCTCAACCAAAACCGTTACCTAATTTTCCATCTTTAGATGAGAATTTAGGGATTGAAAAAGGTCCCGATCCACCCATCAAACCATATGGAGTGGAAGCTAGTGTAGGAGTGAACCATGACCTTACATACTTACATGACCCATTCATAATTGATCACAAGAAACATTATGGGTTTAAACCGGGTTTATTGGGTCAAGATGGATTCCAAACTAGGAGTCTCTCGAAGTTGTTAGAAAATGATCCCTTTCTAGGAGAAAACCTCAATTCACCCACTAACCCAATTAAACTAGGTAAGGTTATGATGAAAGGAGCACACACCTTTGAGCATATAATTCATCCACCACTCTTTTCTCACGAGGCATATTCACACCCTAAGGGTTTGTATCGCTACTTTCACCCAAACCTAATCCTAAGTGTAGGGAGAACCTCCCCTATTTCAGTTAAATAAGGGTAGAGTCAGGCTCGTGACTCGAACAAAAACAAGCGCTTCTTGGGAGGCAACCCATGTTTTGTGTGATTTTATTTTGTTTGTTTATTATTTGCTTCCGTATGCATGCTTTATTTTTATTGTTGGTTGATCATGTTTCTAAACTAAATAGTGGAAATACTTTACTTTGTTGTTTTGGCCTAGTCTTAACTCCACCTAAAAGTATTTTTGCAAAAGATAAGTGTAAGGGGAAACCCCAAATATGTTTTTAAGAAACAAACCGATCATGATTCTCCACAATATTAAATGAACATGTGTATTCGTATTTGTTAGAGTCAAATGCTTGTATCGAGTCATAATGAAGTTTTGCAGGATTTTCCAGGAAGTAGGACCAAGTTTTTCCAGAAATTTTCCGGAAACTTAACATAAGAATTTCTGCAGGTCACTTCTGACGGCGTCACGAGTTAACTCTTGACGGCGTCACGTGTAAAAATCTGGAAATTTTACCGGTTTTGTTTTTCTAACGGAGTCTCATGGTTTTTGTGAATTATTAAGTTTTATAATCTCCAGGAAATCTGTAAACTTCATTCCACAAGCATTATATATTATCTTGTTTTCTAGGATTTATTAACTTATATAGGATGCCGCCGATTTTACGCGAGGTTGTCTTGTCTATTTTCTCAGGTTTTACAGGTTATGTATGACAAGAAGATGATTTATATTCTGGAAGGGAAGCTTTGATTGTTCATTTTCTTGGAGGAAAATTTAACCTGGTCACCTTATTATCCATACCGAGCGAATCAGGGGAGTATTTGATTTCATTCTTTTTACTTATTTCACTTTTACATTCTTTACTTGAACATTGGGGACAATGTTCATCCTAAGTGTAAGGGGAGGGTAAAATGATGATACCTTACATATACACTTTCGCTTGAGTTTGTTTTGTTTAATGGTAGATGTGTAATAAAACTATGAGAAATACTTGTTAGTGTAATTTTAGCACCAAATTTAAAATTTTTTACAACATTTAGGAGTGAGACTTTAGCCATAGCAAGCGTCTCATGGATAGGAGATTGTATGACTAGTACATAACCGTATATTCAGAAAAATTTTCCACCCAAATATTTGAGGTTCGCCTTTAGATTTGATAGGAAAAGCATTTACTATTAGTGCTTATGAGTGTACCGGTAGCATTTAGATTCTAGAACTTGCGTTAGTGATGCATCCCGAGACCGCTAGTGAGACTACATTCGTGTGGTAGGATTTACTACATGATAAGAGGCATTAGGATCACCCTTGTGTTAAACCCGTATCATAATTACTTGACCATTTAAGTCATATTACTTGGCTAGTTAAGTCAACTAATTTTTCCCACACCCTTAGCGTTGTACTCATTTTTAGTACACGAAACCGCTAGTACACCCCTCCGAGCCTGTCTTTTCGTTTCTAACTTTAAGCATTTTACTTAAAGGAAGAATTTGTTACACCACACTTAAATGTACAACCAAATTGCCTTAGCCTTCCGTGTATGCGCTCATTTTTAGTGCATTATTGTTATTTGTTAAACCCTAAGTTAATTATCTAATTGATTACATGGTTGCTAAGTCGAGTCATATCCTTGTACATATTGTTTTGGGATGATTGGGACTCATGGGTAAAGTACTTATTTATGGAGTAATGGGGAAGAACATCATTTATTACCCCCATATGTACGTTAATCTTAAAAGTACTCCAAGTGTTTTGATTATCTTAATTTGAGTCATTAGATTTAGTTTATTGTAAAGTATGTAAAAATTCAAGTGTAAGGGGAATGTTCATTCCCTATGATGTATTATTTTGGATGGTAGGGTAAGAGTGTATGCAAAAAAAAAAAAAAAAAAAAAAAAAAAAAAAAAAAATCGAAAAAAATTAAGAAAAAAAAATAGAAAAAAGAAAAGAGAAAAAACATACGGACTACCATCCCTTTTTATTCTATGTTCATTTTATGTTTTTGTTATTTTTCATTTATTAGCTTAAGTCGAGTCTAGTCTTGGCTTAGCAACGCCACATTGTACATGTAATTAACCAAGATTGTTAACTCGCCACCAGTAAAAACTTCCTTTATCCAACAAAACCGTGTATTTCATATCCCTACACCTAACATTACAACCCTTTAAAAAGACCTCTTTGATAGTTTATCCTAGGTGCTTACGCCATGTGGTGGAGGTTTGATCCTTTCCCAAACCTATGGTAATCTATTTTGCTATGACAGGTAGTGAGAGATATCTTTCGTCTCCATATTGTAATTTATACTTTATTACACCCGAGAGATGTGAGTATCTAAACACTATTTGTGAGGTGCTAGTGTATGACCTCCGTGCTTGTCTATTGGTCTTTAGTGGAACGATTATCTGTTGTAATTACTTTTATATTAGTGTTAAATGACCCCTAACTTGTATTTTGAGTAGAATAAAAGCGCATTTGCTTGAGGACAAGCAAATCTCAAGTGTAAGGGTCTATGATGAAGCGAAAAATGAACCACTTTTAGGGGGTCATTTAAGCCCGGAATTGACTTTATTTGATCAAATATTGCCCTAAATCGTTCCTTTTGTGATTTTAGGTACTTTGGGAGTGAAATCTGGAAAAGGAAGTAATTCGGACGTTTTTGGAGCATAAAAGTGAAGAAAACGCCAAAGTCTTAATTTTCCTTGCTGGGAACAGTAGGTGATGGCGTCAAGAAGGAATCCTTGACGGCGTCAAGAGCAAATTTCCATGACGATCCAGTACAGATTTGACGGCGTCACGAAGTAGGGCGTCAAGAGTAAAATTCATGACGGCCTGGAAATGCATAATACATGACGGCGTCAAAAGTAGATCAAGGCAGTCCGAGAAGAGTTTTGGCGGCGAGGTGACGGCGTCACAAGATTGGTCTTGACGCCGTCAGACCCTATTTCCTATATATATTTTTCTAATTTTCACACATTAGAGAGAGAAGTTTTGGAGAAACCCTAAGTACGAACTTGGTGCGAATTTTACAGGTTTTTCAAGGGTTCCAAGCCCTTGATACCTTTCATGTGTAATTGAGATAAGTGTTCTTTTAATTCAATCAATATGTCTATGTGTTGGTTATCTATATCTCGTTCTTGTCTTAATTCCATCATGCTAGGCTAGATCTATCTTTTGTTTGCTTGGATCTAATGAAACCTAGATGTTAATTATGTGTTGATTACTTGTTTATAATTGTATTGGATGAACGAATTTGATGTTAGGCTTAAGAAAACTGGCAGATCTCCAATTGGTAACATGCTTGAACGTCTTAAGAAACATGAACCGATGTGCACTAGGTCTTTATTGGTTGTAATTAATGCATGAGCCACTGTTTATAATCCCTATGGTTGTGCTGGGCATGGTATAGGAGGAGATAAGAGCTCATAGAATTGGAGAGTTAAGTGCGCCACCCCATGAATGATATTAAGGAATACAATCCGTCATCCATGCAACTATAACAAGTAATTAACGTGCAAAAGATGTCTAGGGAGTAGTGAAATCTAAGTAAACACATTTTCTCCACTTATTGCTCACAACCTTAGTATAATTTAGTTTATTTTCATTTCTAGTATTTTATTTTGATTGCATCTTTGGTGTTAGGTTAGTTGATTAGCAACTAATTCCGCCCCAAATCCTTCAAACCCGAGATTTTTACTTGCTTTCTAAAAAATATAAAAATACAAAAATAATCATCCTTCACCTTTAGAACTAGTATTTAGGTTTTCTAATCCTAGCGACACTATTCCTAGCTGAACGATCAATCCCCCGGTACTTGTCACTATACTATACTACAACGATCAGGTACACTGCCTGGTGGGGGTTGTAAGCTTCTCAAGATCCCTTGAGAGGTAAAGCCTGGTGCGATTCCCACGTATCAATGATCGACTTAAAACCATCCTAGTTGACCATAAGTATACTATGGGCTTAGTTGATAATACTCTCTTCACTAAGAAGAAAGATTCACATATTATCATAGTCCAAATCTATGTTGATGACATTATATTCGGATCAACTTGTCAAGAATTATGTGTGGATTTCTCAAAAATCATGCATGACGTGTTTGAAATGAGTATGATGGGAGAACTCAACTTTTTCCTAGGACTCCAAATTAAACAACTAGAAGATGGTATCTTCTTTAACCAATCTATATATATTAAGGACATGCTTAAGAAATTTGGATTAGAAGATTTGAAACCAATCAAAACACCCATGTCCACGGAAACTAAACTCACCAAGGATGAGGAAAGTGAATCCGTAGATAGCACTAAATATAGAGGTATGATTGGTAGTCTACTTTACGTAACGGCTAGTAGACCCGACATTATGTTTAGTGTTTGTCTATGTGCTCGTTTTCAAGAAGATCCTAAGACTACCCATTTCGAAGCCGTTAAAAGGATTTTTAGGTATATTAAGGGCACTACACATTTAGGCTTATGGTATCCCAAAGGAACGGGAATAGACACCATAGTGTATGCCGACTCGGATCATGCCGGTGACTATGTCGATAGAAAAAGTACAAGTGGTATTTGTAATTTTGTTGGACATTGTCTCACCTCATGGTTCTCTAAGAAGCAAACGGCTCTTGCTATCTCAACAACGGAAGCCGAGTACGTTTCGGCCGGAAAGGCATGTCAACAAGCTCTTTGGATGAAGCAAGCTCTTGTCGATTACGGAATTCAACTCAACGACATCACAATTCTTTGTGACAACAAAGGTGCCATTGATCTTAGCAAAAACCGGGTTCAACATGCTCGTACCAAACATATTGAAATCCGTCATCATTTCCTTCATGACAACGTTCAAAAAGGAAATATCTCAATTGAGAAAGTTTCTTCCGAAGACAACATAGCCGACATTCTCACAAAACCCCTTAAACGTGAACCTTTTAACCTTCTTAAGCTAGGCTTAGGACTCATGGAACCTACGTTATAGTTCTGGACATTAGACAAAAATCACAAAAATCAAAACAAATCCATAACTATTTTTCTCAGCAGGGTCCGCGAAACCCTTAGACATAACGGACGGAACCCATTCCAGGGGTCCGCCGTATCCGCCGACCTACGGAATCAATATCTTTGTTTATATTAAACCAAACACCCATTATCTCATACCACCACTTCCAAACTGTTACTATTCACTTTACCATCCATCCATACCTACGAATTCTTGGTCTTCCTTTCTCTAACATTGCTAATCAATCATCATTGTAAGTATTCTAAACTGATTACAATCCTGATCTGAGTCTAGGAATTCTATTTTTGCACAAAAAACAAAAACTTGGGGTTATGCATTAACTTGAGAAACTCATGCATAAAATTAGGTGTTTAACAAAACTAATCATGTTCCCCATAGTTAGGAATTGCATTCTTAATTAGTATAAACATGTTTGCTAAAACACCCCATGTCAAATCCTTCCAAAAAAGTAGTTTACTTAAACTAAAATGTGAAATTTTGTTGTTCTAGGAATCATCATGCCTCGTCTAACCCACTACGACCACAAGGACACCATTAAGTACCTACCAAAACACCACAAAACCAAAGGCCTTACCCTAAACCAAGTCAACGTTTTCAAAGCTTTAGAAAAACACTATGTCCATGAGGGTAGAACCATTGACCCGTCTTTCCTAGAAGGCACAAACCTTTACGCTGAATTTGCCACAATCAACTTTGAGTGTCTTTTGAATATCGACGAGCCTATTTGTCCTAGATTTATTCTAGAGTTCTATGCATCCGTCGTGCTCTCCACGGATGATTATGGCACATGTCTATCAACTTTAGGACTAGTGGTCATCAATACTCCTTCACTCTTGAGGAGTTCGCTCAAATCATAGGTGTCCCAAACCAAGGTACTTGCATCTACTCCGACTTGCACTCCCTCTCAACTCTTGACAACCACCATGACCGCATCCATCCTTATGACACTCCTCTTGTGTCAAAAGATGTACTTTGTGACCATCTCTTTGTTAGGACCACCAACACTAGGAGAACCCGTTCGGGAAATGAGGTCGATAAGGACCCATATGGAATGGAAATAAATGAACTTAAACCCCAATTCAAGAAATGGGAGGAAGTCCTTAGAGCCAATGTCATTAGCACAATAGGAAACCGTGATCATATCAACCTTTGCCTTTGCTACATGCTCTACTCCTTGTCCGTTAGGCAACCCTTCAACCTTGCCTACTAAATGGCCAAGAGAATGGCTGACATTCCCGTGCATGGCACAACGGCTATGCCGTATGGAATGCTCTTGACCCGTCTCTTTAGGTTCATCTCACCCATTCCACCAACTCCAAATGGTCTTCGTCTTGACTACTCTCTCATTCCACACACCTTGTTCCACTTAGTGATAAGAGAGTCTACAAAGCCCAAGGAAAACGTCCTCATCCTCCTACCTCATCATCGTCTTCCTCAATGAGTGAAGATGACAATTTGCCAAACTCTAGGCTCCCACCTCTCGAATACCTATCCCAACTTCCGGATATTCCAAACGAGTCGGCGGAGTTCAAGCAAACAAAGGGGATGTTTAAGAATCTTGGAAGGTTCCTTGGAAAGCTCAAGAACAAGATTGACCGTCAATGAGAGCGGGTGTGTAGGAGTGTTTGGCACTAGGTGCTATTTCAACTAATTTGGTTGTTTAAACAATGTTTGTGATGTACTTGTAGGTTGGTGTCACAACTCGTAATTTCAGGTCCTTGTTCAGATGTCGAAGTTTCATTATTCATCTCCGAAAGTTACTATTCATCAGTTACTATTCACCGATCACTATTCATCAATTTACTATTCATCATTTTTTGTGTCAGTTTGAGATTCCGAGAAGCGTTCAGGAAATTTACTATTCACATGACACTATTCATTTCTGAAGAGAAACCACTATTCATGTACTTTATTCATTTCATCGTAAATTTAGTTTACGGGTAATTAAATTCGCGTAACCGGTTAGGTTAAGCTGCGAATTCGAGCATCATCAATATTTACATTTGCGAAACCAGTCAGGTTTAGCTGCGAATTCATGAAATCATCAGTAGGGACACTTCATACGGTCTAGAAATAGCTTACATATCATCATAATGACATTTGCATACTATTCTACTCGTAGGATATTCAAATTAATATTTTTGATATATTTGACTTTTTACGTATGTTTATTTTTAAATAAACGTTAACACGCGACCAATAATGTGACTAACACGTCCGACACTCCCGACTATGACCCTAATATATTTTTATATTCATTTTAATGATATAAAAATTATAATATTAATTTACCCGGCATTTTGGAAATTTATTTAATTTATATCGTACGCCTAATTTAATTACGACGGTTTTCATAAAAACTAAACAATAATCATCCAAACACTCAATATTTATACCCAACATATTTTTACAATTTTTACGACTTTATTATATCCCGGTTAACTCCATTAAAATTTATTTTTAGTTAACTCGGTACCCAGTAATCCCTAAAACTATTAATATATACACAATAATACAATATTTACCCACTTTCTTACACAAAATACCATTTTTTCTTATGCCCCCCTCCATATTGCAGCCGCCCCCCCCCCCCCCCCCCCCCCCCCATCCCTTACCAATCACTTACAAGGTTTGAAATATATGCAACTCTAATTAATGTATGTACTTTATGTCTACACAAATAATACATAACATGTACTAGCCACTTTTCTTCTCATTTCACAAGATTCAACAAGTAAATCATTCTCTCTTTCTCTCCTCTTGTGTGCTCATCCAAGAACCAACCAAGAAGCCATCATCATAAATTTTTCAAGAAAAATATATAAACAAGATCATCTAAGGTTCTTTTATGGGTTTTGCAATACAAACTCAAGGATTTCCTAACTTTTGACCATCATAAACCCATCTATCTTTCAAGTAAGTGTATGAAACTCATCTTTATAATTTTACCAAGTTTTTACAAGATTCATATGATATATATACAAGATCTACATGCATATGTTATTTATACCGCTCCATTTTATACATATCTAACTTTTGAGCTCTAGAAATAGATTATAGTTAGATCCTTGTTAGATCCACTTGATTTATGATGTTTAGGAACCCATGACACCCTAAGAAGGTGTATGGTAAGATTAGACTAGATTTGTGGTGATTGAAAGTGATTTGGTTGAAGTTGGAACTAGATTGGAACCCTAGAAGTGGTTTTTGAAACAATATATATACCTACTGTCCATATTTTTAAAACGTGGGAAAATCAGTAGATGATGGGTAATTTTTGACCAAAGATTTAGAAAATACTATCAAAAACGAAGCCGTGGGCGAAAGAACGGATTAAAACAAGCTTATAACGAAGGAGTTATGATTTTTGCAAGTTTAATGACGAAAACTATTTTTCTGAAAATTACATGCTGTTGGACGATTTTCGTCGGACAAACCGAGGCGCTAGACGTAACCTAGAGAAGCCGAGCTATCAAAAATATATTCATACATACTAAGACGAACCCGTGGATATAAAGAACGAAGAAAATGAACTTAAAACGACAAAGTTATACACGTTTTAAAATCGTCAAAACTATATATATAACTATAGTCACTAATAGAAATAATAAAACTACGTACTAAATACTATATTTTCTAGATTTCTTGTTCAAGAATTATATTCTTAACTAACGAAGTACGTACGACCCAAGGCTTATTTATGCGACTATTAGACGTTATTTCAAGGTTTTAAGGCGATGAATATAACACTAACATTTTATATACGATATATTACGACAAGTTTCTATAATTCTAGTTGGACTTATTTTTCTTAAGTATGGAAATTACCTACTTTGACAATAACAAGTATTTTCAAGTTACGAGTGGTATAGGTATCATGTGTATGAATATTCATTACATCATTTCATGATCTAAAGTAGATCATATTCATTCATTTAGGTTGCGGCTAGTGTTCGCGCCTTGTTGTCCCGATCATTTCATCACATTGTACTATCACTTCAGGTGAGTTTTCATAGCCCCGTTTTAATTCAATATTTTGATTTCAAATCCCACGGGGGGGGGGGGGGGGGGGGGGGAGAATACATTGCATCACTTATTTTTGTAAATGCCAAAGTATTAAATTCCTTACATTGCTTAAGTTGCCTTATTACCACGTCACGACAAGTCCCCTTTATTATCATGGACCGTTAATTAATCTACAAGCGAGAGTGAGTGAATAGATCTATTGAGGGTGACTCCTTCATCCGTGTTTGGGTTGCTCCAAGGGGTAAACGGATGCATTTCATGTCTAATATATTTAGAGTGTCTGGTAAACACTCATTTGGGGCCAAGTAACGTCTAGCTTCGGGGTCATGAGCTTAAGAGCCAATGTATTACTTTTGACATTTTGTCGGTTTACTTTATACTTGTGGCCAATGTACATACGATTTAACTTACAAACATTATTGTTGACCGTTTTCGCAATGTATTTTCAGGTAATTAAGACATATTCTCCATGGCATGCATCGAGTCATATCATTGAGTAACAAGGATGACGCGTCTCATTTTGGATTTTCATGCACTTATGAACTATCGTTTGATTGTATTAAACTTACTTCCTTAAACTTTTTCAGAATTTTGGGACCTATGTTTTATAACTCTGAATATTTTAAATGAATCAAACGATGTATTTTCAAAACGACACTTTAGGTCGTTCAATATAACTGTAACTGTGGTGCTATGACAGTCACCCCAGGTATTCCATTCCACTGCCATTCAGGTATTTTGGGGGTGTGACAGATTGGCATCAGAGCTAAGGTTATAGTGAACTAGGATGTATCATGGACCCTAGACAATAACCACATCATCATAGCATCTCATCATTTCATCATAGGTGCATATTCATTATACATGGTGTTTCATGCACACATTGTGCGAGTTATTTATACCCATACTCATATATATATGATTATGTTGACCTGGTTCACAAGTGACATGTCTTCAGATACCCACCCTATTATCCTTTCATCGGATTCCGACATTGAAGATGCCTTGTCATCTTCCACTACCATTGTACTACCAGTTACACTTACGCCGCCATTAGCACCATTGAATTGTTATAGGAACAGGGTTTTCCTATCATCCAGCCCATACATAGAATGCCGTTTGGTGGAGTATTCAGACTCAATCTTAATGGACCTATTAGGATGCTTATTGCAAGGAAGATAGTATGTTTCCTTTCCTTCACTAATAGGGCGCTTACTACTCAGGTACTACCACCACCATCAACTACTTATTACACTATTGGTCGCCCCATAGTGTGTACTTCAGTTTTACCTCTTAGATGTCGCGAGATAGCGCGAAAGAGGGTAGTATTCCATTCACTAGGATCTCATCGTCAGCAACTTTGTTCTCATCATCTAAAGCACCGCCAACACCATCACATCTCAGAGACCCTACACCCATATATGACAGGCCGCTTGAGAAGCAACCACTATTTGACATATCATTACCATCTACCACACGTTACACCACCTTATAGGTTTGAGGTTGGTGAGAGTTTGAGAGCCTCTACTGCTTAACAGCCTACTACTCTTCATCGTTAGACGATGATCTCTAATTATTTGAGATTACCCACGAGTGTTTGGACGATACACTCTGAATAATACTACAAGCCTCACAAACACAATAAGAATTGCAACAAATCGCCCAAGGGTGGCATCTATCACAAGGACTCTATATTATCTTAGATATGATTGACTCATACCTCCATAACACAATAAACCAACAAGATGCCTTGAACGGTATTATACCATCGTAATGGAACTCATCACAACTCTCCCTTCATTATCAAGTTTGATTACACCACATTCTAAGCCGATAATTACATCATTTGTCGCTCTAGCGACACGACACCGACCAAGGTGGTCACATTAGTAGATTTGACATGTAATTACAACTTTGGAAAGATGCAAGTAAGACAATAGGATTAATAAAGACGAAGATGTCTTTACGATTAAATGGTCATGTTGACCAAGATAAAAGTGACTGCCCTAGTTTTCGTGTTTCGGAGATAATAACAATTCAAGTAAGTCAAAGTCAAATTAAATTTTTGTACAAACAAAAAGATTTCTTGCAAACCTTACGAAGTACGACAAATTATTGATTTTCAATGGTTGGATTAAAACTCATTTTTGTTTAAGCAACAATCTTCTTGAACTCCCTTCTTCCAAAGACATATATATATATATATATATATATATATATATATATATATATATATATATATATATATATATATATATATATATATATATATATATATATATATATATATAAGATATTGTTTTTATCAAAATACAAAATATTTCGTAGTCACATCTTTTACATAACTATATTCATTACAAACTTCAAATAAAGTTACTCCAAGATACCTTTATGACCAAATTTCACAATGTTTCACTCAAATAAATATTGTTAATTTTAGAAACCATATCTCCAAGAAGGAACACGCATAACTCATGAACGAATCTCGAAAACAACCACTATACCTACTTACTATTTGACCTTAGATACGAAAGAAACCCCTCTACTGGAGATTGCCAATATTGATACACCATGCCTTAACACCACTATTTGAGATTACAACTTTTTCGCTCATTCCATATTATAAGACCATCACGCTAGTATAAGTTCGTTGGATTAAAAGATCAAGGTACAATTACTCAACAAAATTTATATTCTTTTCGAAGATCGATATAGCTTAGTCACATTGGGACAAGACCTCATTTTCATGAAAGGATATCGAGAAGTTTCACCTGACCATAAGACATTTAGCTTGCATTCATGGCAAATCAAAACATCATTTGATGTGGTACCTACTTGACTCAGATCACCCGTACAACAATTTCCATTCCCACGATATTCCGCCCTCGGAAACCACCCAAAAGAATCTCGTGATTTGACTTCACCTAAGGGTCACCAAGACCACTACCAAGACTTCCCACCAGAAGTATCAAACCCCAACTAGATCCCCAATGATCTACGCTTGGTCACCAAGAACCAAGACATCCCTTACAAACAATTGAATGAATGAATAAGTGTTTGTTCAACCAAGCCCTAACCTAACCTAGAGACTCGATTGTAATAGAAAGGGTATAAGAAGAAGACCCTCGACACAATCACAAGAGTGGATTAGGTTCTTGTAATTCTTCCCTTGCAAGGAGATGTGTTCTTTCAAAGATGTAAGTGTGTTTTACTAAGAACACAAGAGAGATGGAGAGATTAGAGAGAAAGAATGTAGAGAGAAAGAATAGTGGCAAGAGGTGAGGAATACAAGAGGCAAGGCATGGTATTTATAGGCAAAACCCTAACTTGGGAAAATTTTACCAAGGCCGGCGCGTCACCCACGCGTCAACGCGTGGGCAGCGCGCCAGGCGTTTGTAAAAATTTTCCCAAAACTTTGGGTTTTGACCTTTTAAATACCTTACCTTGCTAAACCCCCAATTTTACTTCACACAAAACCTTAACATTAATCAATCTAAGGTTTACCAACTCAAATAGCCAATTTGGAAAATGTTTTGTGAAGTGTTTATAAGAAAAACAAATTACCAAGGGTAGAAAGGTAGAAAGGGTAATTTGATAGGGGTAGAATAGGTATTCCTCATATGGCATAGAAAAGAGAGAAAGAATATGCCATTGGATATTCCTATAAAGGAAAGAGTGTGAGAGGTTGGGTTAAGAAGTAACCATGGTTAGGTTTAGAAAGAAGTGTATAAAGAATAAACCATGGTTAGGTTAAAGGGTGTATCCAAGGGAATGTTCCATCCTTGGTGTGGTTAAGAGTTAACCATGGTTGAGTGTAGAGAACTAACTATAGTTGGGTTAGAAGAACCATGGTTGGGTTAAGAAAGCATATTCAATGGTATATTCCATTTCTTGGGGAGGAAGGGGAAATGGATGGTTGAGATGTGTTGTAAGAGAATGAATGGTTGAGATGAAGAGTATGTAGAGTATGAGTTGGATTGTGTAAGAGTGAAGAGATGTGTGTAAGGGAATATGTAAGTATGGATGTGATGGGGAGCCTAGTGTGTGTAGAAGGTGAAATGGTTGTGAGTAGTGTGTGTATTTTGAATGTAAAGGTATTGTGAGTGTAAGATATGGGTTGTATAAGATGTGATGTGTGTGGTATGAGTTGTATGTGTAAGGAATATGTAAGAGTGTAAGAGTGTGAAAAGATAGGGAGCCTTGTATGTGTATTTGGGAGAGTGTGTGACTGAAGTGTGTGTATTTTGAAAATAAAGGTATATGTAGAAAAGAGTGTATGTATGTGTAGAAAAGTGTGTATGTGAAAGGATGTGTATGTAGAAAAGAGTGTATGTGTGTGTATAAGGAAGGTGTATGGGAAGTTGGTAAAGATAATGGAATATTGTGTGGGAGTTTGTGTGGAGACAAAGGTACACTTTGTAAGGAGTTTGTAAGGGAATATGTAAGAAGATGTTGGGGAAGGATTTTGGGAGAGATTGTGGGAGGAATGGTAATTTTTCTTTTATGAAAAGAGATTAAGAAGATGATTAAGAAAAGATTAAGAAATAATCTTATTGTCATTAAGGAGAAAAGGTCTATACAATTAAGATTATGAGTTGAGAAAATCATAGGTTACTTTTTAGTCCAAGTAACATAACGTTGAGAATCCATAGTTTCATAACTCGTGACTTTCCACGACTCGACGTACTCAACTAACACCTTGGTACAAAACAAGTCAAGTACTTTGCCTTGATGTAAAGCATAACCCATGCGGGTAAGGATACGTTTACGCAAAGAGACCTTGGACTTAGTTTTACCAATAAGGGAGTAAACCCGTTATGTGATTAGAAAAGACGTAAGCATGGGATATGAGCATATGGATGCATTCACGTGATGTTACGTGAACTATATAAGCTCCCTAAGTTTAGAAAAGCCTTGGCTAGAGGCGAGAGTTAGAAAACATGAGTTGGCATTTTCCCGTAAGTGGGTACTTTAAAAGTTGGATCTCTCTAATCTCAAAACTTGTTTCGAGTGTTCTAAATTAAGCACATAACATATTCATACCTGTATTGAAAGATCCACATTTGTCGGGTAAGGGGAAAGCCACTTTCAAAATTCATCCCGAACTATACAGAAGCCTAGCGCGTCGCCCACGCATCAACGTGTGGGCAGCGCGCCAGCACCAGATATGGATCCAGGGAATTTTGGCTAACGTTTGTTATTTATGTGTTTCGAAGGTTTATTTGTCATCATTAAAACATTAGGAGATCTTGATCATGTTGCCTCAACACTATATATGTTACCTCACTTGGTTAACATGAAAGTAACGTGTCATCCTTAATGACGATAAGGATTTACATCAAGTCATAACTTACACTTAAGTTATAGATGTATTATCAAGTCTTGTTGTCCTTTAGTACTATCCAATCTCAACAAAGTAGGATTGACAACTTAAGTATTTCGTCCTAAATATTCAAGTAGATCTGACATACGATTGTAATCATTAAAAGTCACATCTGAAAGAATCTACACCCAAGTATTTTAACAACATATGTTAAAACACTTATCCTAACTCTCTCTCTCTCTCTCTCTCTCTCTCTCTCTCTCTCTCTCTCTCTCTCTCTCAATAGGGATAAAACAAATGATAATAGGTCTTCATCATTGAACATTGAGTACTTAAGTTCACTTGTTCGTTCACCATCATCTCATTCACTTCTATGATATATCTTAGCCCATAAGCTTCACAAACACTCAACCATACCTTACTACCTATAGGATTAGAACCTTTACCATCAAATGAGCATGAAGCTCACATTCAGTTACGCTAGGTTTAAGTAGTATCACTTTCACAAGTTATCAAAGTATTGGTAATACTTTTAACTTTGGCCTAAGTTTCATTAAACCTTAAATCAACATCTTAACAACATATGTTAAAATGCAATCTCAAAGCCAACCTCATGTACCCCGAGCAATAATGACTCTTGAGGAGTATGCATAAGAAACTCGAGTTAATTCCTCTTGTCATCATCTAGTATAATCTTGAGACCAAGTATATTTAGGGTAGCACTATCCGATTCAAACACTTTGGCGTCATACCTTCATCTAGAAAAACATTATGTTTTGGAAAAACATTATGCACAAGCAATCATGAGTTTTCATCTTGTCAAAAGGATAATGTTTATCCTATACATCACTCTCTCCTTGCGACATGAATGGTTATGTTACAAGAGATTTCATTTTACCTCATCGGGTGAATGATCTTAAATAAACATCTGCAAGTTCTATGAACTAGAGCTTCCTCATTATCTTGTCATTCTTGTTTTCATAAGCATGATGACTTTATTCCACAAAATAATCTTACTTATTGAAAGACACTATATGTGTCTATTTCCTTTCAAGCGTTCATCATAACCAAACCTTGCTCATAACCCTGTTCAAACCCTATGCCTATTCTACTCATCTCTAGAGCATACACAAGATCTATTGAAGTTGGTAATTTCACTTAGATTCCTATTCCAAAGAGCTTTCTTAAGAACGTTCTTAACTTATTCCATTATCACACACAAACACATCTCTTGGTCTTGGATGACCAAATCACTTGGGCAACACATACTTAAACTCAACACCAAAGATGTCACCTTTAGATCATTCAACCGTAGATTCCAAACACAAAGATTAAAATCTCTTGCATTACACATACATGTGTCTATTACATGTTATTTGTTTAATGTGATTGGACATCTTAACATAACCATGATAACTACTTGATTGATTCACGTAAACCTTGGTTATTTCTTTATGATTCCTGCATGCTTATATGTTTCGTTTTACTATATATTAACATGATTTATATGATATTTTCATTCTTTATGTATATGATGTTTTGCATGATTAACGTGTTACTTGTTAACTCATGGTATGTCATTTTGATACATGATGTCTTTATATGATATTCATATATTTGAAGGCTTGTGTCTTTTGCTGTCATTTATTAGATCCATGCTTAGGATGGTCTATATAATACATGCTCCAAAATGTTAACGTTTAAACATGGGTTGCATAAATTTTCCGTCTTGTTTCTTTTGTGACTTTGTCACACAATTTGTTCACTACATGTGCACTTATAATTTGTCAAAGTACTTTTGGTATGATAAACATTTAGAAGTCGTTTTATCATACAAGTTAATCACATAGATCGGTATATGCTTAAATGTCTAAGCTTAATAACAAAACAATTTTACACGGAAAGTATTTCGTATTATATCATGCTCTTGTTTAATATGATTTTTTATGTTGATGCTATCTAGCCATGTGGTAACTTTATGACTAGTAGTCGAATGTGTTGTCTGAATAAGATGATATCTTTAGATTTTTATCTTGTTGACATCTTTTGTCACTAACAAATTTGTTTTAATGGTTTGAGAACTAATCATTTGCCATCTCACTTCGTTCGAGCTTTTATATGCTCATCTCACATAAATGTAATCCCTTTACTTGCATATAGTTTTAAAGCTAATAGGATTGAGTCTTAGAGATCTGAAATTTGTGTTTGGATATCTTTCAATCGACCTCTTTCCAAATTGCATTATTGCTTCCGCTTTCCAAAAATCACTTCTATCACTATTTAGCTATAACAATACTCTAATCCTTTCCACCTCATCTAAGAAAACCACATGCCTCATCATGTGATCAACTCGCATTGATAGAGAAGAGCTACGTGACTTCATGGATGAAGTTCTTTCTATACTAACCAACATCTGCAAAAACATTACTAATGATGGGATTTGGATTGTCACACAAAAGTTTTACTTCTCAAGGGATCTTGAGAAGCTTACAATCCCCGCCAGGCAAGTGTACCTGACCGATATAGTATAGTGTAGTGGTAAGAACCAGGGAATTGATCGTTCTCCACAGGAATAGTGTTCGTTAGGATTGAAAAATGATCTAAACTATGCGTAGAGGTGAGGGATGATTCTTTTTGTATTTTTAGATTTTTTTTTTGAAAAGCAAGTAAAAATCTTGGGTTTTGAAGGAGTGGGCGGAATTACTTGCTAGTCAACTAACCCAAATAACTACAAATGCAAATAAAATAAAATAACAAGAAAATAAATATGTGTGAAAACTAATATGGAGAAAAACGTGTTTACTTAGGTTTCACTACTCCCTAGCTATCTTTTATTGATTGATAGATTTGTTACAATTGCGTGGATGACGGGTTGTATTCCTTAATACCAGTCGTGGAGGCGTGTACGTCCTTCCCCAACTCTATAAGATCCTATCTCTTCCTATGACGACACGTTTAGTATCCTATCATGGCCTCATTAATAGTCACTTATGCATTAAACACAACCAATTAATCGTAGTACACATCTGATTCATGTTTCTTAAGACGTTCAAACAAGTTACCAATAGGAGATTAGCCAGTTTTCTTAAGCCTAATATTGATATCATTCACCCAACAACAATTAATAACAAACCATCAATCAATAATCAATAGCTAGGTTTCATTACATCAAAGCAAACACAAACAAACCTAGCCTAGCATGTTAAAAGAAAGATAAGCGTAAGATAGAATCAAACAACACATAGACATATTGAATGATTGATAGAATACTTATCTTCAATTAATCATGGAAGAAAAAAGGTTTAGAAACCTCAAAATAGCTGCAAAAGTCGACTAGGGTTCGTACCCTAAGTTCTCCCTAAAGTTCCACCACTTAATGAATGAAAATAAGATAAGTATATATAGATTTTGCAATCCTGACGGCGTCACCTTACGGGACGTGACGCCATCACCTCGTCTTGTTTAGGGTTCCTTGATAGCCTAGATCCACTTCTGACGCCGTCACCTTGTAATGTTCTCTAGGCCTTCACTCTTTGTGATAACACGTGATGTCCTTGGTGCTTTATAACATGATGCCGTCACTCTTTAACTCCAAAATTCCTTTTTGGCATGTCAAGTGTGAAATAATTATCCACCTCTTTGTCAACACATGACGCCGTCACCTTGTAGAGTGTGACGCCATCAAGTACTGTTTCCAGCATAATTTGAGACTTTGTCGTTTTCTTCAGTTTTATGCTCGAAAACGTCCAAAATGCTTCCTTTTTCATATTTACTCTCAAAAGTACCTAAAATGACAAAAGGAACAATTTAAGGCAATATTTGATCATATAATCGCGATTTAAGGCTTAAATGACCCCTTAAAAGCGTAACACTTTTCGTCTCAGCAAATACCCTTACACTTGGGATTTGCTTGTCCTTAAGCAAATGAGCTTTTTTTCTAATCAAAATACAAGTTAGGGGTCATTTAACATTAACATAAAAGTAGTTACAACAAATAATCGTTCCACCTTATTCAAAATACGCACGGAAATCACACACTAACACCTCACAAATAGTGTTTGGATACTCTCATCTCTCGGGTGTCATAAACCTATATAATCACTCACTACCTGTCATAGCAAATAGATTATCATAGGCTTGGGAAAGGATCAAAAACCTCCTCCACTAGGCGTAAGCACCTAAGATAAACTATCAAAGAGAGCTTTTCAAGGGTTATAATGTTGGGTGTAGGGATTTGGAAAACACGGTTTGTTGGATAAAAGATATTTTACTGGTGGCAAGTTAATCATCTAGGTCAATTACATGTACAATGCGGCGTTGCTAAGCTAAGACTCGACTCAACTTAAGCTAATCATAAACATAAACATAAACATAAATTAAAGAAATGGGATGGTAGTCCGTATGTTTTTCTCTTTTCTTTTTCTCTCCTTTTTTTCTTTTTCTTATTTTTTTATTGATACACTCTTACCCTACCATCCAAAATAATACATCATAGGGGCCTCGGTTCTCCCCTTACACTTGAACTTTTACATACTTTGCATGTAACTAATCTAATGACTCGAATTAAGATAATTAAAACACTTGGAGTACTTTAAAACGTTTTGCACATATGGGGGTAATAATTGATGTTCTTCCCCATTACTCCATATCATTAGTACTTTGCCCATGAGTCCCGATCGTCTCAAAACAATATGTACAAGATATGACTTAACTTAGCAACCATGTAATCAATTAGACAATTAACTAAGGGTTTACACAAATGTTGTAACAATAATGCACTAAAGATGAGTGCATACAAGGAAGGCTAAGGCGATTTGGGTGTACATTTGGGGTGTATTGTAAACAAATTCTATCTTTAAGTAAAATGCTTAAAGTTAAAAACGAAAAAGATAGGCTCTGAGGGGTGTACTAGGGGTATCGTGTACTAAAAATGAGTACAACGCAAAGGTGTGGGAGAATTACTTGACTAATGAAGTCAATGTAATTATTTAAAACACAGTTGTAATAACATGGGTTATCCTAATATCTCTTGTAGTAAATCTAACTAGACGAATGTAGTCTCACTTGTGGCCTTGGAATGAATCACTAACACAAGTTCTAGAATCTAAGTGCTATCGGTAGACTCATAAGCACTAAATCTTTTCCTAACAAATCTAGGGGCGAACCTTACATGTATGAACTTAGTAGATCGCTGGCACGAGTCTTTGACGCTTCAACTAACGGATGGTCACTAATGCACTTCTTGGATCGTTGGCGCATTATTTGCATAACGGATGATCACCAAGTTATATACTAGATCGCTGGCACGTTCATCAATTAATCTAATACCCGGATGGTCACTACCTTATTCATAAAATTTTTTGAGTGGAACGGTTTTTGTGCTAATCATATAGCTCCTATCCATGAGACGCTTATTAAGACTAAAGTTTCACTCCTATATGTTGCAAAATTTTTTAAATTTGGTGCTAAAATTACCCTAACAAATATTTCTCTTAGTTTTATTAGACATTTACTATTAAACAAACAAAAATCAAGCGTTATGGTATTCTCTAAGGTATCTTCATTTACCCCCCCCCCCCCCCTTACACTTAAGCTGAACATTGTCCCAATGTTCAATTAAAAGATGTAAAAGTAAAGAAAATAAAAGAATGAAACAAATACTCCCTTGATTCGTTCGGTGTGGATAATGCGGTAACATCGTTAAATCCTCCTCTAAGAGAATGTAACTTCAAGATTAAAGAAGCGCCAAAAACTTGAAACTTGATGCTCAAAGACTTGAACATCCATGTACATCTTCTTGTCCAATATAACCTGTTAAACCTGAGAAAACAAACAAGAAAACCTAGTGTAACATCGGCGGTAAAATCTATATAAAATTAAATCCTATAAAATAAAATCCTAGAAAGCAAATAAAGATATAATGCTTGTGGAATGAATGTTTGCTGATTCCTAGAGTTTATAAGTTAAAGATTTAACAAAACTTTACAATTCCGGTAGAAAAAAAACTTTCAAAAATTTTCAGAAAATTTATACATGACGTCGTCAGGCTTTAATTGCTAACGCCGTCATAATTGATCTGACAGGAATTTTATGTTGAGTTTCCGGAAATTTTCTAGAAAAACCTATACCTTAATTCCTGGAATTCCTGGAAAATATCATTATGACTCGATACAAGCATTTGACTCAAACAAGTACTAATATGTATGTCTATATCTCATTGTTATCGTTCATGTTCAATTCGTTCTTTTGAAAACAAATTTGGATTTCCTTACACTTATCTTTTGCAAAATACCTTTATATGTAATTAAGACGAACTTAAAAACAAAATAAAGCATTTTCACAATTTTATTTGAAACATGAATTATAAACAATAGAAATAAGAACATACATATGGAAGCAAATAAAACAAATAAACAAACAAGCAAACAAATAAAAAGAAGCTTGGGTTGCCTCCCAAGAAGTGTTTTTCTTTATTAACGAGTCTTGTAGCTAGACTCAAAGTCACTAATGCTCACAAACCCAAGTGTGAGCCATCTAATTGTTGCTTCATCTCTCTTATAGTCATCACTTAGCTCTAAACATCCGCGATAATACCTTTGATTTTTTCATGGGGATATTTAAGCCATTTTCTCTTATCGTTCTCACTTAGCATGTCGAGAGGTGGAAACCTATTACATTTCTCAATAGAAAAATCCTTAAACCTAGGGTGTGCACGGGGCATTTGATAGAAAAAATCCTCATCCCCGTTTGAGAATGTAATTAACCCTTCCATAAGCTTTTCATCTAATTTGGTTAACCTTTTGAAGGGCTTCCCCAACACAACTTGGGTTAAGTTACTATCAACAAACTCTCCTAGATTCTCCATAATAAATTTAACTAAATAGACAAAGCTTCCTACAAACACATGCAACGTCTTAGCAACAATATTATCTCCTTTGTATTCTAACTCATTTACCATTATTTTTTTGTATTCAGTACGCGAAATTATATTCATTGGTAGTGATGAGTTAAGGTAAGTATCAAAGCTCCTAAATCCTATTTTACAAGGAAACTGCATATTAAATAAGTTGTCTTTCTCAATCCTTGTCCTAGGGTCGACATTCCTAGGGGGTTCATCTCATCTTTCATCCTATCCTCATTAATTACATCACCATCATCTAGGTCCTCATCGAAGTCCGAATAGTACAAAGGGCTAACCCTATGGTCATTATCATGGTCAAACCCCTCTATCTCAAAATTATTGCCAAAGTGATGGTCAGGCGAGAGGCTAGGTGGGTTCTCATTTTCCACTACAGGGATTGGGATAGGTAGTTGGAAAATCCTTCGATGAAAAACACGAATAACATGAATCAAACGATCAATGCTATTGTTATCTATCGAGAAGGTGTACGAACAAAGGAAATAAAGAAAAAAGATAGACTAAAGAAAAACTATAAAAATAAAATAAAAATCTCACTAGAAAGGAATCCAATGAGTAGACCTAATAAAAATAAAATTCAACCTAAACAATAACTATTCCCCGGCAGCGGCACCAAAAACTTTGATGCGATTTGGATTGTCACACAAAAGTTTTACTTCTCAAGGGATCTTGAGAAGCTTACAATCCCCGCCAGAAAAGTGTACCTGCCCGATATAGTATAGTGTAGTGGTAAGAACCAGGGAATTGATCGTTCTCCACAGGGAATAGTGTTCGTTAGGATTGAAAATGATCTAAACTAGGCCTAGAGGTGAGGGATGATTCTTTTTGTATTTTTATTGAAAAGTAAGTAAAAATCTCGGGTTTTGAAGGAGTGGGCGAAATTAGTTGCTAGTCAACTAACCCAAATAACTACAAATGCAAATAATATAAAATAACAAGAAAATAAATATGTGTGAAAACTAATATGGAGAAAAACGTGTTTACTTAGGTTTCACTACTCCCTAGCTATCTTTTATTGATTGATAGATTAATTACAATTGCATGGATGACGGGTTGTATTCCTTAATACCAGTCGTGGGGGCATGTACGTCCTTCCCCAACTCTATAAGATCCTATCTCTTCCTATGACGACACGTTTAGTATCCTATCATGGCCTCATTAATAGTCACTTATGCATTAAACACAACCAATTAATCATAGTACACATCCCATTCATGTTTCTTAAGACGTTCAAGCAAGTTACCAATAGGAGATTAGCCAGTTTTCTTAAGCCTAATATTGATATCATTCATCCAACAACAATTAATAACAAACCATCAATCAATAATCAATAGCTAGGTTTCATTACATCTAAGCAAACACGAACAAACCTAGCCTAGCATGTTAAAAGAAAGATAAGCGTAAGATAGAATCAAACAACACATAGACATATTGAATGATTGATAGAATACTCATCTTTAATTAATCATGGAAGAAAAAATGTTTAGAAACCTCAAAATAGCTGCAAAGGTCGACTAGGGTTCGTACCCTAAGTTCTCCCTAAAGTTCCACCACTTAATGAATGAAAATACGATGAGTATATATAGATTTTACAATCCTGACGGCATCACCTTATGGGACGTGACACCGTCACCTCGCCGTGTTTAGGGTTCCTTGATGGCCTAGATCTACTTCTGACGCCGTCACCTTGTAATGTTCTCTGGACAGTCACTCTTCGTGATAACACGTGACGTCCTTGGTGCTTTATAACGTGACGCCATCACTCTTTAACTCCAAATTCCTTTCTGGCCCGTCAAGTGTAAAATAATTATCCACCTCTTTGTGAGCACATGACGCCGTCACCTTGTAGAGTGTGACGCCGTCAAGTACTGTTTCCAGCATAATCTGAGATTTTGTCGTTTTATTCACTTTTATGCTCCAAAAACATCCAAAATGCTTCCTTTTTCATATTTCCTCTCAAAAATATCTAAAATGACAAAAGGAACTATTTAAGGCAATATTTGATCATATAATTGTGATTTAAGGCTTAAATGGCCCTTTAAAAGCGTAACACTTTTCGTCTCATCAACTAAGCTCATCGCTTTCATTAACCTTTAACCTCACAAACACTTTATCGTCATTCTTTATACAATGCATTACACAATATGTTGGATGTCCACTGATTTAGGCGGAGAGAAATTCATTCACATATTTGTATTTTGTCAAAATGTATTTAAAAAACATCTACTCATGTTTCTTACACCCTAAAATACCAACACATAGGTACACACCATTTAGTTAAAATCGATTCACAAAACCACAAGTGCTTCAAGCCTTTTTAACCCAACATCACTAGTTTGTACCAATATCTCATCAAGTGAAAAACACATCATGTGTTTGACAAAGTTCTTCATCTCCACAACCAACAACTAATGGAGTCTAGGATCTTTCTTAAACTAGGACTTCACAACTTCATTTTCTAGAACACCATCATAGGATCTCATCCTTTCATACTCAACACATATCATGCACGTCATTGTCAATGCAAACAATATATTAATCAAAATTGTCATTCCCAACACTTTCTCAACACATCGGTTTAACCAACACTCTCCCATCACATAATGCTATTCTCATCCTCATATAGGTTCTTAGTATTCTTTATTCCTTTCTTATGAAATGTTTGTTCCTAGGTGCTTATTGTCTTCACTTCTGTTTGAATCTATTCAAGCATACATTATGGCATGATACATCATCTTTGGTAGATGATAATGTCCTTAAAGGTAATATAGGTCTAAACCATGTTAGTATTCTTTCATCCATTGTATTTCGATATAGGTCATTCTTTCTAAACGTATTTCTTTTTCATTAGTGTCAATAATAATCAATCACATCATAACCCGTAGCCGTCATTGAATATCAATGTCCATTCACATTTACATAAGTCGTATTCCTTTATCCTTTGATTTGTGAATTTTAGATTGCATAAGTCCATATGTTAAATCTTTATATTTGTTATAGCATTTGCTATACATACGAGTTTCTAATTCTTTAAATAGTTGTCTATGTTATCACCACCACCTTCCATCATCACTTTCACTAATCACCACCATGGATTAACGTAAACCTATTTCTATCAATCTTGTGATTTTGTCAAATTTTCAATATTTTTACTAAAGTATAATGAAAATCGTAAGCCCTCGTTCAAACTCTATCGATACGTGTGTTTTTACTTGAATTTTTGTCATTTCCCAATCAGATTTAATAAAGTGCTTCTGTTTTAGGAAAAATTATGGAATTAGAAAATCGTTTCGACCTTCGAAAAGCTGGTCTGTTAAGATTTTGAGTCTAGCGGAAATGGCGGAATCAAATTTTGGGTTCCGCCAGTGTAATTTCTAACTATTCCCAGTTTTGGCCTAGCGGACCAGGCGGAACCAAAAACAAGGTTCCGCCCGTGTAGCCGTTTGGTACCGGCAGTAACCTGCAGAATTTTCTTTATTTTTTTCAATTTTTCATTCTCTTAAACACCAACACGTGCACCACTCACCTTGACTCTTATTTTTTCAATTTCCCTTCTAGGCATTACTTTGAGGGATTTTATCATATTATATTCGCATTTTTTTTATTCTTATTAGAAGAATACACCTTATTTTCTTATTTCTTTAAGATGAAATATATTGCACTAATCATTTCATTGTAGGTTCACCATCATATACACTCGATTGTATATTATATACTCATCTAAGGATGAAGTTTGCATCAATTATTTTCTTATTTTAGATGCTTCTTGGTACCTTTGAACACGGAGGAATCTTCATCAAGCACTCATATTGCATCGTCTATACACTTGGTTGTATATGACATACGTGTCTACTAACAAAGCTTCTAGTATACTAATATTTGTTTTGTAGGTTCATATTGACGCCCTAAAGCAAGGGGGAGCTTCCGTCAAGCATTTATAGAATGCATCATACATACGCATTGTTATATATCACATACTCTTTATAGGACAATTATTGTCTTACACCAACCTTTATTTTGTAGGATTCTTCATCCTTGCATCATATACATTGGTATCCTAGCAACGGGGAGTATTGATCAAGGGGGAGTTAATCATGCACTAACCTTTGTTCTTGTAGCTTTCTTATTTCTTGTGTCATATACGTTGGGACCCTAGCAACGAGGAGTATTGATCAAGGGGAGCTACAATCAAGGGGAAGCATGCACGCATTCATTTTTATTCTCATTCTTCGACACACTTTTGTGTTTCGACAAAAAGAAGGAGATAAGTCAACATAGTCCAACATGCATTTCATTCATCATGCATTTTTCATATAATTTTTATATTGCACAATACTAACCTTGATGTAGGTTTAAGATCTAATTTGATCCATCGATCTGCTAACAACCTAAAGGACGCAATAACCATAGGAAATTGGAGTGGAAAACTTAACTTCACTAGGGATGATGTAAGCTCGCCATTTCGAGGAGAAATGAAGTTAACTCCAAGGACACACCCTTTTTATTTCGACAAAAGGGGGAGAAGAGTGTAAATGAAGAAAGAAATGTAGAAGGTGTTACGAATACAAGTAAGTAACACAGACACAAGTAACTTTTTACATTTTACTATCTATCACGTTTACATATTTTGTCATCATCAAAAAGGGGGAGATTGTTAGTGCAAATATTACGATATTTAATCTATACAGTCTCGTTTGTTTTGATTGATGATAAACATATAACTTGATACATAACGTAAAATGTACAAGTTACTTGTAATCTTATTTTGTCTCAACATACATTCAACACCTCTCAACGTCTCGAGTCCTCGTATGCTACAACACAGGTTCGTATATGTATGTTATGTGGCATTAAAAGTATATATTAAACCACAAGGCATACGGTGCCGTTTTGCACCTTTTTTCCCGCCAAAAAAATAGCCCAAGCCCTTAGCCCAATGTGTCCACTTTGCTATCATGTTTTTTCTGGCCCGTTTATACTTTTGTTAAAGAAGAAGATAAAGAGCTGAGGTTTTGGTCTTTGGTGAGTGCTTATTTACTCACATTTTCTTGACCATAAATGGACCTAAAAAGACCAAAAACCAAGCCAAATATGCCAAATATATGTCTTTTTGTATTTGTGTATGTGCAGGTACGGATATGTGAAAAATGAACAAAAACAAAGCAAAAACCGACAAAAACGAGCACGAGATTGGAAAAGGTAAAAAGCCAAAGCCGAAGCCGTGGAAGAAACGTCAAAGCTAATCCTCCAAGTTACAAGAAATGCATTTGGATCGTTATCAGTCGTTACGTTTAATATTAAGTTGTATTAGTTACATTTTATAATGTTTTAGACTTGAATTTTATGATTTGTAAAGGTCTAGGGGCTAAATATGCAACAATGTAAAAGATTAGAGAAGCCCTAGCCCCTAGCCTATAAATACCCCTTAAACACTAACATTGAAAGGTTGGTTGTTGAGGGTTGGTCCTCATAGTAGTAGGAGTAGTGTAGTTTTATTTTTATGAAGAATGTGTTTTATTTTACTTTCTCTCTCTAGCTTTATCTCTCTTAAAATCTTTAATTTTTAGTTGTTAAATTCATGTTTTTATTGGTGGGATTTAAAGTTTATGGTTAAACTAGTTTGATTAGTGAAAGATTTGGTGAAAAACATTTATTTTTAAGCTTTATTTTAGATCAAAATGGTGTTTAGTTATAATGTTTTTCGAGTTGGTTTTATAAAATTTTTATCGAGTTAGAGGCTTACAAGATACATATCGAGTTAGGGTTTACTAGTTCTATCGAGTTAGAGTTTTGTGTTATCGAGTTAGGGGTAATCTAATGGTAGTATCGAGTTTGGTTACAAATACATTTCGAGTTTGGTTACAAAATAACCTTTCGAGTTTGAAACTAAAAAAAAAAAAAAAAAAAAAAAAAAAAAAAAAAAAAGCCCATCGAGTTAGGATTAGAAAAAAGTCCATCGAGTTTGGATTTTCATTTTTAGGGACCTATATGCAATTTTTCGAATTTCGTTTTCGGTCAGGGACTAAATTGCAATTATAATTTATATTACTTTCGAGTTTGAATTCATAGTATCGAGTTAGGATTATTTTTTTAGTATATCGAGTTACAAAAAATTTTAGAGTATCGAGTTTGATTTTCTTTCGAGTTAGGCACTTTTGAGTTTATGTCTACCGAGTTTGAGTTTTAATTTTCGAGTTTGACTTTTTTTTTGTTTTCCGAGTTTGAGATTTTTTTTTACTTTTTATTTCTTTTTCGAGTATTTATTTTATCAAGTTTCATTTCTTTTGGCGAGTTAGCCAAGATTATCGAGTTAGATAATCATTGCCTCATCGTTTATCGAGTGAGGTTCTCTTATGTTTTATGCTAAGGCGAAACTCTGCCGAATTTTATTTTGGCTTATCTAGTTTGTTTCTTTTATCGAGTCTTTTTATTTTATCAAGTAAGCAAATTTAAAATGAGTCTCGAGTAGTTTTTTTTTAGTGTTTGCTTGGTGGTACGAGTTTGTGAGTTAAGTGTGGACATAAAAGAGGGGTCGTGATTAATAATCGTTATGATTATTTAGACTTGTAATTTTATTATTTGAAGGGCAAAAGCCGGAGAATAATCAAATTACAAATCTAGTAATTATTTTCTTTTTAAAGGATTATTTTCAAAATAAACCAACGTTGTGAGAAAATAGTCCTGTTTAAGGAAAATAATTCGTCGTCAATCCTTGGCCCACACTTGATGAACTTATTCACGTCACTTAGCAAACATATTGTTTTTTAAAGTCTTTTCCCGTCTTAATTTCCTTTCTTATTTTAAATCTCGTTTTTTTTTAGTTATTTTATCCATTGCTTGTTTTATTTGTTTGTTTCCTTTGCGTCGTTTTATTGTTTCTTTTTACTTTAACTGCTTGTTAAATCCTTTTATGTAGTATAATCAAAACCAAAATATCTCTTCTATCCTCATTCACTTCACAAGATTCACAAACCGTGTCGACAAGATCAATTCAACCTTTGTTGGGAGAACGACCCGGGGAACATACTTTCACCGGTATTTCTTCGGAAAAACAAAATTATACACGCAAAAAGACAATCTATCAGTCTTTCACACACAACAACCATACTAACACAAACGCTAGGGTTCCAGATAAAGGTGTCGCCGTTTTATCCCGGGATCTATGATGTTTATGACATCAGCGACAGAGATCGGTCCCAGGTGAAGTTTTTTTTTTCGCGTGTAAATTTTAGCATTTAATTTGTTACTTTCATTTTGTTTACAGTTTCCTAATTTTGTTTAAGTGTGGAATTGTCTTAGGGGTTTTCATTGGAACAACCTCCCAAGATCGATTACAAGGGGTATGGAGGATTTAGGCAAAAAAGAAAGGTATTCAGTCGTTGTTTTTTAGTTTCTTTAGGTAGTTTTTTTTAAATGATGCTATGGGTTTTCTTTACTTTGTGTTTTTAGAGATGGGTTATGTTGATCGGTACTGGAAGACAACTACGAAAATCGAAAAAGGTGTGTCTTTGATTATTGGGGATTGCAAAAGAGGATGAAGTTCTGCCGCCATGGATTTTTTAAAACGAAGGTATGTAATTCTTTATATTTTTTACTGATTTGTGGTTAGATTGTACTTAGTTTAAGTGGTAAGGATTTGTGTTTAATTTGTTTTTGAGAACTGTGTTAGATTGAAATATGGGTTTTGAAATGGGAGTTTAGCTAAGCTGGAATTTGATGGTCTTTTAATTGTGTTTAGTTTTATGGTTTTTAGATTTAGGGTTTTTGATTTATCAAAATTACTGAGAATGGGAGATGAAGGTAGCAGTTTGGATTAGTAGCTTATTTAGCACACTTTTGCCTCTGTTTGATTCTAGAAAAAAGAAATTACAAGCTAATTTGTTAGACCCTTATTGCCATTACCTTATCGGCTTAAGCTAATAAGGTCTTATTGAAGTTGATAAGATCCAAAGAACGAGCTTTTCGGCTTACCTAAACTCAAATAAGCATGTAACAGGCTGAATGACCTGATCCAAACGGGTTTGGTATAAGCTCTTGAGTTTGAAATTTAATTGGTTTACGTTATTACTGGACTCGAAGTTGCGGTGTTTACACAATGAATGCTCTCAAGTTAAGGTTTCTCATTTTTTCTTTCGAAGAAGAATGTTAGGATTTGTTTACTATGGTAAATTTGTTGCATCTGTAACAGGTTTAGCACCTGCATCGAGTACCATTGTACGAGGTGAAGAAAATCGCAACTTCTCATTGTCGTAGCTGCCTTCCATTGCTGTTCAGCCAAATAACGGGTGATCATCTGGATTTTATTATAGGTATACAAAGTTTTCATTATTTCATCTTGGTGATAAACGCTTTTGCCTTCGGACTGAATTTCAGAGTGTGCCAATTTTTTGCTAAGTTAGCAGCCATGGTACTGAGTATGGCGATTTGGATTAGCAGCTTATTCATTTGGTACAAATTTAAACAACCAAAGCAAACAGAAGGGTGAACTCGCGGGACATCTGGTGCAGTCACAAAACACTTTGACATGTTTCCATTTGTAGTCCCATGATAAAGAGTTGGTGGGGACACAGGTGTACAAACATGTCAACCTCAGCCTGGGACATCAGCGGACGTGTACAGCCAAAATAGTGAACCTTTATCCAGCCTTGGTGACAACGCCTTTCTGAGAATATTGCAGCTTGCAGGTCTTACAGGTTGGTGCAACAGCCACTTCCCATCTCTGCCTTTATTATTACACCATTCGTTAAAGGTTTGCAAAAATGTTGTCGCAGGAATGCTGGAAGCAAACAGTGTACCTTACCCAAACGCTCCCATCCCGACAAGGAGGCGGCAGAGGCAACAACATGGGCTGACACAAGGTACAGGGTTATTTCTAAGATTGTGATGAATTTTGTGAATTATATTGATTTGTAACCTTATGAAAAATGAAATCCTAGATTTGATTTGGGGTCTTTACAAGAATTGCGTGTGTATCTAAGATTATGGGGTCGCGGTGTTTCGTAGAGGTAATGAAACAGGTCATTGATAATCTGATCGTAGTGTGGCAGCGCAATGCCTGGAAGAATAGTATAAACGGTTAGTGTGGAACTTGATTTGTTTGCAGCCATTGCGATATAAAGTACACACCAGATGTGCACCCATTTTTTTAAGCCGCACACTAAAGATAAAAACGTTTTAGATATTTGTTCAAAAAAGATAGTCTCTTAAGTTTGTACGCTTTTCTTTTCTTTTTCTTTTCTTGATATAAAGGTGAACGGTGAAAAAGCATTGGATTTTTTTTCTAAACCAAATAGTTTCAAGAAGATCTTCCAGCCATCTTGCCACATGTAGCTATAATGCAGAAAAATAACTCCGACATGAAGCTTTAGTTAGTCGAGGATAAAAAAGAAGTGCAAGTTAAAAGAAAACGTAAGTTTATTTGTATTATTTATGGCCCGTTAGCTATGGTATACAGGTAGGGACACACGCGCAACATCGAAGAAAGATGCATCAGCCCCTAAACAGGAAGGTACACGCGGTTCAGGTATAACTGCACTTATAATTTGGTACTGAATTTCTTATGCCATCATTTGGTTAGATACTTTATATATAATTTTTTTAGCTTATGTTGTTATCCTTGCATACAATTTGCTGTGTTGTTTAGGACGCCTAGGCAGAAAGAGACGTGACCACCAAATCGCACCTCATCAACAGCTAAATGTGATCGCCAATCATATCAATGTACTGTTGTTATCATTATGTTAACAAGAACTCCACCGCACACAACCATTATAATAAGTAGCTTGATATCATTGAGAAATTCTATAAACTAACAGTGTTTGGGGTTACTTATTAGAAATCTGCTTATTAGTAATGTGAGTTATAACTGTACAATACATAAAAGAATAAATGGTTCTGACCATATGAATATAAGCATGTTACGTATGTCATTGTCAATCGCAAATTTCATTTATTTTTATCAACATGTGTCGTTTATCTTTGCATATTTGCCACTTGAATTTAAGTGTTTGATGTAACAGGAAACAGAAGCTATTGCGAGGACGATGAACTTAAATGGGTGGATTTTGGGACTGAAATGGGTGTGGGATTGAGGGCTAAAATAGGTGCGTTTGGGGAACTAAAATGGTGCCTGAAGTGGGCGTGTTTGGGTCTGAAATGAGTGACAGAACCATCTTTGAGCACATGCCTTCGTGACAGGTACTTAAGCTTTAGGAATTTGACAATATTACGTGTTTATATTGTTGTTAGAAATACAAGACGCTGTAGAATGGTTTAACAATAAGAATTTTGGTAGGACGCTAATTGGAGACATGAGAAGGTTCTCTTTTTTTGGGGAAAAAAACCGCAAAACAAAAATTCCGTCACTAAAAAAATGCACATATCAAAACCAATCTGTTTGTCACACTTGCTGAGTATTCCATTAAAAAAAAAATTTGAATTTTTCAAACTTTATTTAATTGTAACTTGAATAAGTGTATTGGATATCATAGATTTGAGTTAGGTTTGATTGGAAATGAAGATCAACTTATACAACGAATATTTTTTTATAAGCTCACTATGTCTTCCTTTAAGTTAATTTTTAGTAATTTCGTTAACACGGTTTGTAAAAAATTCATATGTAAAAGTAAATTGTTGTTACGGATAGCTTATGCCCTCATAAGTCATAGTTAACAAAAAAAAGTAGTAGCTTATTTTTGCACTCAGAAAGTTTGAACATTATCATGTGATCCCTTTGATGAACATGAAAATTAATGTTTGTTTTTCATTTTGCAGCATGTATTGAATACTTCAATGACAGAACTCTACGATCTTACAATGAACTTCATCAAATGATCAATTTTTTGGAATATTCAGGTTAGCTCTTGACATCCAACTTCAGCGTAGGTATGTTTCGTGACTTCAATGTGTCTTTTTGATTCCTTTTTCATTATCAAGCTCTGTTACGGGACTGAATGCCAGATCAGCTGCCAGTGTCATGTGTGATGCCGAGAATTTTTCTAAGACAGACCAAACAATTGTTTGTACCATTTACCAGCAGAGCAATCCCATTTTTGAGGCTTTCAATGAGGTAAAAGCTGAACATCTACTAAAGGTAACCTTGGCGTCTATCTTTTTCACGATATTGTCGTTTATGCGAGGTGAGTTTGTTTTTTTACTTGATAGGCATTAAAGAAAGAAAAAATGTTATAACTTACATAAAACATGGTATTTCAAATTTTGGTTAGCGTACTTATAAAACATCAAAATTTTGGTTGGTGTGAATTTTGGTCCTTGCGAAATTTATGTTTTGTATCTGTTTAAGAGTGTTTGTGTACCTCATACATGCATAAAAGATTATCGATATAACCTTGGCTTAAATTGACTGAGTCTTGAAGCTTTTTTTTTTTTTTTTTTTTTTTTTTTTGAATTCAAATTGAATTTACCCCTTTTTCTGTTATTGTAGGATGTGGCAGCCGCAAAAGGAAATGAATTTGAAGGCTACTTTCTCAAGCGTGCAATTGCTTATGGGGATATATGGGAAGGGTTTTTGTGCATGTTGATAATTTTTAGTAGTATAAGCCTCGGGCTTTGTACAATGTCTTACTATCGTTTCTTAAGTCAAGTGATAGGCTAATTAGATTTGTCTTAATTAGTTGATACTTGGATTTTTCTTTGTAAATAACCTTTTCCTTTATCTATTTATCTTACCTTTGTAAAAAAATGTCTTTGCAAATTGGATGCTCATCTATTCTTGCTCATTATCGCAAACTAAAACACAATTTCCATGACATTTTATACTCCCATAAGTCAGAGTTACTTCTGAACATTTGGCCCATGGCTCAAACCCATCAACAGTTTAATAGCTCTGCCATAACTTCTTCCAGGCTTCTTTAGTTCCACTCCTATATAAGAAATGGCATATGAGCTTACTTATTTTCTGGGCATGCTTTATGCATCTGAAACGTCATGCCATTATCTTGACGGACGGTTACCATTTGAAATACAACCAATAGATCAAACATGCCATTATTATTAGACTTTTTACATGCACACAAACATGTAACCCATGCATGTTAAAAAAAATAAAAAAATAAATAAATAAATTTCATATAAAGAAAAGTACATTGTCATTTATTTACGCCAAATCCGCTCGCACTAAAAACAAAATAAAGTAAAAAGTGGAAAAAAACAGGCCCGCCTGCAACGCGGCGGTCACTGCCATTCTTGTTATGATCAAACCCCTTGACTAACCATTTTGAATGACTAAAATACTTTTAGAGTCTTTAAGTATTTTAGGTGTCTAAGTGCACTTTAAGTGCAAAATAGAATAAGTGCCATTTTAGGTGTTAAAGTAATATTAGTAAGTTTTACAAATGATAAAAATGTGATGACATTAGGAATCAAACATTTTTAGTAACTCATTAACTTACTAAAACAACATTACTTAGGTAATATATACATTTTACAAGTTTACTTTCATATATATCTTAATCTAAAAATATAAATATATATATATGACATCATGACATGCATCATGAGCATTTATGGAAAGATTTCCAAATCTAGAAGTTGACTTTCCATAAGATTTCTTACACATATGGAAAGATTCTTACACTACAATCTTGTAGTTGACTTAGAAGATCTTGATTAGACTAGAGATAGATATGAAAAGATATTTGGAAGATATCTTTGTTAGTTTTGGAACATGGTTTTAGAAAAACATCTTTACTTGTTTTCCTATAAATAGTAGCTCATGGTTTTCTCACAACTTGATGAAAAACCACACACATATAGATTAGTAGAAAACCATGTAGAAACATCAATGAATCACCCTTTCCATAATGATCATAATGTTACTAACTCTCATTATGTTGTAAGCATACTTCCTGATCCACCAAGAAGGTTAGAAGATCTTGAAGTCATCATTCATTAAAGCATACCAACATATGAAGATTCAAGGGCACTTGACATCCTCAATGATTGAAGACTTCTTATTCAAGAAGTTCATGTAGATTAGTCATTCATATCCATTAGACTTTTATGTCTTGGATCATCATTGTATCATCACAATCTATTCACCAAACTAGATTAGATGGTTTATGTGTTTGTGCCATAAAACACAAGGTTTCTATGTTGGGCCACAAAACATAGCGGGAGTGGTTGTACCCTTGTTAAAGAACTCGACATCTAGCTTAGTGTCAAAAATATTGTATAGGTGATGTTAGGAGTGGTTGTACCTTTGTAAAAGAACCCGGTATTTAGCTTTGTACCGGATAAAGTGTAAGCGACGATTGTAAGGTTTTCTCCGCCGAGAAGGGAGCTTGTTGATCTAGTGAAGTAACTCTCGAGTTGGGTACTCGAGGAGTGGAGTAGGGCGAAGAGGAGATCCGTGACCGAACCACTATAAATCCTCGTGTTCGGTTTGCGCTATCTTTTACTTATTGCTTTACTTTAATGTTTGCATTATGTAATTGCTTGTGTTGTGACTTATTGATTGTACTTGGGTGATGACATGTTTTAAGTTATGCTAGTCACTAACTACACATAACATCTTTCATATTAGAACAAGTTAAAAATGGATATTTGATACAATAAGTTTAAAGTTTTAAACAGTAACGTATTCAACCCCCCCCCCCTCTACGTTTTCACAATTGAATTCACATATTCTACTTGACTCGAGTCTCTTAGCAACAATATTTAAGTACTTTAATGTACATAAAAGGGTAAACATGTAACTTTACCAAAGTTCGATAAAGCTCGCGAGCCTCACCAGCCGAGTATTGTGAAACTTGAACTCGACTCAAGCTCGTACCCGAGTAGCTCACGAGGTGTCTCGTCTCGTTTACTCGCTTGCCCTTAGGGTGGTGGGAGCACCTGCGGGGAAGCACGGTGAGGGGTGGAACCCCGCACGGGAACACCGCCGCCTCTCGGTTTACCCCGCACGGGGAGGTGTTTGGGTGACCATAAACCGCACGGGAAGGCTTGATTTTTTTAACATTGGAGGGTAAATTTGACCGTTAGGAAGAGGAGCATTTGGGGGCAACGGTTATTTTTTTTGTTGCTGATGGTAGAAAGCAAAAAAAAAAAAAAAAAAAAAAAAGTCAACGACAGCTCCAAAAAAAATTGCAGGCGGCTGGAAGAGTGGAGGAATGGAGGAAGAAGACAGCAAAAAAAATACTAGTAGTATATATATTTTTGTAGGGTTGAGTTTTTTTTAATTGGGCTAAGTTTTTGTAATTGGCCTTTTGTTGTTGGGCTATTCAACATGGGTTACTGCATTTGTATTCAATTGGCTTTTCTTTTTTCTTTTTTCTTTTTTTAATTTTAATAGAATTTAAAAAAGAAAAAAAAAAGTGAGTGAAGGTGGCGCCTCTAAAAAAGAAGTGAGTGAAGGGTGAGTGAAGAAAAAAGTGGGTGATGATGTGGCGCAAGAGGGTTGGTTGCGAGTGAGTGAAGGGAAGGGTTGTGAGTGATGTACTCCCTACGTCTTGTGCTAAATGCAAAGTACAAGGAGGATGTAAAAAAATAAATAAATAAATAAACCAAACATACCCATCTTATCTAGAAATAAATCTTTGATCATCAATCACCTCCAAAATCCAACCCAACAAGTCGAATGTCGTTATCAGCAGCCCCGCCGTCATCATCTCTGTCATTCTCATCCTCCATATCCTCCTCCTCCAACAAACACCATGTCATCAATCCCCACGTTACATTTCCTCATAGATTCTTGATACGATGTGCAGTGAGGTCAGTCACTACCAGTGCACCACAAAAGAAGAAAATATGGAAGCAAGGGGAGTACCCTGGTGACGTGTCGGGTTCTGATAGGAGTAAGAATAGAAGAACACCCATTAAGAATATTAAGAAGAAATTGGATAGGAAGAAGAATCTTAATGCTTGGGTTAGTACTGTTACTGAAGCTTTGTCGGATTCTATTGAGACTAAACAGTGGCAAAGGGCTCTTCAGGTAATTCATTATTCTACTACTAGTTTAGTTTATTGCGAAATTTTCGACATTTTGGCTTACTTATTCATGGGGTTTGAACTCATTGCTACACGGACATAACCAGGTAAAGCCCTCCCTTTTCGGGAGGTTGGCGTGACCACTTCAGGGTTATGGGCTTATTTGAATTTGAAAAAGCTGTTTATGGCTTTACTTTTTTAACTCCATAAGCTCTAGGGGGTGTTTATATAAGCTTATATGATCTCGGCTTATATTCCATAATCCCGGAGGTGTGTTTAGTTGTTGGAAAATGAGAAGTTTCCCGGACAAGTTTTCTAAGAAATAAACAGAAAACGTGTTAGTATTTCCTAAAATTTCTCTTCAAGAAAAACTAAAGAAAGAAAATTAAGAAAACTTTTCTACAACTAAACACACCCTTATTTTCTTTCTTGTGATCTTACTATGATTTAAAGATGAAAAATAAGTTTATAAACAGAAAAATGAGCCCAAATAAATGAGCTTATGAAATATAACCCGGAAATCATATAAACTGATGAGCACACTTGTAAGCCTAAAGAAACACCCCCTTAATGGGCTTATTGGCATCTCCAAATCCAAATAACCCGTAAGTCAGAAAAATAAGCTAATCCAAACACCCACTCTTATTAATGAGCTTCTTGGTTGCTTGAACTTCTCAATGGAGAAAGTTGACTGGTGCAACTTTGTGGCCGGCACTTAGGAGCGTAGCTTACTTGCTTGAGGGTGGGACTTTGCAAATATGATAACATTTCCCCAACATGAGTAGACATTTTCCTTTCCACATATTGTCCTTGGACTTTGCGAATATGGTCACGTAGGTTATAAATAATGACATTTAGATTACTATTCAATCGTTCTAGGCTTCTAGTGTTAATACGAGAGGTGATAAGTTAAGTAACCTAAATGTTGTGTTTTATAAGTTCAGTGATCTGTAGTATATTTTTTATAAGTCCAGCGACCCAAACGTCATGTTTCATAAGTTCAGTCGCCTATGTGAACAAAAACGTAAAGTTCAGTAACCTATTAACCCTTCTTCTTAACTTGACTTTCATCCTTCCTATTTGTGGCTGTAGTCCTTTTAAAGATAAGTGGATATAAGAAAGAATGTTGTTGAGAATTGAGTTTTATCTTGCAAAGCTTTGGAATTTCTCCACTTGAAATTCTATTTAAATGAAAGGTAGAGATGTTTGCGGGTTATAAACAGGTGTACGAAAACTTCAAAATTTACCTCTTAGATGGCGGTAAATTTCTAGCAGACATTAGAAGCCCAGATGTTAATGATGCTTGTTCGAAGCTTTTGTCAACTTTTATCACATAAAGTCAAAGAAAATTTTAAAGGAATGTTAACTGATGATTCCAAATTTGATAATGTGTATTTATCTGAGGTCTTTACTCAATCTAATTTAAATCAAGTTCAAAGTGGAGAAGAGCCGATCAAATTAGCCCAGGTGTTGAAAGTTATTTATAAGTTGGTAGGTGACATGCCTAAACTTTGTGCTTATTATAGAACAGATGGTTTCAGTAACTTATTAGCAAGTATGACACACAAGTTGCTCTTTGGATACTGTATTTAACAGATTAAGCATATAAATCAATAAATATGACTTCTAAATTGTTTCTAGTGGAGCTGCTTCTTGCCTTTTTTTTAAAGCATTCAACAATTTACAAACCTTATGAAAAAGAGCATTAACACTTTTTCGATTCCATTTATTAAACTTCGTTTGGTGTGTAGCAACAGTATTGTCTTACGTTATTTTCAGAAATTCATAATCACCATTTAAATGTGAGTGGTTCAATTTCTGTTTGGGCATTCCTACAGTATTGTCTTACGTTATCCTAAATTTTCAGAAATTCATAATCACCATTTATTTTGAATGATAGATGACTTGTTTTCTTGCTGAACAATTACCAGTTGTTAATCTGGAATCGCATTTTACATGATGATACATCTTATATGTCACAAATGATCTAACCACTAGAGTTTGTGTATAGGTAGATTACGACATGACTTGCATCTCCATTTGCAACCAAAAGTACCTCTATTTAGTATTACTTATTAAGTTCTCGTAGAAGTGGTAAGATGGACTGGTAACTGGCAAATTAAGTAACGGGTCATAATGGGTCAGTTCTTAGTATGGGTTGAAACATGCCATTTATTGGTATGGGTCGAATCCATTTATTGGTATGGGTTGAAACGAGTCATTTCATGGTATGAGTTTAAAAGATTAGCCAGTTCAGATTGGCCTACAAACAGTTCGTTGTCCATTTTTTTCAATATTTGTAAAATAATTAATGTTTAATATTTTAAAATATTGCAATAATAATTTAAATTTTTTCATAAAAACATTTTTGTAGATTGTATGCATGTGTAGACTTTGAGGGTTCATCAACCTGTTTGACCCGTTCTCGTTCTAGCTAAATTTTTTGTTTGACCTGTTTGAGATAAAACACAGCATTATTTTTTTGGGGTAAAAGGGTTTCTTACCCCGGTAAATATATTACTCAAAAAGCTGATAAGAACATGAATTCATAACCATATTAGACAACATTCCGACTTCTAAGGTCCTGCGTATGAAGTGAGTTCCAGGACTTAAACTTTGCATAGCATTTACAGACTTATTCACTTAAACTGAACTGAGTCAGAATATATGAAACACAGACTGATGTATGCTTTTGGAACCTGTAGCCTGTAGGTATTTTCAGTGTTCATTTTGAAATTTTGGATTCTTTATTCAGGTATTTGAGATGCTGAAAGAACAGCCATTTTATCAACCAAAGGCGGGAACTTACATGAAGCTTATTGTTCTACTTGGAAGATCTGGGCAACCCCAACATGCGCGAAACCTCTTTAACATGATGATTGAAGAGGGACTTGAACCCACTGCAGAGCTCTACACAGCATTGCTTGCTGCTTACTGTCGAAGCAACATCATTGATGAGGCATTCAAAATTCTTGACCAAATGAAAACTCTTCCTTTATGCCAACCTGATGTCTATACATATAGTATCCTCATCAAGGCCTGTGTTGATGCTGCTCGCTTTGATCTTGTGGAATCTCTCTATGAACAAATGGCTGAAAGATCCATAACGCCAAACACTGTTACTCAAAATACAGTCTTGGCAGGATATGGAAAGGTTGGGAAATTTGATTTAATGGAAAAAGTGCTACTTGGAATGCTGGATAGCAGTACATCCAAACCAGACGTATGGACAATGAACACAATTCTCGGTTTGTTCGGCAACATGGGTCAAGTTGTAACTATGGAGCGATGGTATGAAAAGTTTAGAAATTTTGGGATTGAACCAGAAACTAGAACGTTTAACATTCTAATCGGCGCATATGGAAAGAAAAAGATGTATGATAAAATGTCAACAGTAATGGAATACATGAGAAAGCTTTCATTCCCGTGGACAACATCTACCTACAACAACGTGATTGAGGCATTTTCAGACGTCGGAGATGCAAAGAACATGGAATACACGTTTGACCAAATGAGAGGAGAGGGTATGAAGGCGGACACCAAGACATTTTGTTGTCTAATAAGAGGGTATGCAAATGCAGGCCTTTTTCATAAGGTGATAAGCATGGTAGAATTAGCTGGGAAATTAGAGATACCTGAGAACACGTCATTTCATAATGCAGTAATATATGCATGTGCAAAAGCAGATGATCTGATGGAGATGGAGAGAGTTTACAACAGGATGAAGGATAAGCAATGTAGGGCAGATGAAACAACTTTTTCTATGATGGTAGAAGCTTATAAAAAGGAAGGCATGAATGACAAAGTATATGATTTGGAACAGGAAAAAGAACTTATGATGAGTCCGAGTCGAGCATTAGCTACTTAGTACAAGTATCATCAGAAAATGAGAGATTGAAACTTGGTAGAAGTTAGATGCGACCAAAACAAGAATTACTCAGGTACTATGAGCTAGAATGTTGCGTATTTAGTTCAAATTCTGAGTAACCAAGAATGGATGGTCTCTTTATAGGAATGGGGTTTTTTTGTAAGTGAGGGTATGCTGCATATTCAGAATTAGAGCTATGTATTTCTTATGTATATAGCATCAGTGCTGTTTTCTACTTCTTATTTCATTATCTTCTCTTTTACTTGATAATAACGTGTCACATCTGCATGTGTGAGGAGTATATCTGATTCTTTTATAGAAAATCTTCACTTAGAACAAGCATTTGATGATGATATAATCAATGTTTTTACTTGTGCTGTACAAACCGATACTTCTGCTGTACAAACCGATCTGAAATCACCCGCATGGTATTATTTATAAACTCAAAATAAGCATTCCTTTCGTAGTTCTGGGCCAGCGGTTTTTGACAATCTCCAGAGGTTCGGTGGGCAGTTGTGTAACAGAAGAGAGGGTGAAATATGTTTTATTGGGTGCCATTCCTGTAAAGTACACCAACACACTCCTTGACCCTTTCTATACCCGTGCTCTCAACGAATTAAGTGATGACATTTGTAATTTCTTCCCATTCTATGTTTCCTCTCTTGATTCTTTTGCTTTTTCACTCTTGCATATGGTAAGAATGATAATTAGAAAATAGAAGTTATGAGAAAGTAGCATTTTACTTTCAGAATGGGCAAGATGGTAGAAAATGGGAAACCAACCCAGCGTTGCACACACCGACCCATTCCGTTGCCAACATGTGAGACATAAACGGCGTAGACTTGAAATCAATTTTATCTCAAAATTATAGAAATGTTGATTCAGTGTATAGATTATAATAAATAAAAATATGTAGTAATTGAAATGAAGTTTAGGTTGCATATTTAGAATGTTACAATCAGGGCGGAGCCGAAATTTTAAGTTAAGAGGGGCCGTTTTTTTTTTTTTTTTTTTTTTTTTTAACGACATATTTCGAAGGAATACAATAAAACATGATAATCTAGAAAAATAAATGAAGAACCAAATAGATAATATAGTTAAGAAACTCGTATCTTTAAACTATTGAACTTGTACAAGAGAAATTCAATCAACATATGAATTCTAATGACCTTCAGCAATCAGCACTTGAGCTTTAAATCTTTGTCATGAACTAAATAAGACTTCTAATGAGCTTGAGCACTTGAGCTTCAATCCTTTGTCATGAACTCACCTGCAAGTGACGCAAAATAGTCAATATAAAAAAAGCATACACTTTATGTTAATGATTAATAATAATCATTTTAAGAGTAACAAGAAATCATACCTTGTGCTTCATCGTCAATTGGACACGTCAATGTGATTTGGAGTAAAAATCATCTTTTATTTTCTCAGTACAAAGGGTACCAACAGTCTCCCTTTCAATGCTAAGAATTAAGCTACTCTTAAGGAAGTCATCACTCATGGTACTACGAAGTCTTGTTTTCACAAGCCTCATCTATGAAAAATCTCTTCAAATGTTGCAGTTGAAACACGAAGAGTTAATATGAGACGAATTAATCTATCAATAAGAGGATACATTTCCGACTTCTCAGTTTTCTGCAATCCTCTACACAACACCGAAAGTGAACTAACATTCTTCAAGACTGAACGGGTCGATACGCACAACGCCTAGTATCCATCGTTTACAGCTAGGACTACTTGGGTATCTAATCCCATTCACTCCCCTAGCTTTCGTCTCTTAGTCAGCAGAGTGCTTTCACCGTTCATGTTCTTTCCGATCTCTACGCATTTCACCGCTCCACCGGAAATTCCCTCTGCCCCTACCATACTCCAGCTTGGTAGTTTCCACCGCTAGTCTAGAGTTAAGCCCTGAGATTTGACGGCAGACTTAAAAAGCCAATTCAAGCCGACATTATACTAAAAAATAAAAAATAAATAATAATTATAAAAAATAAAAAATAAATAAAATAAGAGTAAGAATTGGGTTGCGCCATATATATGAAAGATCACTATCTAACTCAAAATGTTGCAACTTAAGTTTGAGCTCAATTCTCTCTTGTTAGGTAAAATCCAAAGGATAATACTTTGTAACCAATAGCATTAAAAGATTTCTTTGGATCCAGAGTAACACCAAAACGAAGAAGCTCCGGAACAGACTTACTAAATCTATTATTCAACTGTTGCAACTGACTGTCAAATGTCAATAGCAACAATAAACACATCATCCCGATAATGATGCTCCACAGTCACATCGTCTTTCTTATGACGAGACTGAACTATATCTCCGTAAGTCATGCTCATATCAGAATCGGGATGTTATATTTATAACAAAAACAAACGACTTGATCCATAATTGATTGCCACCCATCATCCCTTAGTTTTTGAATTAATGTCTTTGTAGTTTGATCTGCAAACTACAAATGGATTTAAAGTGTGAACTCCATCTTGTATCTCGAGGCCTTCATATGTTTTGCATTTGGTTAGCTCTTCTTCCACCCTCAAGTTCTCCTATTTCAGCTAGATGTGAAATTTCAACAAGTTGAGCATCTTGTAACTGATCATTACGTTTAGCTGAAAACCTATAACATTAACAATGAAGTTCTAATGCTTAAAAAATACTAGCAGGGTACCCGCGCGATGCGGCGGCGGGTACCCTGTAACTAAATTTTTCGGCGAATAATTGTTATTTTGTTTTGGCCTGCAGGATTTCAGATTTATGTTTTAAAAGCTTAATTAGATTGTACTTTGTTGTTAAATAGTTGTATATTTTGGCAAATGGGTAATTAAAGTATGTATTAATTGTATGTGTTGAATAGTGTTTTGTTTTATTTGTACATTGTGCTTAGATAGTTGTATATATTGGTAATGGGGTGTTTTAAATTATATATTAATTGTATGTAAGAAATGGTATTTGCTTAAAATCAATTGTGCTTTACATAGTTGTATAAGTAGTATTTACTTCAAAATCTAATTTAGGAAATCTTAAAATAATAAATATGAGAGAGGATTTTATATGCTTTATAAGGCCATTGGCAATGCATGCGGGGAGGCTCGGTACGGTATCCCCACCGCACGGGAACACTGCCGCCCTCCCCATTTTACCGTGCGGTAGGGAAGGTTTTCGGGGAACTTTACCGAACGAATATAAACGTTATGCATTTAATAAGTTGAACGTTGGGGTGTTTTAAATGGTACAAACGGCTACTTTTTTTGAAGTGTATATATACACATTTTACTTTTCAAATGTGAACACACAACAAAAAAAAAACCATCCGTAGCAAAAAAAAAAAAAAAAAAAAAAAAAAAAAAAAACATACGCTTACACAAAATGGATTCAAGAAAGAATAGAGATCCGAGAAAAAATGTTCGTGGATCAAGAAGTGGATCGAGAGGCGCAATTCGTCCTCGAGTTCAATCACAAACCGGTCACGATGGTTCGTCACAACCCGGTTACCGACCAGAAATGTACCCGCAATTTCCACCATATTTCTACACCCAACAACCTCTCCCACAACTTCCTACAAACTTTGAGCCGTTTGATTATCAACCCCCACAACAACCCCCACCGCAAAATCCTACTAACTTTAACCCGTATGAGCCACGTTATAACCAACAAAAAAGGCGTGAACGGGTTAGTGAACCATTACCCATTGATGAAGAAGATGATGACGACGAATATTATGACAATGTTAATGTTGTACCCGAGACACAACAAATTGAGGAAGAAGAGGAACAAGTCCAAAAGGTGTCGCGGCCTAAAAGTGGAAAAAAAGCCTCTAAAATTTGGACGCCCGATGAGGAAGAGGCGTTAGCTAAGTCTTGGATCAAAGTTTCGGTGGACAAAGTTGTTGGCGACCACCAAACAAAGATGGGATTTTGGAGGCGAGTTCTAATGCATTTTCAAAGCCTTGTCTCGAGAACCGAACGTACTTATCATATGTTGAACTCGAAATGGACTCCTATGCATCAAATGATCGCTGCGTTCAACGGTTACTACATACAAGCGGTATATATATATATTTTTTTGTTTCGAGTATATATACTTTTTTTTGTTCGAATATATAATGCTTGTTTTATATATACATGTTTTTTTTTTTTTTTTTTTTTTTTTTTTTTTGTTCGAATATATAATGCTTGTTTTATATATACATGTTTTTTTTTTTTTTTGTTCGAATATATAATGCTTGTTTTATATATACATGTTTTTTTTTTGTTCGAATATATAATGCTTGTTTTATATATACATGTTTTTTTTTTTTTTTTTTTTGGTTCGAATATATAATGCTTGTTTTATATATACATGTTTTTTTTGTAGAATCGTTTGAGAGAAAGTAGATTGAACGATCTTCAAGTTTATGAGAGAGCACAACTTGATTTTGAGAAACAATACAACAAAGCTTTCGCGCATACCAAAGCGTGGCACATCCTCAAAGATCAACGAAAGTGGCAAGAACAACCGGTGGTTAATCAGGCTGCGGAATCCACGGGGTCAAGCAAGAAAAGAAAGTCGTCAGAGTCGAGTAGCGCTCAAACGCCAACAAGTGAGACGCCAATAACCGTAGAGGATTTCGACTGTGACTTACCTAACCTCAACGAGAACCCAACTCCATCACGTCCATCGAAAGGGAAAAAAAAGACGATTTCTGAAGATTCAAGCCGAAGCTCGATGCGTGATACTCTTGCAAGTTACACAGCCGAAAAGAGAAGTTTAATGCAGCAACAACAGGAGGTGCAAAAGAAAAAAGACGACGAGTATTTCAAATTTCTTGATGGGGAGGTGATGAATCGTGACATGAGGTTCGTTATGGATCTGCACGACAATATCCCAGACGAGGCTTTTAAGCAATTCGTCATCAACAAGAAACGTCAGATTTGTGCATAATACGGGTGGCCATGTAGTTTGTAGGAGTTTAGTTTTATAGTTTTAATAATATTATGTAACGCTTTTTTAAGTTTTAATGGAATATTAGACTTGTAATAAAATTTTGTAATGTTTATTTTAATTTTAATGAATTTTAGTTTTTAATAAATTTTAATAGAATTTAAAAAAGAAAAAAGAAAAAGGAAAAAAAAAAGTGAGTGAAGGGTGAGTGATGTGATGCCAACAAAAAATAAGTTAGTGAAGGGAAAAGTGGGAGGGTGATGTGGCATACGGGGATTGGTTGTTTGTGAGTGAAGGGTTAAGGTGTGAGTGATGCATTGCCAAGGGCCTAAGTAGTATAGATATGCACTTCAGAAACATCTTTTGATGCTGCAACAAGAGCTAGTTGTAATTGATGAGCGAAGCAAAGTATATAATAAGCAAAAAGACATTCGTTCAAAATCAATGCTTTTAGCCCATTCGATTCTCCATGCATATTACTAGCTCCATTATAACCTTGCCTTTGAATATCTTGAACATCAAGTTTAAGACGAACTAAAGAAGATAATATCTCATTTTTTTAAATTCAGTGCATTCTTATCTGTAACTTACAATGTCACTTCAGGGTATCCGATTCTATAGGGATATAATTAATGCCAAAGCTACCAGAATATGATCTTTCACATGAAAGTAAAATTCTTTTTACACTCCATTCAAATATTGGACATGAAAGCGACATCACTCAATCAACTTCTGCACAACACCTTCAAATAAAACATCTATGAACAAAATTTCAAGAAAAACAACTATTCTTATTCAAAAGCCAGTAACGTTAAGGATACTACCACGCTCTTAACTGTTTGATAAGACTATCATCAAGTTACCTAATGATTTCAAGCTTCAACTTATGAAAAAAAAAAAAAAAACACTGGAAACAAGATGCAGCAAACAGGCATACAATCCTTGAAAAACAAATGAAGCAAAAAAGTAAATAGGTGCTTTAGAGTATTATTTGTGTTAGGCTTGAGAGGGGTCATCCCACTTGAGGTCCTTAACCACCTCCCATGTGAAGTCTGGATCCTCCCTACCAAAATGCCCGTATGCAGCCGTCTTCAAGAACCTCCCATTACCACCCCTCTTCAAATCCAAGTCAATTGATATCATTCCAGGCCTGAAATCGAAGTTCTCCTGAACAATTTTTAAAATTTCCTTGTCTGGTATCTTTCCAGTTCCATATGTATCCACAAAAACAGACAACGGCTCAGGAATACCAATGGCATATGATACTTGGACAATGGCCCTCCTTGCTACCCCACAAGCCACAATGCTCTTAGCTGCTTGCCTCACAATGTATGCCCCGCTACGGTCCACCTTGGTGGGGTCCTTCCCTGAGAAAGCACCACCTCCATGAGCACCCCATCCACCATAAGTATCAACAATGATCTTACGACCCGTGAGACCAGCATCACCATGTGGTCCACCAATGACGAAACGACCAGATGGGTTCAAGTGGAAGATAGTCTTCTCATCAAGATAATTCTCAGGGACCACAGGCTTGATAACATGCTGTTTGAGATCAGCTGCAATTTCATCATTGGTAACAGTTTCATCATGCTGAGTGGAAATGAGAATTGTGTGGACACGCAATGGGACCATAGCTCCCATGTCGTTATGGTACTCGACTGTCACTTGGGTTTTGCCATCTGGCCTGAGCCAAGTGCAAGTGCCATTTTTACGCACTTCTGTCAAACGTGCTCCAAGCTTAGTTGCAAGGACATGGCTTAGTGGCATAAGTTCAGGAGTCTCGTCAGTTGCATAACCAAACATATGACCTTGGTCACCAGCACCAATCTCTTCCGGCTTCTTAGTCAAATTACCATGAACACCCTGGGCAATATCCGGGCTTTGTTGCTCAATATTGACAAGGACCTTACAGTTGTCGGCATCTAAGCCCACATCATCAGAAACAAACCCAATCTTGCGGCAGGTATCACGCACAATCTTTTCATAATCAACATTAGCTTTGGTACTGATTTCACCAAACACCATAACCATGTTGGTTTTGGTGCAAGTCTCACAAGCAACCTTGCTTTCAGGGTCCTGTTCAAGGCAGGCATCAAGAACTGCATCAGATATCTGGTCGCAGAGCTTGTCCGGATGCCCTTCATTGACAGACTCGGATGTGAACAAAAAGGTCTCCATCGCAAACTAACCTGCCATATAGTAAAATTCAACACTAAGCACACATACTTAAATTATTTTGGGGATGTTGTTTTGTAAAAATTATGTGGTTCTATCATTTCTCCTTAAATTCTCTCCAAAAAGCAAACTCTAGGTACAGTACTATACAAATTAATTATATCAATCCATGTGAATAAAGCAAATTAAAACAACAAACCAATCCATAGATCACTGGAACATAAATAAGTTATGTACAAAGACAAACTAACACACTCACTGCATTATATATATATATATATATATATATATATATATATATATATATATATATATATATATATATATATATATATATATATATATATATATAACGCTTGTCCTGGCTAAGACTTGAACACACAACTATGTAGAATACTACTCTAGAAAAAGGTTACGAAAACTTATAATTTTCATGTCAATTTCAAGCATATAAAAAAAATGGCTTTGTTCATGTTTTAATCTATATATATAAATCCAAATATATAGTCACCTGTAAAGGTGATATCAGTACAAAACACATAAACTCACACATCTTAACAATATCAAACATTAAAATTCAACTAGAATACATAATTAATATCATAAACAAAACACACATGTCAAGCAAAGTTCTCTCATGCAGGCACCGCAAATGACAAAATATCAACAAACAAATAATTACTAAGACACTAAAAGCAAAAAATGTTAGAAAACATACCTTCTTAATCTATTTCAGTTTTATTTCTTAACGAAAGGAGACGAGTACAAGAAAATAAAGAGGTGAATGAAGGTGTTTAAATAGAAATGTCGCGTATATTAAATTAAGAATCCCGATTTCCTAGACATGATCATAGTCGTTAATATATCATTTCCATAGGCGGTGTAATACATTCTTTTTACATCACTTTATCCTTATAAAGATGTTTTCTTATTTTTGTGTAAGATTATTGTGTTTATTTTATAGTAAAAGATACCTATGTTTTGTTTTAAGGAAAATTCTATATATACGTAAAAGAAAATTTATAATTTCATATTTACTCAAATGATAAGTTTTTAATTTACGAGTTACCTTTTAAAACATGAGTTGGGAAAATATAAAATAATTATGTTGTTTTAAGTATACTAGACGAGTACCCGTACATAACGAGATTTATAGCGGCAGATAGGCTTGACAATTTCTGACCGACATGAAACCGACACGCAAATTAACAGGTTCGTGTAAAATTTATAATAAATTTCGGGTAGGGTTTGGGTCGACCCAACTAACCTCTTTATTAAACAAGTAACGTTCGGGTTGGGAATAAACGTTTAAGATTTTTTACATAAAGTAAACTATTTATAGTTTATTATACGGGTTAAATGGTTTAAACGGGTCGATCCGCAAACCCATTTAACTTGTTTAACTCGTGTAATGTCCCTACTTCTATATTTAAAACATGTTAAATAGGTCAACCCGAAACCCGTTTAACCTATTCAACCCGTGTAACCTATTTATCCCGCTAACTCAAGTATATATACGGGTTAAATGGGACAGTTTTGGGTTATGTGTAAACATGTTAGGCTTGACATAGTTGACTCGATAATTTAAATTGGTAAGGTTCGTATTGAAGTTTTCTTACCCGCTAACCTGTTAACTCGAACCCGTTTTGATTACACAAAATGACTTGATTTAAAAAAAAAAATTGATTTAATGAAAGCTAGAAAAGAAACAAAATATTACGGAGTATAAAATTTGGTTAATAAAATATTGCGGCAACATGACGTTGAAAAAAAAGAGCAAAACTAAAGTATAAAAATTGTTATCTTGACTCTAAACACTAAATGTAAACTTTTAAAGCTAAAAGCCATGAATTTATATTAAATAAAATTTGTAGCATTCATCCGGATAAAACGATGATACAATTACTCCTTAGCCTTCCATTTTAATTAGTTTCAACGTTTCTTTAAATAGTTTAAGTTTTCACTTTCAAGATTTTTTGCTTTTGCTTTACTAGACGAGTATTCATGTATAACAACATAGTTTTATAGCGACAGCCAACAGATAGGTTTTAGTGATAAAAATAGTTTATGGGTTATAAACGAAAAATAATAATAATTTGATGATTTAAGGATTAAAAATAATATTTCGAAACCCGGTTCGACCTGGGTGGTTCAATCGGTTGAACCGTTCTGATCGAAAAACGGGTCAATTTAAACAGGGTCAACCCGACGGGTTGCGTCGAAAAAATGGGTCAAATTAAACAGAGTCAACCCGCCAGGGTTGAAGCGTCCTGGATCAACCCGGTTTTGGGTGTGTATTAATAGTTCCTTTTAAAACATATGTTTCAACATTTCTTTTTTTATTTTCAACATTTCCTTTATTGTTATGTTTTAAATTTTTTCTTACCTAATATAAATTTTTCAACATTGCTTTTATTGTGATGTTTTAACATATTGACTTTTTTTCACTTTTTCATATTGACTATTTTGATTTTTTATGTAGTATATATGATATAGATATGAAATTGTTTGTTTTATTTATCTCAAAATGGTATTTTACAAAATATAAAATAAAAACCGAATCTTGTAATTAAATAAAAAGATAATTAATTTAAAATGTATAGTAACTAATTTGTCATTCTCTTTAACCGGGTGTGTTTGTTTCATTAACATGTTTTAGGCATTAATCTGACTACCACATCTTACCAGTAAGAGATGGATAGAAAGTCAAAATCTAAACGAAATAATGTCGTTTGTTTTTCTATATTTATCCAAATGATTTTAAGTGCTCGTTTCTGCAATTTATTTAAGTAACTTATCTAACTCAGTCTGACTCAAAGAAAAAAACAAACAAGCAAAATGTCTGCCCACCTTTTACTGGTAATAGTAAGAGGGTTAATAAGAGTTTTTTTTGAAAAACAAACACATTCTAATATTGTTTTGCTTTTATATATGTGGAAAACTAGAATGGGAGGGGAGGAGGTGTGAATAATATTACCTAATTTTAAATTTATAAAATGTTTGTTTCAAAACCTTTAATTAGAGAGTTTTGTATGAAATTGATACTTGAACAATATGATCAATTATATGTTTGTCCTTTAAGATTTGTTATAAAAACTTTGTTTTATGAATGATATTTTGATGGGTTTTATATCAGATAGGTTACCAAACTTTGCGATTTTGTTCACCTAAGTTACCCAACTATTTTTTTGTGCAAATGGGTTACAAAACTTTGCGATTTTGTTCACCTAGGTTACTGAACTTACCAAAATATACGTAAACATCACTAGAACATGTAAAAACATGACATGTATGTTACTTAACTTACCCAAAAATGTACGTTCAGGTTACTCGGATTACATGAAAATATGAGGTGTATGCTACCCAAAAGTTCAGTAACCTAAGTGAACAAAAAAAAAAAAAGTTTGGTAACTTAGATGAATAAAGTTGGAAAGTTGAGTAACCTATCTGATATAAAACCCTATTTTGATTGATCTTTATGTGAAATCAACACTTGCACAATATGAACAATTATATACTTCTATATGTATAAAAGTAATAACGATATAAGTAAGATAGTAAGTAAGAGATGGAAAGATCAAACCGAGACACAAAGGATTTATAGTGGTTCGGCTACGAAGCACCTCTTCGCCCTACTCCACTCCCCGAGCACCTAACTCGAGAGTTTTCTTCACTATGTCAACAAGCTCTCTTATAGCGGAGAAAACCTTACAAACTTTCGCTTACATCAATTTAACGACACAAAGCTAAATGTCGAGTTCTAATCGTAGCTAGAACCAATCTCACGACTTTGATCACAACACAACTTTTTCACGACTTCTCACGACTTCTTCACAACACTTCACGACTTATACTTCTTCACTACTTCACGACTTCTTCACCACACTTCACGACTTCTACTTCTTCACTACTTTACGACTTCTTCACCACACTTCGCGACTTCTACTTCTTCACTAGTTCACGATTCTATGCTACTTCTTCACTACTAACCACTACTTTTATACACCTCTACTTCTTCACGCCTTTACTACTTCTCACACCTTTACTATTTCTCCCACACCAAACTAATCAAAACACTTATGTTTAAACCTATCTAACTTATATACACACCTTATACACAAATGAATGAATAATTTACAAAGTATAATACACAAACAACTTAGGTAGGAAGATGACACTAAGTTGTAATACTTCTAGTCTTGATAAATAGAAGTATTGTTCTCTTGCACTTGAATGGTTGAAGCTTGAATTACTTGGAAACAAAAGCTTAAGATTATATGATCAAAGAATTTAGAAGGATATGTAAGGAGATTAACAACAGAAAGTTTGAGTGCAAAAGGTGAGAAAAAAAAGTCCATAAATGATCCAGTATTTATTGGCAAAGCTGAGTGCTCAAGGAGCGGGGCCGGTCTCCTTAATTAGTGGTCGGTCCCCTTAAATATTAAGGGAACCGCCTATATATTTAAGGGGGCCGCCCCTTATATCCGTTGCTCAGCTTTGTCTTTTTGTGGAGAAGGTTTTTTTGAAAAATTTTTGCCATTTTTTGTTGAAATTTTGAATTCATATATTTATAATGGGTTAAACATATTCATTTAATACCAAGAATGATTTTCTAAAAGATGTAAAATGTTTGTGACATTTTATAAAAAATCTAGTGATTAAGTAAATGTTCCTTTAATCATAAAATGCATTAGGCATTTTGTTTATTTATACCTTAAGTGATTAAGTTGTTAGAATGAATATTTACGGCCAAACACTTGTTTACGTCATAATCTTACGTTAAATGGTTTTACATTTTGTGATTATCAAAACGTAGAGATATCGAGAAATATTAATAACGTTTTTAAGCATTATTTATATCAACAATCTCCCCTTTTTGATGATTACAAATTCTAAACTCATTAAATCAAAAATTAATTTTAAACAAGTATTTAATGAGTTTATATCCATTTCTTCCCTTTTTTGTAGAATCAAAAAGGTTTTGCCAACGAGACTTATTTATGAAATATGACGGGATGAAATCTCCCCCTTGATGTGTACTCCCCCTCGTTCGAGGGCACCAAGAGATCGAGCTACGGAATACTTGCAAAAGAAATATTAGAAGCACAATACATAGCAAAATATGGAATGTAAGATCAACAAGCATAGCAAACAAATATTAATGACACATAACAATACATTCATTAATTTAAAGTGATTATGTGAAACACATAATCATTGCTACAACATTTATTATGCTTAAAGCATATAACAAGGAAAAGATCCTAATTTGCCAAAGAGAGCCATCTTGCGACACAAAAGCTTGAACTATTTTATTTGAAAAACAAGAAACATAAGCATATAGTATGCTTAGATGGTTGATGGTGGGGTGTTTGGAATGGAAGTGGTTGTGTGAGGATAAGGATCGCTAGTACAGATCTGACCTTTCGTCACACATGATCGATTTTGAACTGTCACACTGTAACATATTTACGTGACTAAATGTACGAGAATAAAATTAACAGCCATACTTGATCCGACTTGTGTGACCATTTCGAAAAATATATGTCACACATTTGTGTATTTATGTGACTATAGTAAGTAGTTTTCGATTATTTAGTCACTTTTAATTCGGGACGTGTGACAGATACAAATCAGCTTTAAACTTTAGTCACACTATAGATATACATATGTGACAAATATATGTCACACAATTAAATAGTGTGACCAAAATAGATATATGGTCACATGAAGTAATTGTGTATGTGGCTAAATTATATAGTCAAGTTTGTCACACATTATTTAAACGTGACTGCTATTCTTTGCTGAATATTTAGCCACATATGAATTTAAAATGTGTGACAACTGAAAAGTAAGTTTGAAGCGTTAATCACGATATGCATTTAAAAGTGACAAATGTATGTCACACACTTGAAGAGTGTGACCAAATGTCATATATGGTCACACAAACCATGGAAACATAATTAAGTGTAACGAAAATTCGATACATATGGTCACGTAAGTTAATATGTGTGTCTAAAGTTTAGTGTGTGTTTGCTTGCCAAATCCTAATGTGTACAGTTACATATATTTGTAGCACGATCATGTGACTATAGGCTTTACAATAGTCACTCCATATCACAAATGTGTATCTAAATTATGTTTATGGCCACATTATAAGGGTATTATATGTGACCAATACATTCAAAATAGTCACATTGTGAAATATTCATGTGAATATTATTTATAACCAAATGTGAAGTCAGTTATCATTAACCTTGATATTAGTCACATTGAGTTTTTGTGTGACTGAATCATAGAGTCATATTTTGTCACACATTATTTAAGCGTAGTCACAATCATAGAGTCATATTTAGTTGTATGGCTTAAATGCCCCATCATAAAACTGTGTAACCCTTAGCAACTATGTTACTTGACTTTCTAAAGTCAATTTTTAACTTTAATGAAGTAACAATTTTCAACTTTAGTTAATGTTGCTCAGCTGTAGTTAGTGATGCTCATGAAAGTGAATGAAAAATATGCAGGATGTTTACTGCTGCTAGTACATAGTTAATACGGCTAGTACACAGTTTATGCTTCTAGAAGTTATAGTATTTTATAATCTGGAATCCTTTAAAAGAGTATTCCCAAACGACTTAAACAATTAATACAACAACAACATAAATCCTTTAAAAGAGTATTTGCAGCAAAACAAAAGCTTTAATATGACATGTGCTTCACTTTGATTTTCTTACAACATAAACAATTGCTGATATGGGCATTCCCAAGATCAACACTACAAACACCTTATCTTCTTTCCTTCCTATCATACATTGCTCTTTCATACTGATCATTAATTCTTTGAATGAGATCTCTAACTACCTCTGTTTTTTCTTCACATATGATCTTTGTAGATATCATCACAGCAAGTAATCCAGGAGTCAAAGGATATTGATAAAAGATGTTCGTGTCTGTGATTAGAGAGAAATTATGTGTGCGTGAAACTGAATTATCGATTTAATTGGGGATTTAAACCCTTAAGTGAAAATGTTACCAATCCACCCCTGCACTCTCATATCTAGCAGTACAAACCCAGCTGCAGTAACGTTTTCTTAGCAGCAAAAAATTTTGATTAATATAATACAAAATATATCCCAAGTTCTTATTAATGAACACAACAATCAAAATATTGTAACAATTAATTAGAAAATTGAGCAATGACAACATGTTTATTCATAAAGTCAAATAAAGTAGTACAAAAGGATTATACAGGTTTATTCAAATTACTTCCTAACTCAACTAATACATTTTCTTTTTATCCTTGCCTTTTGAACAAACTTTGGGCATTTTTGGTTCCCATGGTTTTATACCCTGTCTTCACAAGTCTTAGCATTGGGCAGGCCTAGCACCTGAACCCTCTCATCAAAAAGCTCTTTGGCAGTCTTTTTGGAGTTTTAACCTTCCTAGCATCTTCCTTTTTTGTGCCTGATCCAGAATATCCCTTTGGAAAGTAGTCTGCCCATGTATTTGGAGGACCTTCAGAACTGCTTGATATGTGAAATGAACTTTAGTCACTTGAGTCACTGCTGTCAATGTTAATGATTTCTGCAAAAAAAAAAATAAAAAAAAAATATATTAAAATTAAAAGAAAAATATAGTGTAAATAAAATAAAAGATAATGTTGCAATTCAGGGTGTGTTTGAAACAACCTTTGTTCTTGGAACTCGTTGTTTCAGTAGGTAGAATGGGGTTGTGGGAGTTTAGTTGGTGTGTTTGGTTTTTATAGAGAAAAGGGTATGCTTGGTTAGTGTTTCAAAACTGCAAAAGTAGTCAATTGACAGTGAAGAAAAAAATAGTGTTTCTTACCCTTCTTGCAGGAATGAAATTGTGCAGTCATGACATTACTTTTTCATGTGTGCAAACATGAGAAAAAATAGTATTTGCAGTACCAAGGCCAAAAAGGCAGGTATGCAAAGACCAAGGCCAAAATAGTCAACTAATGTGGACAAAAATAGTCAATGTTGCAATTCAGGGTGTGTTTGAAACAACCTTTGTTCTTGGAACTCCAATGGCCACATTACTTGGTGGATGGTTGGTTTTAGATCATAAAAAAGAATGGAATGCAATAAACCAACATACGTAACCCTTCTGAGTTCCCGCTACAGCTTCTTTTGTCATTTCAACTCCCTTTGAGCAAAGGCCTGCACCAGGCGCATTGCTAGATTGTTGAAAAAACAAAAGGAACTGTATGGGAACTCAGAATGGAAAGGTATGTTGAAATTCCAGACTCATTTAAATCATAAAAAAGAATGGAATACAAACAGAGTGATACAAACAATCTACAAATGTTGAGTAAAGAATAGAGTCTAAGTAACATCACTCATCTTGAATGTGATAATGAAGGAGTGTGGCCTGTCATGAACAATACACACTATATCATTATCGCATTGAAGACGTCTCAATGATCAGGCCAGATCTATCTAACATTGCAGAAAGGTTCCATTGCTTTATCTTTTGGACACCGTCGAAAAATGTTTGTGTGCGCTTGATCACTAGATTTGGCACTTTCAAGAATGTATCTTCATTGTCGGGAAAAAAGTTTTAATCGAGGTACATTATTGAAAGAGCCAAAGCTTATGATCAAGATTAACCGCACAAACAGTAGTAGACGTTTTCCAAATTAAGCAAGGGAACCATCTACAATGCTAGATAGATCTACCCGAATTATTGAGCTTTAAGTTATTAGAAAACAGATTCTTACTATCATTTGTATTGCTCCCTTAGATGTAACGAACATACATATTAATTATGTAGATTATACGACATTAGAGAGCTAATCATGCATGAATGAAATCATATTAAATTTATATTAACAATGCAATGAACTACCATCCTTTCTACCTTGGCCAACAACAACATATTATTCAGCCTTGAATCTCTAACCTACCAACATGCTGCAAGACGAAGAGACTAAATTCAAGCATCGAACCTACAAATTATACTTGATAATTGTTTCTGTATTTTGACAAAGAGCAAAGATGAATCAACAGTGGATGAACAACACCAAAACAAGTTTATGTTCATACTTGAAAGTGGTGTTGGTTCATCCATCATTGATACTTCTTCCATCTTTGATACTTGGATGTTTTAGCCTAAATATTCGCACACACATCCGCCACTTTTCTTCCTTATTCTCTCAAAACAAATGCAACATAATTCTTATACCAGATAGTCAAACTAAGCCTAAGATAAAATATGCTAATCCAAGCAAACCTTAATATCTTTTTTGCTCTAATTATTCGCAAAAACAACACATCATGTTCTTCCTTATTCTATCAATACAAATGCAATGCAATTCTTATAATAGATAATCAACCTAAGCCTAAGAGTAAATAGCTCTAAGGGGGTATTTGGATAATATTAATTTGTGATCTTATCAGCTTTTTGAGATTTGGGGATGCCAATAAGCCTATGTTATTTTAAGTGGATAAGCTAATAAGCCAACAAACAGTGAGCATTAACTTTCCCAAAACTCAATAAGCCGATAACCACACAAAATAAGCTAATCCAAACACACCTTAATATCTCTTTTGCTCTAATTATTCACAAAAACAACACAACATAAATCTAATACATAAATTAACAAGTCTCTAACAAATGTAAGACAAAACTGAAAAATAAATGATCAAAACCCTATATCCGTTTACTTGGTCAATTGTAACCAGTGAGTTTTATAATTGTGAGAGAGAAAGAGACGATTATCTGGAAGTGTGTGAAGCGTATTTGATAAGCTTTGTATACCGTATATTATAAGTTTAAAAGTGAAGTGTGTTTGATACTCTTTGTATATATTACAAGTTTAAAATATAAGTAAATTATTAAATGCATAAAAACTAAAAGTAAAAAAGTAGTAAAAGTTTTAAAACTAATAAGTATTAAAGCTACATTTGTATTTTAGGGCATGCTTGGTAGGGGTGTTCACGGGGCGGTTCGGTTCGGTTTTGGTTTCTTCGGTTTCGGGTTTTTTTGGGTTTCGGATTGAGCGGTTTGTCAGTTTCTCGGGTTTTTTGAACACCCATAATGCTTGGTAGGGGGTTATAGGGGGTGAAGAATGGGAAAGGTAATGAAAATATATGCCTGGTAAAGCATAATGCAATGACCCATTACCCAATAGTAGGGAATTGATCATTACCCAATAAATTTGGGGGGATTGATTTTCTTTACCTTTCCTTTTCCCGACCATTATCTTACACTTTCCCTTTCCCTTTCCCAAGTTTGAACCAAGCGCACCCTTTAGTGTATTTTGTATTTAAAAATTCGCCCATGTGAATTAGCCATTATCACCGGTCACGCATGGTTTCCATTACACTATAAGCGACTACAACCCAATGCACATGACCCATGACCCATGTTAATTACCCATTGTCGATCACCAGTAATGTATTGGTCGATAACATGACACTATAAGCCACTATAACCCAATGCACATGACCCATTACCCATGTTAATTACCCATTGTCGATCACCAGGAATGTATTGGTCGATAACATGACACGTACTATAAGCCACTACAACCCAATGCACATGACCCATTACCCATGTTAATTACCAATTGTCAACAGTCATGGATGTGTCGTAACATAACACTCTAAGCAACTATAACCCAATGCATATGACCCATATAATGTCAAATACCCATATTAATGAATGTGACCAGTGATAACCTAATTCACATGACTCATGACCCATGTGAATTAGCCATTATCACAGGTCGTGCATGGTTTCTATTACACTAAAAGCCACTATAACCCAATGCACATTACCCATGACCCGTGTTAATTACCAATTGTCAATAGTCATGGATGTGTCATAACATGACACTCTAAGCAACTATAACCCAATGCATATGACCTATATGATCAATCTCAAATACCTATTAATAAATGTGACCAGTGATAACCTAATACACATGACCCATGCCCCATGTGAATTAGCCATTATCCCTGGTCATGCATGGGTTGCAACGGCTTGGTAGGTGTATACCGTTTGTCACAGACACTAAGAAGCAAGTATCTAGGGACCTCCCGATCATGTTATCCGGGATCGAGAAAGTTTGAACTTGGCTTAAACTTGACTCGAAAAGCTCAATTTATCTATAAAGATGTGTTTTCTTACACAAATTAAAATTAAAATATAACCTGAGAATTGAATTCGGTTCGACTTCAGCTTGAAAAGCTTAATGCATTCATAAATAAGTATTTACACTTAGTACACTTACATATTTAAAAAAAAAAAAAACATATTTTATATCACTTACAAACTCGAGAACTCAATAATAACTCGAGTCCAACTTATATAAGGTTGAGCTCAACTCATTAAACATTTCGAGCTCACCTTTTTCCCCAAAATTTCAATCTCCCGCTCAAGATCTCACCTTTTTTTCCCCAAAATCAAAACCCAAACACTAGTCAGATCTATCTTCTCTCTATTCATCTCTTCTCCTTCTCTCTAGAACCGACTCACACCACTGCCACACTTCACCGCCTTATCTCGCCGTCGTTCCACCAACCATCGCTCCTCCACGCCATCACCGTCATTAAGACAAGGGAGGCAATGGGTGAGTTTGTTTGCTTTGGTTGTTTGGTTTGAGATAACCACCACATCCACCACCATCACAGTCAAGCCACCATCACCCTCATCTCACCTATCCTACTCTGTTCAAGGGTATGCTCAAACACATATTTAATTTATATTTTATTAAATGTGTAATCGAATATAAAATGATTTATATTGATTTTTGTGGATTAAAACTAGCCTAAAACATATTTTGATTATAAATTTGTGTGGTGGTAATCGTTACAAGTAGACTTATTAAAACGACATAGTTTTCCTGTTTATTGGAATGGAGACAATCGACATGTTCTAAGAGGCCACTGTTTTGCTCGTAATGGGAGTCTTAATTAGTTTCCACTCCGGGAGGATGTTGCTGAACAGTTGGAGTTTGCTTATCGCAGTCGCATAAGTTATCTATCAAAAGATTAACATAACATCTGTTATATAGGAAATTAACTCAAATATGTTTGCTTTTTGTGAAACTTGTTAATACAAATATCGCCTAAAAACGTTATTTATATTTTACGGTCTTTCTTAGTTTTGTTAACTACAAAAGGTAAAGTTTATTTTTAGGAAATCGTAAATATAGTTTAAAAGTCTTAAGCATCACTCAAACTACATTTACATGTTTTCATTAAGTGATTTCTAATCAAGTATACTTTAGTTTAAGTACATATGTTAAAAATGTCTTATAAGTATATTTAGCAAGTCTTCTAAATAGTATGTCTTATTAGGATATAAGCAAGCAAACTCTTTTTGGTAAATCATTCACTTGCTAAACATCTCAAACAAACATTTTTAAGTCTATACATAAGCTCTTTTACAAGAATACTTTCCTTTTTAAGAATATCTAAAATTAGAAATCATATGTATACTTACATAATCACTTGCATCACACATGTCCCTTTAAGGAAACATTTGTGTAAGAGACATGTTTTATTTTGTATAGATTCATACTTAAGATCTCAAAGTTGACTTTGTGAGATCTTGAGAATATTGTGTTAGATTATGTGATATCTTGTGCAGGATTCTGTCATACTAGCTAGCGGAACCCTCAGGTATAATGGACGGAACCAAAGTAATGGTTTCGTCGTATCCGTGGGTTGGTCTGGAAGTTTGCCTATAAATAGCAACCCACTCTTTAAGTTTTTCTCATCACTTACAATCATAACATACTGCATATACTTTCATTTCTAACTCAGTACCATTTCATATTTGTGAGTCTTTCTTTGTAGCAAGAAGATCACGACTTCACAAGCTTCAACACAACATTGCAAGACTTGTTAAGCATAGCATAGTATAAACTAGTAAATTTTATACATCATTGTATTTTATCCATTTGTAGTGATCGGTTAGTATTTTAGTCCTCAAAATACTTAGAGTATCGGGAGTTGTTGTACCCTTGTAAAAAAACTATTGAGAGTAGTTGTACCTTTGTGAAAGAACTCGACATCTAGCTTAGTGTCGGAAATAGTTTGTAAGCGACGTGTAAGGTTTTCTCCGCCGGATAAAGGATCTTGTTGACTAGTGCAAGAAACTCTCAAGTTGGATACTAGGGGCGTGGAGTAGGGCAAGGAAAAAGAGTCCTTGTAGCCGAACCACGATAAACATTCGTGTTATGGTTTGATCGTTTCTTAATTTTATTCTTGCATATTATTTATTGTTTGGTAAGTTTTAGTTGTCGATTACACTTAAAAGTTTTCAAAGAAAATCAAGTTAAAACCGGTAAACTATTCAACCCCCTTCTAGTTTTCCACAATTGGCATCAAGAGCTACGTTACTCAAGATTTTAAAATATATTGTATCTTAAAACTTGGAACGATCCATGGATTTTGAAAACTTCAAAGAATGGCAATCTATGCAAAGACCACCACTATTTGAAGCAAATGGCTTTATATATTGGAAAAACCGTTTTGAAACTTACGTAAAATCAAAGGACATAGATCTATGGTATATTATTATTGAAGGTGATCATAAGGATACTAGAAGTGGTCGGGATGAGGATAGTTCGCTCACTAAACATAGTGATGATCAAAAGAAACTAAACATAGTGAAAATCACAAATCGAAATGACATGTCAAAGATCTAGATCTATTGATTTCACATAATTTTCAAATTCATTTTTTCATTCAAGAAAATGATCATTTTCAAATAACGGTAATTTTTGCATAGATAGCTGATGAGTGTGTAAATACTCATCATTTTTACCATTTCTGAGCTGCCAAAACATCCAAAAACACTCAATAATGAATCAAAATAGTGAAAATATCCCAGGAAAGTGTTTTACATGTTTCAAATGCAAAAAATGCCAAAAACAGATAAAAAACACCCAAAGTTTGCATAATTGGCAGTTTCAGTCCCCCAAGTTTCAAAAGTTGTCAAATCTAGTCCCTGGTCATTCTAAAAACTTGAAAAAGTCACCAAAGGTCCTTATAAATCAAAAAGTTACATAATTAGTCCTTTGGTGCATAGTTTCACAAAATGTCAAGTTTAGTCCCTGAAGTTTGGAAAATTGTCAAAAATGGTCCCTGGGATATAAAAAAACTTTGAGAAAATCAATTTTGGTCCTTGTGTTACTCATATTTGGCAAGAATGGTCCTTGGATGGGAATTTTGGAAAAGTTTCATGATTGGTCCATGGAATTACAAGGTTTGGCAGAAATAGTCCCTAGAAGGGTAAAATTGGAAAAAATCATTTGGAACCCTCACACTATTCACCATTGGCACTTTTAACCCTTATGAATATTTTGAAAAGTTGCCAAGTTTAACCCTTCATAAAATCAGAAATTACACAATAAACCCTTGTGAATTCCAAAAATGCCAAACCAGATCCTAAGTATTTCCAAAAGCCCAAAGCACAAAATACCCAATCCACTCCCTTTATTAATCCACCCAGCCCAACCAGCAAACCCCAGGCCCATCCCTTAGCCCAACCACAACCAAAACCGTTCTAAATAATAGTCAAACGGTCAAAGGAATACCCGTTTCCCTTTCACAGCCTCCTCAACACCACCACTTGCTACCTCCCTCCTCCACCTGCCTCCTCCATCACATCCAACCTCTAAATTCCACCAATCACAATCCAAGGAGAACCCCCCACAATTAATGCTCCTCACCTCACCCCTCTCCTACACGCAACAGAGCAATTTGCTCTGTTTGCTTTTCCCGCCAAAACCACGTGGCAAGCCTATATTGGACCAAAAGATGAAGAAAGAGGTGGGATTTGATCAGAGGGCAGCTGGGAACCCTAATTATCAACTATAAATAGAAGAGGAAACACAAGGAAGCCTCAGTTAGTTAATTTAGTTTATGTATGTCGTTTAAATGCAATTTCAAGTTCTTAGTATAATTTAAAGCTTTTAAGCAGTGTTTTAATCATCTTTCATGTATTGTAATTCTCTTTGATCAATAAATTTCAAGTTTCCTTAACTGTTTCATCTATTGCAATTTTATTTCAAAGTTTCAAAAAGCTGTTTAGTTTAATGGTAGTTAGTGTGTAATGTACTGGACTCCTAGGCTCACATAAGCTCCCTTATAGCTTATATAAGCTATTAGTAATAATTAAAATCAGCTTAGTGACAAAAAACTCAAAAACACAAAATGGTCAACAAAAGTCAACACGACAGGTTTATGGAGTTCATTGCTGGAGCAAGGTGTGAAATGGAAGTCCTTGGTTTAGAATCCCATGGGGGATGTTAGGTAATGGTTTGTGGTTCTTGGTTCATGATATTGGCAGGAAAGCAAACTTGTAAGCATATTCCCTTTTATTTCAAACTTCTCTTTATAGTGTTTAATAGGAGTGTAATCCTGTTTATTTAGTTTTCTTTTAGTCTATTTAATAGTTTCTAATCCATAGTTTTAGCTGTATTCATTGTTTTCTTAAATTCATTCACAAACTGTCTCAATTAGTAGTGTTTGGATGTGCAAGCTTCTGTGTGTATAAGTCTGATATTGTTGCTGTTTCTTGATTCTCATACATCATTTAGTATCATACAACTCAGAACAAGACCTAAAAGCAAGTTTAGTGCATCAAATAGTCAAAATCCTAGAAACAGCTCTCTTACACCCTCTCTGATTGGTTAAAGTGTGGCTCAGTCCCCATTTCCAATCATATTTGAGTGGTTTAGGGTAATTTGGGCTTAAATCATCTTAGAACATCATAATCAAGTAGAAAATTAGGATTAAAGTTCATATTAGTCAACTATAGGCATCAATCAAAAAAGTCAAAATTACTTGTTCTTGCAGAAACACCAAAATTGGGTGAATTTTCTAGAATTTAGGAAAGTGAATTGGGACTTGAAACTTTTGGTGGTTAGAATCTACCACCCAAACCTCAGGAATCCAAGCTTGTTTGATTTTTACAAATTTTCTACAAGCTTCCACAAGCTAGTAAATTAGGCTGCAGGGCAAGAGCTTGCCCTGTGCACATCAGACCTCACACACACCACCAACTTTGGTGGTAGTTGTAGACCACCCTAGTGGGCCTTAGTGGTTCCATTTGACTTTGTCCAACCCCCCTCCTACCAGGGAGTGTGGATTGACCATCTGTTTGACCTTAAACATTGTGGACCCCACCTGGAATTAGCCATGAAGTCTGTCCCATAATCTGAGTGAAACTCAGATTTGCTAAGTGCTTATTTGAACTTATTCAGCTTATTTGTGATCAAGTGTTGTTGTTTCTGGCTTATTTGTGATTGTTAAGCTTGTTGGTACTCATTTTTACCATTGTGGACCCCACCTTCACTCATTTGACCTCATTTGACCACACAGTCAACATAAGTTAACTGTGTAAGCCAAGGGGTTGCTTATAGCTTATTTATAAGCTATTTTCAAAAGTAGTTTTACAAAAGTTTTCTATTTTCAGTGGTAAAGTTAGTTTGTAAAAGAAAAATCCAAAAAAAATCAATTTAAAATAAGTGATAGTTTCTATTTAATTCAATTTAATTTTAATTTTCATTTTTAGATTTTAATTAAGTACTTAGTGTTTTTATATTTTTATTAAATACCTTATATAGTAAAGTATTTTTAGTAATTTTTATAGATTTTTATTCTTTCATTTATTATTAATTAGATTTAATCTTAGTTTTCTTATTTATTAATTATTATTAAGTATTAAATCTCATACTTAGTTTTTGAAAAGTAAAACTTAGTTTTTATAATTTTCCTAGCTCTAATATAGTATAATAGATTTTTAAAAAATATATTTTGAATTTCTACTGTTCATTTTCCATTTTTCTTATTTTAATTATTTAAATTAGACTTAAGTTAATTAAAAGGTAATTAATTAGTGGAATCGTTTTAATATAATTTTTAGAGGTTTTTATAATTTTGTAGGATTCCTGTAATGGTTAAGTAATTTTATAAATTTTCTTATAATTTTCTAAGTTAATTTAGTATTAATAGTAATTTAAATTAGTTTAATTAGTTTAATTAAGTTAAATAGTTTTTAATTAATAACAAAACCACAAAAAGACAAAAATATTTATTTTTATTTTTTATACTTTCTTTAAGTTCTAATTAAGGTTTAGAAAATAATTTTTCTAATTTTTAGGTTAATTTTTATCATTTGTCATTTTTAGTTAATTTAAATTAGGTTTTATTCTAGATTTTAATTAGTTTAATTAATTAAATAGTTTTTAAATAATATTTTAATCATTTTCATAATTTCATTTTCATTTTTAATTTTAAGTTTCAAAAAGTGTCAAAAGCACCCCCTGTAGTTTGATAAATACCAAAATCCGACTTTCTCTGTCTGTTACGTGATCTGAATTGTGAATACGTGCATATATCTGGTATCTGATTTTTGTGAATATTATATCTGTGTACCAATACCAAAATAACATTAGCAAAATCATTTCCACATCATCTGGGCTACTGTCCTCAGTCCCACTCACTCATAAACGATTCCCAAAGCACCATTTCAATCTTGCTGGGACATAACGACCCGGGGACACATTATACTATCACCAGAGAATTGGCTTGATTAGTTTGACTTTTACGGTTAACCATTCACAAGTGGTTGACTAATAAAGGTTGACTAGTTCGGGTCCAATCAATAGCCATTCTAAATATTTTTCAGAGTCTATAGATCGATTCAAGTTTTAAAATGCAATATATTTTAAAAATCTTGTTTGACATGGCTTCTGATTACTAATTTTGGAAAACTAGAAGGGGGGGGGGGTTGAATAGTTTTACCTCATTTTGAATTTATAAAATGTTTGTTTCAAAACCTTTGATTAGGGAGTTTTGTATGAAATTGATACTTGGACAATATGATCAATTATATGCTTGTCCTTTTAGATTTGTTATAAAAGCTTTGTTTTATGAATGGAACTTTGATTGATCTTTATGTAAAATCAACACTTGCACAATATGAACAATTATATATGTCTATATGTATAAAAGTAATAACGATATAAGTAAGATAGTAAGTAAGAGATGGAAAGATTAAACCGGGACACAAAGGATTTATAATTCGGCTACGAAGCACCTCTTCACGCTACTTCACTCCCCGAGCACCTAACTCGAGAGTTTTCTTCACTATGTCAACAAGCTCCCTTATGGCGGAGAAAACCTTACACATTTTCGCTTACACCAATTTAACGACACAAAGCTAAATGTCGAGTTCTAATCATAGCTAGAACCAATCTCACGACTTTGACCACAACACAACTTTTTTACGACTTCTCACGACTTCTTCACAACACTTCACGACTTCTACTTCTTCACTACTTCACGACTTCTTCACCACACTTCGCGACTTCCACTTCTTCACTAGTTCACGACTCTATGCTACTTCTTCACTACTAACCACTCTTTTATACACCTCTACTTCTTCACGCCTTTACTACTTCTCACACCTTTACTACTTCTATAACACCCAACATTCTAAATGCGTCCTATAAACCATTGATCTTGAATATAACTTAAGGTATGGAACTTGGTAAAATGAAATCTACTTGAGACTTTAACCTATAACTTATGGGAGACACAAAAAGCAACACAATATAATCCTTAACTAAATATTACACATTGACATGTTGCATGGGCCAAATTATAAATATAATGTACATAACCTTAAACTTAATAAAAAGGCCCAAATATATAAACTAAGATTTTTGTATAAAATTCGACACACATGACTCTTAAAATATACATGTCACACGTTATTATGTCAACACTTTTGGTCGAAGTATATTTAAAAAGTTTGCACAGCATATAACTTATTAAGTAAGGATAATATACACTTTTATTTGAAAAGTTTGATTTGGTCACTGGTCCTCCTTGTTGCTCGGCCCTATCTACCCCATATATCTCATTTTCTCCTCAAAATCTCTTAACTGAATACACATTTGAAACCCTAACTACACAAGGTGGCGGCCTAGTGTTTTTTTTCCTCCTTTTTGGATCTTTAAAAGTGTGGTACAAGAGGTTCGAGGAAGTGTTTGATCGTAGCATTTTGGTTTGAAGGAAGGTGCAATGTTTTAAAATTCGACATTGGTTCTGGTTCGGGGTCATCTAGTTCCAAGAAGGCTGTTACTTCGGTGTCGACTTGGGTTAGCTTATGGGTTCTTCGTTTCTCTTGGTTCGATCACAAGAGGGTTGTGTTGAGTTTTGACGTTGGTTGGTCCTTGGTTCATTTTCTGGCTCCTATTCGACTTCAAGGTATCTCCTGTATTCGACCTTTATTTTCTTCATTTCGATCTTCATATAAACGTAAAAAGGTCACATGAAAATTTATATGAATCGGAAATACTTATGTATGTATACGTTTGGTAACACATGAAATCATAAATCATATCACATGAAACTAATATGAATCAGTTATTATGCATGCATGTTGTACACGAATAGAAATCTCACATGAAATCGATCTTATATTATTCGCATGAAATGATAGAAAATAATGATTTCGAAACCGAATCTAATCGGCTATTAAATGTTGTTTTTGAATTCTATTTTGTACGTGTCTTCATCTACACCTATACGACTTAAACTGTTTTACACACAAGCCTATATGAACTAATATAAAGGAGATTACATGCTTGTTCCTTCTGTTTTCAATTCGCATAAAATGAATAAGAAAAGGGTTTGTCTCGGTTTTATTTTGGTCGAAAGGGTTTTGATTTTGGCTTGTGAATGCTCGTAAGCAAATTAAGTACACATGAGGGTGTCCCGGACTTATTTGATTTTGGTTCAAAATAAAAGGCTGAATATCGGGTCGTGTCGATGTCGAGTTTGTCTAAATGGATGACGTTAAAATGTATGCATGCATGTCCTTTCGTATGATTGTTTTGAAATGAAAAGATAAAGAATAAAGGGATCTTGGACTTGTTTTCTTTCTGTGTGTCACGAGAGTTGTTAAAATAAGGAAACTTGTTATGTATTTTTATAATTTGCACTTTAGACCCTAAACTTTACAATATTTACACTATTAACCCTAAACTATTAATAGTATTTCTTTTGAGTATTTTAACTTAATTAAGCATTATTTGGGATCATAAATGGTTAATCTTGCTAATTCGGAAAACTTGCTAAATCGGGAACTTACTAAATATGGAAACTTGATAATTCGGGAAACTTGTTAAAAGTGGAAAGTTACTATTTTTGGAAAGTTACTATATTTGGCAAGTTAATAAAAAAGGAAAGTTTCTAAAAATAGAAAGAAATCTAAAATGAGTAATCTGATTTAAAATGAGCTTAAAAATAATAAGACGATCATTAATTCATGTAGATTCGCTGAAGAAGGTGTAACTTCCGATCCTTGTATTTTCTGATACGGTTTCATTTGCGGTTTAAGGTACAGATATTCTACCCTTTCTCAGTAAGGGTTCTGATCTCATGACTTTTCGATCCTTAACTTTTATTCGTTTGCTTTGATATGATTCGTTGATATGATCCGTTTGATATTATCATTTGATATGATTCTGTTTGTTATCAATTCTGTTATGATGATCTGATTACTATCTCTTCGATATGAGATTCTGTTCTGTTATGCTCTAGGAGCTTTGTTATGATTATGGATAGCTTTGCTTTGTTTGCTCTGATATGTTCTGTTCTGATGCTCGAGTTTTTAGTCTACTCATGGAGGTACCATGGGCATGTCATTGATGGCACCAATGGCATGACACTTTCTATGGATGTGTGATTGATCCACGACGTCCCCTTCTGTTATGATATGATATGATATGAGATCTCTTGGCCATTTTGACATATGTGTAGCCCTGTCACGCGAGCAGGATATATGTTTGATTTGTTTTGCAGGGGGCGTATGGATGCATCCTAGGTTCTGTTTTGTTTTGAGAAGACAGTAACTGGCTGTACGTGCCTTGTACCCCTTTCACTTCTAGTACATTGGAGCTAGCTACTCCTTGTACAACTTATGATTTGACGGATATGTGATTATGTGATTTGAGATCTATTCGAGTGTCTCGAGTAGGTCGGCTCGTGGCTTTCCTATGTTTCATTATGTCTATTCGAGTGGCTCTGGTAGACATGCCTTTGTTGATACGTGCTCTTATTCCTCTTATGATTATGCTTATATATCTATGATGCTTCGTTTCCCTTTGACTTATGATATTGGTTCAGTTGATCGTTGATCTCTTATGCATTTGATAGATGACATTCACTTCAGCAGGAGCTTATTACTTCTTTCCTTATACTTTTATATGTTCCATTTATCCGTTTTGTTATATATCTGTTCACTGGGCTTTTTAAGCTCAGCCGCATTTCTTTTCTGGCGGCAGGTTTTAGGTTGGAAGCTGGGATTGAGTGAAGAGTGCATAGGAGTGCTTAGTGGACTGCCCTGATGATTAGATACCTTTGGCTTCTGGATTAGACTTGGTTTTAGCATCAGTTAGATTAGTTTGGTTTTGGATTTCATTTTGATTAGATTTAGTATTTCCTTGTTATCTTAGTATACCTTTGTAACCTTTATGTATAAGTCTTCCGCTTGCATTTGTATGTTTTGATTTGGCACCATAATGTGACATTTTGACCCATATCGGGTTGGGGTGTTACAATTATGGTATCAGAGCTCAGGCTACGACTTATAGTACATAAGTTATGACCTGTGAGGATTTGGACCCTTAGGTTTGCACTTTAGGAGCTTATGGAATAACTATGGAAGGATTTGGTTTAGGTTCTCCCCTTAAGAACTTTAGCATGACTATGAAGATTGGGTAGATTATATGATAAGACGTTAGTTAGTTATCACTCTTCCGCGTCACTCTGATTTCTGCCTCTTCTTTTAGTTGAGCCTTTATAAGATCATTCGATCCGGAAATTTAGAAGATTTATCAATATACACAACATAAGTTTAGAGTGCTTTGAGACTCTATAATAATGCCTTATAGGTTTCACTTTCCGAGGATTTTAACCTTCTTTCAAACTTCGATCCTTGATTCGTTTGATAACCATTTAGATGCGTTTTCATCCGTTCAGAGAATTCGTATATGTATGAATCCGATGTGTTCGACGCATTCTGTAGTTTCTCTTGCTTTTGATAAGCATATTAAGATTCCTTCTACATTATTGGTTTTTTTTGCCCTACCTATTCTATCTCTACGAGAAATCTTGTGATTATCCATCACGAGTATCCGAATTGTTCAGTACGTTTTGAAGATATTCATAGATGAGTTTCGTTTTGCTAATCTGTTTCCGTTAGAAATGTTCGATTCGATTATTATTCTGGGTTTGGAATTGTTGACTGAGCACTGTGATGCTACCAACGGTCATATTAGATTTGTCATCTTTGGCGATTTGATAAACTCGAAATTCTGTACCATGGTTCCCAACCTGGTAACTAATTATGATCACCTTTATTTTGAAAACTCGTACGTTAATCCCTCGCAGTTGTAAAGATATTTCATTTGATGAAACTCGCCTCAAGAATTATCCGGTTGTTTGAAATGTTTTGCAAGATTTCCATCTGAATGTGAAGTTATTTGATGTGGTGATGAGAATTAGTTTAGTCACGACTCAAGATACAATGGGATTGCAATAAGGGCATGTCTATATGATGCAAGTATTATGACGCCTGGCCAACGTGATAATAGTTACATCATTGATGAGTGTCTAAAATACTCATCATTTCTGTCACATTTAAGCTACAAAACATCTGAAAACATACAGATATGATTTAAAATACTGGAAATATCACCAAACTGTGTTTTTAAGTGTTTCAAGTGCAAAAGGGATGAAAACTGATGAAAAACAACAAAGTTTACATAATTTACAGTTTCAGTCCCTAAACTTTAACAAAATGGCAAATCTAGTCCCTGGTAAATCAAAACTTGTTTAAATGTCATAAAAGGTCCTAGGGATTCATAAGTTGTAAGGAAAAATCTTTTGAAGTTAAAAATCACAAAATTACAACTATGGTCCCTCAACTTTGGAAAAGTGTCAAAATTAGTCCCTAAGGTTTAAAAATAATAAAATATTCAAAATAAACCTTATACTATTCTAAAATGACATAACTGGTCCTTTGTGTTAACATTTAATATTTACAGGTTTAATCCTTCAAGTTTGAGGAAATTACAGTTTGGTCCCTGGAATTTGTGGAATTGACAGAAAAGGTCCCTAGGTGTTATAAATGGAAAAATTACATCTTAGGTCCATGGGGTTTTCAAGTGTGACAGTATTGGTCCTTATTACTACTTTGGAAATATTACACAACAGGTCCCTACACTTTGCTCAAATTACAAAAATGGTCCTTGTGTAAAAATAATACCAAACGGACCCTTGGCTGTTTTGTTAAACCCAAACCAAACCAAAACACAACTCACCCCAGCCCATCTCACTTCTCCTAGGCCCAAAATACCAACCCACAGCCCACCCCTTAATAAAATAACACCCCGTTTATTATATAAACGGTCAAACGGTCAACCATCTCCCAAAACCGCCTCACTATTCATCTTCTTCCACCTCACCCCCACATGCCCTGCTATCTCCACCTCAACCCATCCCAACTTGCTCCCCACTCATTCCACCTCACCCTCCACCTCCACAACACCCCAAAACCATTAAATGCTCCTTAAAACCCTCGTACGTAACCATAGCTGTCAAAACAGTTTTTCCCGCCAAAAAGTGGAATCAAACGGTTTGGATTCATTTGACCAAACCAAAGGCTAGGATGAAGTGGGAAAGTCTCCAATTACTGCCAGGACCTCAAAAGATCATCTACAAATAGAGAAGGAAGCCAGAAGTGAAGCTCATCATAGAATAAATTTTTGTGATCACTTTTATTGCTTAAAACTTTAATTACTGTCTTTTAATTGCTTTCAAAGTTTTATTACACTTTGACAAATTGTAATAACACTTTATTTACAGTTTGTAGTTTCCTAATCTTTAATTACTTGTCATTTTAATACTTGTCATTTTTCTTAAATTGTCATTTTCATTACCTGTCTTTCATAGTTGTTTAGAGGACTTCAATCAGTCACATAGGATCCTGACAAGGCCCTAAGGCTTTTAGAAACCTTAAAAACAGTTGTGATCATAAACTCAAAAATACAAAAAGAAATCATCAAGAAAATTGGTACAAGAAAGAACAAGGTGGAGTTGGTGATATTGGATGCTTGTGGGATATTAGGAGCTTGTTAGGGAGCTAATAGGTGTAACCTTGTCCTGGGAATTGTTCTTGTCACCTAGAATTCAGTTTGGACACTCTTGTAAGCAATTTTCTCATATTTTGGTTATTTTACTGTTTACTAGATCATTTGTTGTTATCTTTGTTGTTTCTGTTCTATTTGGTGTTGTTTAGTAGTAATCTAGGTTTATTTAGTCAGCTTGTTGTTGATTTCCTTATTTGTTTTGATTTCATAAAAAACAGTTATATAGCATAATCTTTGATTTCTGTGTTCTTTTGTTGTTTTTGTTGCTATTTTGTGTTTTTTAGATCTATTATGTTGATATATGTTCTTGTTATTCAGTAGGATAGGTTTAATTTAAGTTTTTGTTTGATAATCTCTTTGGTAAAGCTGTTTAGGGGGTGTTTGGATTGAGCTGTCTAAGCTATTGTGTTTGGTCTCAGTTGTCATTGCTTGTTTACTTAGCTCATTCAAAGTCTAAACACACCTAATTAAGTCTCTTTTTAGTATCTATAAACTCAGAAGTCAATATCACAAGGAACCACTCACCACAGTTAACTGTGGTGAGTTTTGATGTGCAAAACTCATCAAATCCATTCATAAGTGTTTGATTTAACTTAAATTGGTCATATCACATCTTAACTAAACAATTTTGATCATAAAATCAGCTGTCTAAGTTCAATAAAGTCAAACTTCAAGTTTCACTAAAAAGTCAAAAAGTGCAATCTCAGATTTTTGCTAAAATGGCATGAATTAATATGATTTTTGTGCTTGGATTTAGGGTTTGAAAATTGTTGTGAGTAAAGTATATCAGTAGAACTTTAGTTTTCCATACTTTTTATATTTTTGTGATTTTTTTCTGTGGACTAAACAGCCCCCCAAAGCAGCTTGCAGGGCAAGCTGTTCCCCTGTTCACAGCAGCACCACCACCACCACCACCACTTGGTGGTGGATTTGTGGCCACCACAGTGGGCCCCACAGTCCATATTTTGGCCCTTTGAACCCCCCTCCTACCAGGGTTCAACCTTTGACCCTTTTCTTGACCTGAGCACCAGTGGACCCCACCTTTATTTGGACCCAAAGATTGTCCCAATTCTGACCCAGAACCAAATAAGCACACAGCTTATTGTGGCTTTTCAGCTTATCCAGTGAGCTTTTATTATCAAATTTTGTTCAATAAAGTTCATCTCACTCATAGGAACCAGAATTTACTAAGGTGGACCCCACATTAGCTCATTTGAGCTTATTTGCTTATAAGTCAAACTTTGGTCAACTGTTTTGGTAATAAGCACTCTTAGTGCTTATTTTTGATTTCTAAATTATTTGTTTTTGTAAAAGTTTCTTATTTTTAGTATTTTAGTAGTTTTGTAAAAGAAAAACCAGGAAAAACCAAATTTAATTATAGTGATAGCTTCTATTTAATAGAAACTATCTATTTAATTTTCTTTTTAGCTTATTTATAAGCACTTCTGCTATTTTATATTTTTATTAAATATCTTTTATATTATAGTAGTTTTGTAAATTTTTCCAGATTTTTCTTTTGTCATCTAGTGGTTTTTAGATTTAATTTTAGTTTAATTAATAATTAATTAATATTAAGTAATTAAATAGCATAATTAGATTTTATTAAATAAAATATAGTTTTTATAATTTTTCTAGCTTTTATATAAGTTATAACATTTTTAGGAATTTTTCTAGAATTTTTACTGTTCATATTATAGTACTAATAATTTAATTAGTTTAATTAAGTTTAATTAGTTAATAAATAATTAAATAGTTAATAATTAATTATAAATAGATAAATAGTGTTAAAAATATAATTTTAGTTTTAAAATAAGTTTTATAGTATTTTAGATTTTTCTAAGTTTTAAGTTTATTTTTCTAGACTTATTTTGTATTTTCTTATTATTTAAGTTATTATTAAATAGTTAATAATAGTTATTAATTAATAATAAATAATTAAAAAGTTAAAAAAATATTTTTCTTTTTCTAATAATTTTTTTTAAGTCCTTAGGTTTGTAAAAGTTTAATTTTTATCTTTATAGCCTTTTTATTTATTTAATTTCACTTTTTATTTGGTACGTTTACGTTTATTTAAACTAAACGTACGTTTTTAATTTCTTTTACGTTTTTACATTTGCTTATTTCAAGGTTTTGTTTATATAGCTTATTTAAGCTATTTTATTTTATCCTTAGGGTAATCACAATCACATACCCTTTCCTGTTCAATAAATCCCGATCACAGATCCGTTCTAACTCAGGATATCACACTTCCAAGGGACATAACGACCCGGGGACACTACACTCCTTGGATATACATTGTATTCAGGTTTCTTTAGTTTGACTTTTACTGGTTGACCATTCACAAGTGGTTGACTAAATAAAGTTGACTAGAAAAGCTGAAGCCAAATTTTTGGCGCCGCTGCCGGGGAGTGCGCTGCGTTGAACGATTCTGAAGTATCAGATTTGTTGAATACCTATCCATAGTACATATATCTTATATAATATCGTATTCCGTAAACATATAAAACACCAAAAATATTTTCTTTTTCTTTCTATATATAACATAACATAAAAACCTAAAAATACTCTTCTCACCCTTATCTGAGTTTCCTTTTCTTCAAGGATCCTTAGACGCGTCTTAGTGCATGCGCACTCGTTCTTCAAGGTCATCAAGTCCTCTTCGTGAGCTTGTAGCCATACCTCGAAGAAATCGTAGACGTTCTGCTCCCTCAGTCGTACCCGAGATACGTACTGATCCTAAACCCCCTGTCATAATGACAGAAGACCGTCCGATGAATGAACTTCTCCAAGCACCCACCGAGGGTTACGGAGATGCTATTGTTGTTCCAGCCATCGTGGCTGAGAATTTTGAGCTCAAAACTGGGTTGATTAATCTGGCAACCCAGAAGCAATTCTATGGTTTTGATAGGGACAATCCTCATGATCACATTAGATGGTTTAACCAAATCATTGGTACCATCAAATGTAAAAATGTCCCTGAGGAATCAATCAAACTTCTTCTCTTCCCATTTTCCATCGAAGGCAATGCCAGGATTTGGCTTGATAAACAGCCACCTAAATCGATTGAAACATGGGGAGATTTGGTTCATAAATTCATTAATGAATTCTTTCCTCCTTCCAAAACCACATTTCTAAAGAATGAAATCATGAAGTTCTCTCAAAGGTTTGATGAACCATTTGGAGAGGCATGGGATCGTTTCAAAGAATTGCTTCGCAGATGTCCACATCACGGTTTCACCGAATTAATGCAAATGGACACTTTCTACAATGGGTTAACCCCATCTGATCAAAATTCTCTAAACGCCTCAGCTGGAGGTAATTTTCTGAGCAAATCCACAAAGGAAGCCATTGCTCTCATTGAAAACATGTCTAAGGTCCGTACTACGAGAGATAGAACTTATAATTATCATGTTAGTGCTGGTCCTTCTACATCATCTCCCGTGACTTCTAGCACTGATTCTCAGATTGCTGAACTCACGAAGGCTATTCAAGCTTTGGTTTCCAAGAAAGAGTCCGCTCCGCAAACTTCTCACACTGCTGAAGTTAAAAAGGTAGAAGTTTGTGTTACTTGTGGAGGTCCTCATCCATACTACAATTGTACCCACACCGCTGGCAATGCAATTGATGTCAATGCTATAGCAGGTAGTTCCAATCAAGGAGGAAACCAATTCCGTCCTCAAGTGGAAACAAACTACCGTGCTAACATCCAGGGAGGACAGCCCGGATTATACCAACCAAACAATGCTAATAGGTTCATTCCTAACCAGCAACGAGGGCAAAACACACAGAATCAATATAATGCCCCGAGCAATCAAATGGTTCCTTTTCAATACCCACCCCACAAGGGTACTTCTAATCCTGGGTATTCAGCTCCTGCTCATCAAATGGTTCCTTATCAAGAATCTCCCTCCAATGAGCTCGCTAACCACATCAAGGTTAATGATGCTAACATGAGGGCAATGCAAAACCAAATCTCCAATTTGAAGAATGAATTTAATTCTTCAATTGCTAAGAACAACAATGAGCTGAGAAACGATATTAAGGACATGTTTGCTGGTTTAGTAAAACAACTAAATCCACCATCTACCTCGGGAACTCTTCCAGGTAACACTGTTCCAAATCCAAAGGGTGAACTTAAAGCTATTACCACTCATAGTGGTAAAGCTAATGATGGACCATCGATTTCTATTCCTTCTCCGGTGAAGGAAAGAGAACGAGAAACCAAGGTGACTAAGGACCCGGTACTTCCTTCTAATAATGGAAGTGCTCATTACGTCCAAACCACGGTTGTCCCAAAATCTACACCCCCTATCACTCCTACATCGTCAAGAATAGATCCTACTCTTTCACGATTCACGGTTAAAAGTTTGTCAAACAATCTTTATGACCAAAGGGCAGCTATGACTTATTCTCATATGCTTAATTCTTCCCGTAGGAGTGTATTAGACGACAGTGATGATGATGAGGAGGATTCCGATGTCATCAAAGCTATCACCACTCGTAGTGGTGCTGCTTATGATGGACCCTCAGTGCCTATCCCTCCTCCATTGTATGATGTGGAAAAAGAGGCGGAGGATACAACAGACAAAGTGCAAATTCCAAGTTCACAAAGTACAGCACATGTCTCTCCTCCGGTCCTCCCTAAAAAGAAATCCAAACCAGGAATTGTCTTTGAATCTGTAGAGACTCCTGAGGATACTGCTCCTAAATCCAAACCTTCTCTTCCGTACCCATCACGTATGAATGAGGATAGGACCCGTGAAAAGAATAGTCAACAAATAGATAAATTCTTTCAAATCTTTAAAGAATTACATTTTGACATTAGTTTCGCGGATTCCCTCATTCTAATGCCTAAGTTTGCAGCGACTATCAAACAACTGCTAAACAACAAGGAAAAGCTGTTTGAGATGGCAAAAACTCCAGTAAGCGAAAACTGCTCGGCAGTTATCTTAAAAAAGCTTCCGGTAAAGCTTGGAGATCCTGGGAAATTCCTAATACCTTGTGTATTCCCAGGAATGATTGAATGCTATGCCTTGGCCGATCTCGGTGCTAGCATCAATCTAATGCCTTATTCAGTGTGGAAGAAACTTTCTCTTCCTGAACTCTCCCCTACCTGCATGACTCTCGAGCTTGCAGATCGTACCATATCTATGCCCCTCGGCATTGCTGAGGACGTATTTGTGAAAGTAGGGAGGTTCCATTTTCCTGCAGATTTTGTGGTCGTTGACTTTGATGCCGATCAAAAAGTTCCTCTCATTCTTGGAAGAGGATTCCTTAGAACCGGCCATGCTCTTATTGATGTTTTAGAGCATGAGATCACCTTACGTGTTGGTAAGGAAGCTGTTACCTTTAATCAAGATCAAAATTCGAGGTACTCCTCAAACTTTAACTCTGAATCGGTTAACCGAATCGATGTCATTGATTTTTCTTCAAAGGAGTATTCTCAAGAAAATCTTGATTATTTTCATAATTCTGTGAGTGGTAATCCCACTCCATCTTCTACTACTATCTTAGCCGAATCTTCAACTTCTCTTACTCTTGATGAGGAAAGTAGTCCCATTTGGGATGAAGATGAGACTGAGAATGATCAGGAGGGAGATATTCTTCTCCTTGAAGAATTGTTAAATAATGATCCAATTCCCACTCCTCCGCTAGACTCTTCAACTTCTCTCACTCGGGTTGAGGAAAGTGATCCCATTTGGGATGATGATGATACTGAGAGTGATGAGGAGGGAGATATTCTTCTCTTTGAGGAATTAATGTATAATGTTCCAATTCCCCCTCCTCCACTAGAAGAACTTCATAATGAGAGTACTGATTCTATTCTGGATGAAATCGATGTTTATCTCGATTTAGATACATATATGCCAGGTATTGATGATGCCGAAAGTGATCAGGAGGAAGATGTCAGTTTTCTTCTTGAACAACTTTTATACCCAGAAAATTATCCCACCCTCCCACCCAAACCACTTCATAAAGAGGAATCCAAATCAGTTGAAGAAACTGATAAAATTCCTGAGATCAAGCATAAGACCTTGCCTCCTTCAATTAAATTTCAACTTCTTGAGGAGGAAGTTCTTGTTATTACTGCTGTTTTGATCTCTCTTCTACCCTTCACCTACCCGGTGATTTCTCCTTCCCTTCACTCATTCGAGAGTGAGGATATTACTTTTGACCCTGGGATTTTCCATATAACATTGGTTTAAATGCCAGATATATCTCTCTTGGTGTGGAACTTTCATGTACTTCAATATGTATACAAACATTTTGTATGAAAGTCCGATGGAGATGGTTTCTTCCACTTACTTCCCCATAGATTTTTAAATTGCTTTTTCTCCCGGCCTGTTCAGGAGATCTTTATTACAGTTAATCGTTCACAAGCGGTTAGCTTGCGTGATAAACCTGACAGTTTGGGAGGAAAAAATCTAATTAGGGGTCGAGTCCGGCTAGTGACTCGGAAATCAAAAACATTAGCAAAAACATGGGCTTGTCACCCGTGTGTAACACCCAAGTGTGGGGGAGATGCCCCACATGTTGTATATATGTAATAAAAAAAAAAAAAAAAAAAAAAAAAAAAAAAAAAAAAAAATGTACATATAGTGATAGCTTCTATTTAAGAAGTTTTATCTAAAAAATATTTGTATGTATATACACTTTAAATAAAGGCTAAGAGTATTTTTCCTTTTACGTTCTAAGTTCGGTTTAACACCCGCTACTTTGAATATTGAGGGCAATATTCAGTTCTAAGTGTGGGGGGGATTCTCACGAATTCAAACACATGTTCCATCAGGAACCCCAATTTAGCCAAAAATTTTAAAATTTTTTCTCACTTAGAACGCAATAAATGGTATCAATCCTCCATGTCTAACCCACAACAGGATTGGCTAATCCAGGAGCAAACGGTTCTTGGTAAAGATAACTCAAACCCGTTTATGGCTTGCAATTTGCCAAAAATTGTATGGTTCCTCAACTCCCCATTATCCTCAAAAGCTAATGAGTTGGCTAGCCCGCAAGATTATGGCTTGTGGTAAAGGCCGTGGAAAAACCATAATTGGTAATCAGCTCACCAAGATGTTGACTATTCCATCAAGAGTTGGCTAGTCCAGAAGCAAACGGCTTTTGGTAAAGACAAATCAAATCCGTTGACAGCTGGTGGTTTGCTCAAAATCACACGGTTATCAGGTGTGCCACAGTTCTTACACCTGGCTATTCCAGAAGTGATGGCTTTTGGTAAAGAATCTTTCAAATCCATTAAAACTTCATAAAATATTGCTAGGGACTAGCAATAGTTTAGTGTGGGGGATTGATGAGTGTCTAAAATACTCATCATTTCTGTCACATTTAAGCTACAAAACATCTGAAAACATACAGATATGATTTAAAATACTGGAAATATCACCAAACTGTGTTTTTAAGTGTTTCAAGTGCAAAAGGGATGAAAACTGATGAAAAACAACAAAGTTTACATAATTTACAGTTTCAGTCCCTAAACTTTAACAAAATGGCAAATCTAGTCCCTGGTAAATCAAAACTTGTTTAAATGTCATAAAAGGTCCTAGGGATTCATAAGTTGTAAGGAAAAATCTTTTGAAGTTAAAAATCACAAAATTACAACTATGGTCCCTCAACTTTGGAAAAGTGTCAAAATTAGTCCCTAAGGTTTAAAAATAATAAAATATTCAAAATAAACCTTATACTATTCTAAAATGACATAACTGGTCCTTTGTGTTAACATTTAATATTTACAGGTTTAATCCTTCAAGTTTGAGGAAATTACAGTTTGGTCCCTGGAATTTGTGGAATTGACAGAAAAGGTCCCTAGGTGTTATAAATGGAAAAATTACATCTTAGGTCCATGGGGTTTTCAAGTGTGACAGTATTGGTCCTTATTACTACTTTGGAAATATTACACAACAGGTCCCTACACTTTGCTCAAATTACAAAAATGGTCCTTGTGTAAAAATAATACCAAACGGACCCTTGGCTGTTTTGTTAAACCCAAACCAAACCAAAACACAACTCACCCCAGCCCATCTCACTTCTCCTAGGCCCAAAATACCAACCCACAGCCCACCCCTTAATAAAATAACACCCCGTTTATTATATAAACGGTCAAACGGTCAACCATCTCCCAAAACCGCCTCACTATTCATCTCCTTCCACCTCACCCCCACATGCCCTGCTATCTCCACCTCAACCCATCCCAACTTGCTCCCCACTCATTCCACCTCACCCTCCACCTCCACAACACCCCAAAACCATTAAATGCTCCTTAAAACCCTCGTACGTAACCATAGCTGTCAAAACAGTTTTTCCCGCCAAAAAGTGGAATCAAACGGTTTGGATTCATTTGACCAAACCAAAGGCTAGGATGAAGTGGGAAAGTCTCCAATTACTGCCAGGACCTCAAAAGATCATCTACAAATAGAGAAGGAAGCCAGAAGTGAAGCTCATCATAGAATAAATTTTTGTGATCACTTTTATTGCTTAAAACTTTAATTACTGTCTTTTAATTGCTTTCAAAGTTTTATTACACTTTGACAAATTGTAATAACACTTTATTTACAGTTTGTAGTTTCCTAATCTTTAATTACTTGTCATTTTAATACTTGTCATTTTTCTTAAATTGTCATTTTCATTACCTGTCTTTCATAGTTGTTTAGAGGACTTCAATCAGTCACATAGGATCCTGACAAGGCCCTAAGGCTTTTAGAAACCTTAAAAACAGTTGTGATCATAAACTCAAAAATACAAAAAGAAATCATCAAGAAAATTGGTACAAGAAAGAACAAGGTGGAGTTGGTGATATTGGATGCTTGTGGGATATTAGGAGCTTGTTAGGGAGCTAATAGGTGTAACCTTGTCCTGGGAATTGTTCTTGTCACCTAGAATTCAGTTTGGACACTCTTGTAAGCAATTTTCTCATATTTTGGTTATTTTACTGTTTACTAGATCATTTGTTGTTATCTTTGTTGTTTCTGTTCTATTTGGTGTTGTTTAGTAGTAATCTAGGTTTATTTAGTCAGCTTGTTGTTGATTTCCTTATTTGTTTTGATTTCATAAAAAACAGTTATATAGCATAATCTTTGATTTCTGTGTTCTTTTGTTGTTTTTGTTGCTATTTTGTGTTTTTTAGATCTATTATGTTGATATATGTTCTTGTTATTCAGTAGGATAGGTTTAATTTAAGTTTTTGTTTGATAATCTCTTTGGTAAAGCTGTTTAGGGGGTGTTTGGATTGAGCTGTCTAAGCTATTGTGTTTGGTCTCAGTTGTCATTGCTTGTTTACTTAGCTCATTCAAAGTCTAAACACACCTAATTAAGTCTCTTTTTAGTATCTATAAACTCAGAAGTCAATATCACAAGGAACCACTCACCACAGTTAACTGTGGTGAGTTTTGATGTGCAAAACTCATCAAATCCATTCATAAGTGTTTGATTTAACTTAAATTGGTCATATCACATCTTAACTAAACAATTTTGATCATAAAATCAGCTGTCTAAGTTCAATAAAGTCAAACTTCAAGTTTCACTAAAAAGTCAAAAAGTGCAATCTCAGATTTTTGCTAAAATGGCATGAATTAATATGATTTTTGTGCTTGGATTTAGGGTTTGAAAATTGTTGTGAGTAAAGTATATCAGTAGAACTTTAGTTTTCCATACTTTTTATATTTTTGTGATTTTTTTCTGTGGACTAAACAGCCCCCCAAAGCAGCTTGCAGGGCAAGCTGTTCCCCTGTTCACAGCAGCACCACCACCACCACCACCACTTGGTGGTGGATTTGTGGCCACCACAGTGGGCCCCACAGTCCATATTTTGGCCCTTTGAACCCCCCTCCTACCAGGGTTCAACCTTTGACCCTTTTCTTGACCTGAGCACCAGTGGACCCCACCTTTATTTGGACCCAAAGATTGTCCCAATTCTGACCCAGAACCAAATAAGCACACAGCTTATTGTGGCTTTTCAGCTTATCCAGTGAGCTTTTATTATCAAATTTTGTTCAATAAAGTTCATCTCACTCATAGGAACCAGAATTTACTAAGGTGGACCCCACATTAGCTCATTTGAGCTTATTTGCTTATAAGTCAAACTTTGGTCAACTGTTTTGGTAATAAGCACTCTTAGTGCTTATTTTTGATTTCTAAATTATTTGTTTTTGTAAAAGTTTCTTATTTTTAGTATTTTAGTAGTTTTGTAAAAGAAAAACCAGGAAAAACCAAATTTAATTATAGTGATAGCTTCTATTTAATAGAAACTATCTATTTAATTTTCTTTTTAGCTTATTTATAAGCACTTCTGCTATTTTATATTTTTATTAAATATCTTTTATATTATAGTAGTTTTGTAAATTTTTCCAGATTTTTCTTTTGTCATCTAGTGGTTTTTAGATTTAATTTTAGTTTAATTAATAATTAATTAATATTAAGTAATTAAATAGCATAATTAGATTTTATTAAATAAAATATAGTTTTTATAATTTTTCTAGCTTTTATATAAGTTATAACATTTTTAGGAATTTTTCTAGAATTTTTACTGTTCATATTATAGTACTAATAATTTAATTAGTTTAATTAAGTTTAATTAGTTAATAAATAATTAAATAGTTAATAATTAATTATAAATAGATAAATAGTGTTAAAAATATAATTTTAGTTTTAAAATAAGTTTTATAGTATTTTAGATTTTTCTAAGTTTTAAGTTTATTTTTCTAGACTTATTTTGTATTTTCTTATTATTTAAGTTATTATTAAATAGTTAATAATAGTTATTAATTAATAATAAATAATTAAAAAGTTAAAAAAATATTTTTCTTTTTCTAATAATTTTTTTTAAGTCCTTAGGTTTGTAAAAGTTTAATTTTTATCTTTATAGCCTTTTTATTTATTTAATTTCACTTTTTATTTGGTACGTTTACGTTTATTTAAACTAAACGTACGTTTTTAATTTCTTTTACGTTTTTACATTTGCTTATTTCAAGGTTTTGTTTATATAGCTTATTTAAGCTATTTTATTTTATCCTTAGGGTAATCACAATCACATACCCTTTCCTGTTCAATAAATCCCGATCACAGATCCGTTCTAACTCAGGATATCACACTTCCAAGGGACATAACGACCCGGGGACACTACACTCCTTGGATATACATTGTATTCAGGTTTCTTTAGTTTGACTTTTACTGGTTGACCATTCACAAGTGGTTGACTAAATAAAGTTGACTAGAAAAGCTGAAGCCAAATTTTTACATCATATAACTTGAACTTATTGGGATCATATGATATTCTGAGCTGTGCCTGAGAACAGTAAGTTGGTTGATTCGAGAACTTTATCCGTATTTGAAACTCCGTTGTGAATGACATCAGTGGAAGGGGAAGAATTGAAGAACCAGCTTCTGGGAAGTGGTTTCATCTGGGCAAGTGTGTATCCTTGACGTACTTCTATTTATTCGGGGAAAGAATGATGATAGCATGAGGTGGTGGATGGAATGATATAAGTTAAATCGTATCATGTTTTGTGTGAAGGAGTGAGATAATCCTAGAATCCCTTTTCGTATTCGTTATGGTCTTTATGAGTATAAGCGATGCCAATTATATTGGTTACTGCTCCGACTATTCCTATGAATTTGATAAATTGTGTCTTTCATGAATAATTGGACAAATTGTCATAGTATGACATGTTGTTATGTTTAGAGACGAAAGAGAAACATGAGGATCATCTTCGTATTTTATTTTAACATTTCTACGACAGAAGAGGCTCTATGTAATGTTTTCAAAGAGTAACTTTGTGGGAGGAAGAATGAGAGGAGAATTTGGAAGAACTGGAAAGAGATCTATTTCTACTTCAGAAGAGGACCTAGCTATGTCCTCATGCGACACGGGGAGATTATCGGTTATGCATCAATATATCCAGAACCGTAGAAGGTGAACTATCCGACGCTTGACTTGAGAGTGATTTGTGGCAGACATGAAGAAGCTCAGGAGAAGGAAGGAAGAAGATTATCCATGTTAGAAGACGGAAGGAAGCAGTTTTAATTGAAGCACACAATCCTATCAACTCTATTCATCTTAGTTGTACTAATATGAATAGAGGTTTGAAGCAGTAGCTAGACGGAATGGTATGAAGACGGTGGTGACTACATTGGTAATTTCCACGTACAAGAGGAAGAACAACATGAGTGGAGTTACAGTGGACCATTGACTAGGATGGCTTGCTTGGAAGATCAGCAGAGATATCTTTCGACAGAAGATTGTCCAATCTACAGGGCACACTTGCAGTAACCGTAATAGAGAATCACGTCTTTCTTCATATGTTCAGAAGAGGTACAGAAGCCTATGGGGATTTGACTCGGGATATTAGTACGACTTCTCATCTTCAGGTGGATGCACAGACAGGGTAACTATTTGAACTTGGAAGATGTATTGATCAGGAAATTTGACAAGTGTTTAGTTTGGTTATGTTTGCTCACTAAGGAAGATGGCATGCAAGTGACAAGAGGTTCTTTTAGGGTTTTGCATGAATGAAGATGTAAAATAGCTTTTGTTGGAATAAGATTGGAGAGCTACTTACTGAAGGTTCAGAGTCGATTATAGTAACCAATGGATTAGTTATCATTGTGGAGGAGGAATTTAGGATTTAGAATGGGAGTTGTGGTTCCGTATGATTATTCTGCATAGAAGAGTTAGACATTTGGCTACTTACTGAAGCTTTAGTTCGCGATACGTTAATTCTTAGATTCATTATTATCCGTACGATCATTCTACCTACTCTGTTATGCCTTCTGATACGTTTTGATACACTGATTTGTGCTTTGTGGAATCGTTAGTATGAATATGTTACCCATCTCTTTAGGAGACTCTTGATATGTTTGAGGATTCAATCTGTACTTCGCTGATTTTTAGCAAGTTCATTTGTTCGTTCAGGATTTTGGTAGGAGTTGTTGGAGTTATCGTTTAGTACTATCTTCATAATTGCTTCGTAGGTATATATGCTTCATGTATCTCCTTGCGAGATTTCAGCTATCATCTGTCATCTGTCATCTGTCATCTGTCATCTGTCATCTGCTACATATTTGTTTCATATTTGCTGGATCAGAATTGTTATGATTTATGTCTGTGGAGAGCCTGGGGCTATCCTAGTTTGTCGGGATCGAGTCATGAGAAAAATATTCTGTTTGTGAAGATTCTGTTGAAAAACCTCCCCAAGCGTGAGGTTAACTGGAATGTTCTTTTGTGATTTACTACGTCTCCGTCTAACTTTTGTAACACCAAATTTCGCGGACGAAATTTTCGGTTTAGAGGGGAAGAATTATAACACCCAACATTCTAAATGCGTCCTATAAACCATTGATCTTGAATATAACTTAAGGTATGGAACTTGTTAAAATGAAAGCTACTTGAGACTTTAACCTATAACTTATGGGAGACACAAAAAGTGACACAATATAATCCTTAACTAAATATTACACATTGACATGTTGCATGGGCCAAATTATAAATATAATGTACATAACCTTAAACTTAATAAAAAGGCCCAAATATATAAACTAAGATTTTTGTATAAAATTCGACACCTATGACTCTTAAAATATACATGTCACACGTTATTATGTCAACACTTTTGGTCGAAGTATATTTAAAAAGTTTGCACAGCATATAACTTATTAAGTAAGGATAATATACATTTTTATTTGAAAAGTTTGATTTGGTCACTGGTCCTCCTTGTTGCTCGGCCCTATCTACCCCATATATCTCATTTTCTCCTCAAAATCTCTTAACTGAATACACATTTGAAACCCTAAATACACAAGGTGGCGGCCTAGTGTTTTTTATCCTCCTTTTTGGATCTTTAAAAGTGTGGTACGAGAGGTTCGAGGAAGTGTTTGATCGTAGCATTTTGGTTCGAAGGAAGGTGAATGTTTTAGAATTCGACATTGGTTTTGGTTCGGGGTCATCTAGTTCCAAGAAGGCTGTTACTTCGGTGTCGACTTGGGTTAGCTTATGGGTTCTTCGTTTCTCTTGATTCGATCACAAGAGGGTTGTGTTGAGTTTTGACGTTGGTTGGTCCTCGGTTCATTTTCTGGCTCCTACTAGACTTCAAGCTTCCCGTATTCGACCTTTATTTTCTTCATTTCAATCTTCATATAAACGTATAAAGGTCACATGAAAATTTATATGAATCGGAAATACTTATGTATGTATACGTTTGGTAACACATGAAATCATAAATCATATCACATGAAACTAATATGAATCAGTTATTATGCATGCATGTTGTACACGAATAGAAATCTCACATGAAATCTTATATTATTCGCATGAAATGATAGAAAAGAATGATTTCGAAACCGAATCTAATCGGCTATTAAATGTTGTTTTTGAATTCTATTTTGTACGTGTCTTCATCTACACCTATACGACTTAAACTGTTTTAAACACAAGCCTATATGAACTAATATAAAGGAGATTACATGCTTGTTCCTTCTGTTTTCAATTCGCATAAAATGAATACAAAAAGGGTTTGTCTCGGTTTTATTTTGGTCGAAAGGGTTTTGATTTTGGCTTGTGAATGCTCGTAAGCAAATTAAGTACACATGAGGGTGTCCCGGACTTATTTGATTTTGGATTCAAGATAAAAGGCTGAGTATCGGGTCATGTCGATGTCGAGTTTGTCTAAATGGATGACGTTAAAATGTATGCATGCATGTCCTTTCGTATGATTGTTTTGAAATGAAAAGATAAAGAATAAAGGGATCTTGGACTTGTTTTCTTTCTGTGTGTCACGAGAGTTGTTAAAATAAGGAAACTTGTTATGTATTTTTATAATTTGCACTTTAGACCCTAAACTTTACAATATTTACACTATTAACCCTAAACTATTAATAGTATTTCTTTTGAGTATTTTAACTTAATTAAGCATTATTTGGAATCATAAATGGTTAATCTTGCTAATTTGGAAAACTTGCTAAATCGGGAACTTACTAAATATGGAAACTTGATAATTCGGGAAACTTGTTAAAAGTGGAAAGTTACTATTTTTGGAAAGTTACTATATTTGGCAAGTTAATAAAAAAGGAAAATTTCAAAAAATTGAAAGAAATCTAAAATGAGTAATCTAATTTAAAATGAGCTTAAAAATAATAAGACGATCATTAATTCATGTAGATTTGCTGAAGAAGGTGTAACTTACGATCCTTGTATTTTCTGATACGGTTTCATTTGCGGTTTAACGTACAAATATTCTACCCTTTCTCAGTAAGGGTTCTGATCTCATGACTTTTCGATCCTTAACTTTTACTCGTTTGCTTTGATATGATTCGTTGATATGATCCGTTTGATATTATCATTTGATATGATTCTGTTTGCTAGCAATTCTGTTATGATGATCTGATTACTATCTCTTCGATATGAGATTCTGTTCTGTTATGATCTGGGAGCTTTGTTATCATTATGGATAGCTTTGCTTTGTTTTCTCTGATATGTTATGTTCTGATGCTCGAGTTTTTAGTCTACTCATGGAGGTACCATGGGCATGTCATTGATGGCACCAATGGCATGACACTTTCTGTGGAGGTGTGATTGATCCACGGCGTCCCCTTCTGTTATGATATGATATGATATGAGATCTCTTGGCCATTTTGGCATATGTGTAGCCCTGTCATGCGAGCAGGATATATGTATGATTTGTTTTGCAGGGGGCGTATGGATGCATCCTAGGTTCTGTTTTGTTTTGAGAAGACAGTGACTGGCTGTACGTGCCTTGTACCCCTTTCACTTCTGGTACATTGGAGCTAGCCACTCCTTGTACAACTTATGATTTGACGGATATGTGATTATGTGATTTGAGATCTATTCGAGTGTCTCGGGTAGGTCGGCTCGTGGCTTTCCTATGTTTCATTATGTCTATTCGAGTGGCTCTGGTAGACATGCCTTTGTTGATACGTGCTCTTATTCCTCTTATGATTATGCTTATATATCTATGATGCTTCGTTTCCCTTTGACTTATGGTATTGGTTCAGTTGATCGTTGATCTCTTATGCATTTGATAGATGACATTCACTTCAGTAGGAGCTTATTATTTCTTTCCTTATACTTTTATATGTTTCGTTTATCCGTTTTGTTATTTATCTGTTCACTGGGCTTTTTAAGCTCAACCGCATTTCTTTTCCTGTGGCAGGTTTTAGGTTGAAAGCTGGGATTGAATGAAGAGTGCATAAAAGTGCTTAGTGGACTGCCCTAATGATTAGATACCTTTGGCTTCTGGATTAGACTTGGTTTTAGCATCAGTTAGATTAGTTTGGTTTTGTATTTCAGTTTTGGATTTCATTTTGATTAGATTTAGTATTTCCTTGTTATCTTAGTATACCTTTGTAACCTTTATTTATAAGTCTTCCGCTTGCGTTTGTATGTTCTGATTTGGCACCATAATGTGACATTTTGACCCATATCGGGTTGGGGTGTTACAACTTCTCCCACACCAAACTAATCTAAACACTTATGTTTAAAACCATCTAAGTTATATACACACCTTATACATAAATGAATTAATAATTTACAAAATATAATACACAAACAACTTAGGTAAAAAGATGACACTAACTTGTAATACTTCTAGTCTTGATGAATAGAAGTATTTTTTTCTTGCACTTGAATGGTTGAAGCTTGAATCACTTGAAAACAAAAGCTAAAAATTATATGATCAAAGAATTTAGAAGAATATGTAGGGAGATTAAGAACAGAAAGTTTGAGTGCAAAAGGTGAGAAAAAAAAGTCCAGAAATGATCCAGTATTTATAGGCATAGCTGAGTGCTCGAGGAGAGGGGCCGGTCTCCTTAATTAGTGGTCGGTCCCTTTAAGTATTAAGGGGACCGCCTATATATTTAAAGGGGTCTCCCCTTATATCCGTTGCTCAGCTTTGTCTTTTTGTAGAAAAGATTTTTCTGAATTTTTTTTGTCATTTTTTGTTGAAATTTTGAATTCATATATTTATAATGGATTAAACATATTTATTTAATACCAAGAATGATTTTCTAAAAGATATAAAATGTTTGTGATATTTTATAAAAAAATCTAGTGATTAAGTAAATGTTCCTTTGATCATAAAATATATTAGGCATTTTGTTTATTCATACCTTAAGTGATTAAGTTGTTAGAATGAATATTTACGACTAAATACTTGTTTACGTCATAATCTTACGTTTAATGGTTTTACATTTTGTGGTTATTAAAACGTAAAAAAATCAAGAAATATTAATAACATTTTAAGACATTATTTATATACTCAAATTTATATAAACAATATACTCAAATTTATAATAACATTATTTATATAAACAATATACTCAAATTTTTTAATACACACAACTAAAAGAAGTGTCTTTTAAATAAAGTATTGATTTAAAATTTTATTTGAGTTTAACGTGTTTCATACGTCCACAAAGCTGCATGCACGTGTCAATCATATATCGCTTTGTTTATTTAGTCCCTCAATTAAATACTGGATGTGAATTCCACGTTTCCTAAGCTGCACGTGCAAGACATAACTAACTATTGGATAAATCCAAAATTCTATATATATAACATTTCACAAGGACTTCTTCATCCTTAAGTAATCAAAACCCATTGGTTCATGCATAAAAATAACCTTGTGTAAAATAATATTTTTTTGGGATAAGCCCATAGCGAGGAGCCCAACATTAGAACGTTACTAGCCTTTGAGGCTCGTGAGAAGATAAGTAGTCTGTACATATAATAGGCATATAACAACTTCTTTTTAAGGAATATACAAATTTTCATGCAACTAGGCTTGAAACATGGTACCTTTTGTAAACAAAAATTGCTACAATGTAACTATCTACATTCGTAACATAATGTAATCGTCTATTACTTCCGAACGATGATTTAAAAAAAAAAAACACCCCCGCCGCAACGTGGCGAGTTCCTCTCACTCGTTTTCCCTAAAACACAACAAATATGCTCTTGCTTTAAATGGTCTTGGTAAACGTATAATAAAATATTTGCACTTTTAATTCTTAAACACCGATTTTTAGTTATGTTTAATAGAAAAGGGTAAATTACCTGAAAATGTATTTAACTTGTTATTTTTTACCATTGTATGTAGCTTTCTTTCCTTTTTTTTTTTCCATTCTGTGTATGAAATTACAAAATCCGTTCATTGCGTGTAGCGAGTGACTAGTTGGTAAGTTGCCGGTTGCAACAACCATTTTGTCTAAAAAACATTTCCACATGTGTAATTTTTTTACACGCTGTTATTTACAGCTGGCACAAACAAACACTAAAACCTTGGACCACCACCTTATCTATCTCATTTGTGGACCACAAAACGAATATGTATCTCTCACTTTTTCCCCTTTCGACCCGAGAAACCCTTTAACAATTGATTGTCTTTTTCAATAAATCACTGCAATTGATTGGTGCGTAAGGTACAAATTGCTATATTCTCTTTGTCCCCGGTGTGATTTTTTTTATTTAATGTTTGATTAGGGTTTTTATTACTTTTTTCATTAATTTTTTTGATAGGATGGCACCGGCACCTGGGTCTGATGCATGGTGGTTTGATGTACACCACGATGGTGTTTTTATTTGCATCCACTAAGGTATGAAAACGGGTTAGTTAACGAGTTGAAGATTTATAAGGATAAGAAATTCGATTTTAAGGGTTTGTGTGAGAATCTTACTGCTAGGACTAGGGGTGTTATCGGGTTATCGGGTCTTATCGGGTCGGGTGAGTCAGGTTTTGGGTTTTAAAAAACTCACCCGCAACCCGACCCGATAAGGAATCGGGTTGTCGGGTTCAGGTGGTATTCGGGTCGGGTTATGTCGGGTCGGGTGATTCGGGTTATCGGGTGAACGAAACAAAATAATAAAGATTTTAAATCAACATACTAATAACAATAGAAAAACTATTTTGAAAAATACATAATTATACCTAGTAGCTAGGATCTACAAGAACATCCCATATTGATGAATGCATGATCTGACGTAGCACGAGCCATGCCGATGAGCTTCTTTCCATTGTTTGCTTCTATTAGTTCTGTTAAGTAACTTCCCAAAGTACAATAGATTAGTTACTTGATATAAATTGCGAAATGCAAGCTAACCAGTTTGATGGATTAGATGGCAAGAAAGATATATACCCTCCAGCTGATTTCTTTACCGAATGCAATGTTGCTACCATGTAGCTATTTCTCAATGCAGCATCTAGCTTTGATAGTGGTCTTCTGGGCAAGCCAACTTTTAAAACCGTGAAAGCATTTTATGTTTGACACCAACAAAAAAACAACAACCAGAATCTGATCAAATACATAGATTGAGATGGTAACTGGATTCTGTCTTCATGGATATTAAATACTGTAATATACATTTACTAGAGAGTATATAGTTTATGCTACTAAAAAGTAATATAAAAAAATCAAAAAGTGATTGTCGGGTCTTATCGGGTTGACCCGATAACCCGATAACATTATTTATCTAACCCGAACCCGACCCGATAACATTGTCGGGTTATCGGGTTCGGGTCAAATCAACCCGACAAGATTTTTTAACCCGATTTAACCCGACCCGATAAGCCTTATCGGGTTCGGGTCTGGTCAACCCGACCCTACTGACACCCCTAGCTAGGACAGACAAATTTAGTGGTTTGTATTTCTGCTTACCAGGATGTGACCTAGAAGTAGGATTGAAAATCGTAGAAACTGATGTTGATGTTGCTTCAATGTATGTATTTGCTTAATCATATAGGAAGTTAGACATGTATATCACTCATGTTCACCAAAACTTGGCTGAGTATTATTTTAAAAACCTTTGCATGGAACAATATGAGGGGGATGGGGATACATCTAGGTTGAGGATTCATGAAATTATGGTAAAAATGCTTCTAATATGACTGTTGATGAACTAATTCAATGGGCTAAAGAAGATGCGCAAACACGTTATATACACCAGAAAAGTTAACAACACCTAATAAGAAAGTAGTTGTGGAAAATGCGGTGGATGATCATGTTGTAGTGAATAGTGTGGATGATGATGAGGATACCCCTCTTAGGAATCTAGTTGTCAGACCTATTGCTAGGCGTAAGTTGTTGGGGAAAAAGGGCAGCCCAAACCCTAGTATTAAGCATAAGTTGTTTGATAAGGGTAAGAGTCCAGCCAGTGATGATACTAATAAAGTTAAGAAAGCCGTGGATAAGGGTAAATGATTAATGGCAGAACAAGACCGTCCTCCTAAATTACCTGCTCGTAGGAATAAAGGGATAGTTATTCAAGAAAATGATAACCCAAGTGTAATGCAAAGCAATACAAGAAGTGATAGTGAAAGTGATGCATCACTAGGCATTAACGTTAGTTTCTATAGTGATAGTGAGAACGAGTACTCAGATAAGTCCATTGATTACTTATCAGAGGGTGAAGATGAGCTGCGAGAACTTAGGAAGCGAAGAACTGAATCAAAGAAGGAACCTAAGTCTACAATGAAACAAGCAGGGGAAGGTAGTTCTAGTGGGATTAGTCAGAAGAGGGTATATAGAGTTGGTGATAGTGAGACTGTGATTGAGCATGAAGAATTTACGGATGAGTTAATCAGAAAGTTGAGTAGTAATGGTGATGATATGACCGATCCATTCACTATTGTTGAGTCTAAAGTTGAAAATTTTCCCATACATGATGCTGACACTCATTGGAGGATGCGAAAACCCAAGGTAATACGTTACTTGCAATGACATGATTTATTCATATTTAACTGAAGTTCAACCCATTCCCATACTTATCACTATATGTTTCTGTTATTTTGTAGGTTGGTGAGAAGTTTGTCGATGTTGACCAACTTAAAGAGTGCCTTACTTACTATGGTCTTGCCAACGGTTTCTCTCTATGGTTCTACAGAAGTTCAAAGAAACAACTCATTGCAAGATGTGGTTTAAGACCAGAAAGGATTTGTGTTGGTCCCTTTTACTTGGTTAACAATAACTAAAGAGTTAATCTAACCAAGATATATATGACTTTTAACTCAAATGTAACTAAGATTAACAACAAATATAAACGTAAAGAAAAGAGAGTAATTTTCAACGTTTAATTCTTATTAGAAGTTAATCAAAGAATTATACCCAAGTGTTTGCGGAATAACACTTGGGATTGAAATGACAAGTATGGTATGAACTCCTCACTAAACTCAAACAACGTTTGAGTGAAAACTATAGGTCACACTGAGCTATCTCAGGGACAGTGCTGTTCTTTGGAGGAGTAAAAGTGGTTTGTGAATGCTTAGCATTAAATGCACAAACTTGTCAACTTTTACTCCTCACTTATGTTACCTATTTATACACAAGCATGAACAACTATAATACACAATGGACATAAGACTTCCTTAATAAAATCTTGATAGATTTTATTCTCTGGCAAGGGAACCTTCTTTGTGTTAAGTCCAAAAGGTGATTTCTGATGACAGACTGGATTTAGCCATTTGGGGAAACTTTGACCTTAAAATGATAAAGCACTTTAGTGAACCAGTTCAAACTTTCCCGCCTAGTCCCGCCAAATCTTCAGTCTTCAAGTCATCAATCTTCAGTACCTTAATCGTTGTTGAGGAGTCTTGGGGGTTCAGTGAGTTATTGTCATCCTCACTGAACCCATCACCTTCTTCTTGGCTTAGATGCCACTCGCTGAGATCCGCCTCACTGAATGGTGAACCCTTCTTCATAGGCTCGTTCTAAGCATCCTGAAGATGACTCACTGAGTTACTGTTCACTCAGTAACTTATTTACGGATATTAAATACTTAGGTGATTTTATGTTTAAATCCTTGTTAGAGGAAGATTGGGTAATTCAGTGACCCAACAATCTGTTAATACAAATAATGTCAAAAACGTTATTCACATTATTCGGTCTTCTTATGTTTTGATAATCACAAAATATAAAGACATGCTATGTGAAGTTACAGTTTATAAGTTTTTAATCGAGGAAACTCGTTTCTTCTACGTAGCTGCTTCAACATCACTTCAGGTATGAACAAACTTTATACCGTCATTAGTTAAGTGATCAGAGAGTTTTATCTTCACCTAAACTTACATTTTTAAGTTTGACAAAACATTTTCACAAAAGTATTTTTATGTTTTTAAAGAAATGTTTTATTAAGAAAATAAATTCAAATTCAAACTTTATAACAGCTAGTTTTCCCCCCAAATCAGTTCAGCTTGAACGAGATAAGTTTTCACCACATCAGGACAAAAAGGGAGTGTTTTGTCACGGCAGTCCCTTAAATAGGCCGACGGTCCCTTAGCGATAAAGGACCGTCTGGCATTTACGGGACCCTCTATCTCCCTCCTGTCGTCTATTAATACTGAACTGTTACACTTCAGAAAACAGACTTTCAAACACACAAAACTTTCTTGTCTTTGTTCATTTTAATCTTTGATCACTATAACATGTCGGTATATGTTTATAAGTTATTTCCTCTTCCGTTAAGTGCAAGAGAAGAACTCTCGACAACTATGAAGATTCGAGATGTTATAAGTGTCCACACACAAACGTAACAAGTGTTACGGTGATAGGTTATGTATATTATTTCATTGTTTTCTGACTTGTGTGTGAGTAGAGGATGGGGATATTTGTGTGAACTTGGATGGTGATGTAGTTCCAAGAATTATATTTGTGTGAGCTTGGATGGTGATGTAGATCCAAGAAGTCTTGTAACTAGATTAGTTCATGTATTTGATGTGAGGAGAGTGATGTCCTAGTGTGTAGGTTAGGACTTGTCGAGTCATTATGTAAAGACTTGGATTGGGTGATGATCAAAGTGTGTCAAGTGTGTGAAGGCTTGATTCGGGTGAAGAATCAAGTGAGTCATGTGTGTGAATGCTTGGTTCGGGTGAAGAACCAAGTATGTCAAATAAGTGAAGGCTTGGATCGGGTGAAGATTCAAGTTGGACAAGAGTACTTGTTCGTGTGGCCACGTGGGCCTTGGAGTAGATTGGTTCTAGCTATGATTAGAACTCGACATTATGCTTAGTATCGTTAAGCCTTGTGTAAGCATGTGTACGGATTGCTCCGCCTGAAGGAGTGTGTTGATATAGTGATTGATAACTCTCAAGTGTGGTACTCGGGGAGTGGAGTAGGACGGAGAGTGAGCTTCGTGCCGAACCACTATAAATTGCCGCGTCTCTTGGTTGTGTTCTTTCCTTACTCTTTACTTTACTTGTTTATTTGTGTATGCTAGTAACCAAATTGATATCACATAACTAGTAGGATTCAACAAGTTTGTAAAAGAAAAATAACCGGACCTAAAACGGCTAAACGCTTTAGAAAATTAAAAAGAAGCGTTGAAACTATTCAACCCCCCCCCTTCTAGTTTCTACAATTGTTATCAGAGCTTCGTTTATCAAGATCTTTAAAATATAGTATACTTTAAAACTTGAATCGATCTATGGAATCGAAATGATATCTAGAAGGGTGTTATTTGAATGAGGCACCATTTTTCAAAAATGAAAATTTTGTCATTTGGAAAAATGAATTTGAAAGTTATGTGAAATCAATAGATCATAATCTTTGGCATGTCATTTCAATTGATGATTTATAATCAACAAAAGGAAGCCTTGCTAATAAGTTTTTCATAAGAAACTTGTGTGAAATATTTGAAGCAAAAATTTTGATTTATGAATCTTTGCCGAAAATTGAGTTTGATAAAACAATTTTATGTCAAATGGCAAATGGCATTTGGTAAAATGGTTTAAACATACATCAAGGAAATGTTCAAGCCAAATATGATGAAAATGTGATATTAGAAAAACACTTAGTTTAAGTGGAATCATATACTACTAGTTTGAATGTCTTCATTGTAGGTAATGTTGCCGACAAGAATTTCTTAAGCAACCTAGTTGGTTTACCAATCTACTTGCTTTGATATGATGACTATTAAGAAGACAATGTGCGGTTTAATGTCCAATGTGGATAGCTAGCTAAGAAGACAATACACGCCTTAAGTGTGTAGACAATCGAATGGTTATCTCACAAAGCCGATGGCATTACTAATCATATGGACAAATTGCCAAGTAAGTATCATCTAGTCTTGCATCACCAACAACACATGTTTTGGTTATGTACTAATAAGGATAGCTAAAGGCCAAGGTAAGTCTTCTTACTAATCTTTACTACTATGTTTGCTATTTGATTGCTTGTTATATGTTCATGTAACTACATGATTAGAGATTACTTGCTTGCATGCTAGATAAACTTTGTGTGCAAATATGTGCTAGATATTTTGTGTTGTTTAGACACTTTGTCTAAATGCTTATCCTTCTTTGGATTCAAGCAAATTATTTGGAAAAACAATGGTCTTACCACAACCATTGTTTATAACAGATTTGGCGTCAATCAATCACAATAGACGATGCACACTTGCTTCACTCTTTTTTTGCTCTCTAGTTCTCGTCTATGACTTTTATCATATTTGACATGATTGACTTCTAGCCTTCCTCGATGCAAATCTCATCCTTAAATCTCATTCTCTCTTTTCTTCTGTTTCGACTCAAAATCCACTCTTTAATCAAGCGTATCGAGTCTTTCTCTCTTCTTATGTCTCAATTCCACTCCATACCCATTCCTTAGCCTACTCATGCGTATTGAGTCATTTTCATGTCTTAAAATTCAAAGTGTTATGTTTTAAAACCATCTAAAACCAAAGACTTTTCATTAAGACCAAAACACCAAAGATCTTCCAAAAACCACAAGCTACTGGAGGCAGTCCCTTAGCTCTCGGTGGTGCCATATCGATAAGGGACCGTCTAGGAATTTTAGCCTACACCTCGTTTTCTTACTGCAGAACAGGAAAAATAAAACCAAACACCCCTTTAGTGCAGAAAATGACGAATAACTCGACCCAACACTCAAATCCTCACTAACCCACTATCAAATTAGTTCAAGGTTTTCAAAGTTAAGATCGTCAACCACCTATACTCACTAATCACTCCATTGTAAGTTAATTTTCTCAATTTCATCTAATTAATTCGTAATTGAATCTCTAGGGTTCATATGAACTTAAAACTAAAAAAAAATTAAAAAAAAATAATAATAATAAAAAAAAATTGTGATTCTCATTTCTTTGAAAAAATCAACAACAATTGAAAGTTAATCTTAATAAAGTATCACCAACAACACGTAAATTATAAAGTCAATTATTTTAATTCATGGGTTTTGAAAATGGGTCAAAAATGACATTATCCCAAACTCAAATTTGTAGCTGTTAATATTGTTTAATCACGTAACAATAACATAATTATGCATTGTTAATACATGTCAAAAACGTTTTCATAATCATGCAACAAAATGAATCGGGAATTTCAAAACTAAAATGTATTATGATATACGGGAAGTGTTTGAGACAAGAACATAAATAATGGTCTAGGTAACTAAATATTAATTTTATATAGGTACAACCATGCCACACATATTTGACTATGATCTTCATCGTACACATTCATACATACCAAAAATATCCTTAGAACCTTACTTACCACCCGAATCCGTTCAAAGCTTCAAAGGCGTTAAGTCTCATTACATTTATGAAGGTCGAATTATCAATCACTCATATGTAACTCAGGAGCGTATTGAAAGAGCCTTTCAGCCAATAGGTCTTGATTGTTTACTCAATATCAATGAACACATCTGCCCACGTTTTATACTAGAATTATTTCGTGAAATTAAGGTCAAACGTATTCAAGACAATTCTATACATCTTACCTTCAGTATTGATCACTATGGCTTCGCTCTATCACTTGAGGAGTTCTCTCAGATTCTTGGTATTCCATGCCATGGGCAATGCACCTATTCATAAGATCCTGAGTTAAATTCCCTATTTGAGAATCGTGAATGTGAAGGACCCTATGTCACCTACATTCCCTCTCAAACTGAACTAATCAACTCACTTTGCAATTCTTCCGACACTTTCTATCCTGATAAGATCCGTGTCTGTGAACTTCGCCAGTTTCTCCAACCCATGGCGATCATCCTACGAGAAAATGCACTAGGTCTAGTAAAAGATAGCAATTGCATACCATCTTGCGTGCACATATGCTTGATTGCATTCTCACTAGACAACCGTACAATCTCGCTTATCTCTTCGCTATGCGATTTATACATCTCAAGGATGATGACAGAAAGTCAATGCCCTATGGGATGCTCCTAACTCGTGTCTACAACTTTTTCATGAGCAACTATCTATCCCTACCTTCAAAATGATCAATACAACCTAGTTGTTGGAGTCTTAGAACCAATAACGGAATACCATGTTGCACGCTTTGTCAGACCCATAAGAACCTCTCCTGCTGATAGGATAAGACGCATCGAAAAAGACTGAAGTCAACAATCATGTATTTATAGTTGCTATGTTATAATCTTGAATGTTTCATAGTATTTATATTTACTGTCGTTTTCGAATTGCTATGTTTATCGTTTGTATGAACTAATCTTATCTCTATTAGACATGAATGTTTGTTGATGATGTTATTGGCTTATTTAGAGTGTGCATAACATCTTTCATGATTAAATTGTTATTTATGATGTTCTGTGACAAATAGGATTGATTTGTATATGCAGGTTGCAGAAATGAGAAAGTGGGCAAAAACCGGGGAACCCACTGCCGACAGACCCATAACAACCTAGCGGTCCCCAAACAATAAAGGACCGTCCCTTATTTAAAGGACCGTCTCTATGGGATCACGGATTTTTGCACTATTTTCTTCATTCCTGCAATCCTAAACCTATTGCATGATTATCACCACCTGTCACACCCTCAGATTTGGGTCGCAGCGGAATGGAAACCCGAGGGCGCGACTTTCATGGCATTCAAAGTACAAGGAAATAAAGAATGACCTCTAAGTGAGTCATTTTAAAACAAGCGTTTGATTTAACATAAAGTTTTACAAAACATCGGAGTTCACGTTCAAAATACAAAATCAAACGCTAAGTAATGTAAAGACATCTTCATCATGATGTGCATCCATAACGTGACTCTAGCGTGCTCCATACATACTTATGCAAACTGCATTTAGTTACCTGAAAATACACGCTAAAACGTCAACATAATTGTTGGTGAGTTCATAGGTTTAAGTAAACAAGTATTTCGCGGAACACAAGATTTTCAGTAGGGATAACCATTATAACAAATACAACGTTAACCCAAAAATAAAATACAATGCCTTAAGCTCATGACCCCGAAGCTCGACGTAATCGTATGCAGTCAAGCATAATAATGCCCCAAGTAAGTGTTTGCCAGACACTCGGAAATAATCCGAATGATATGCGTCCGTTTAACAGGTTGGCGCGACCAACTCGAACGGGGTGTCAACCCAAATAGATCTATTCAGAGCATTCGCGCTTACACGCATGTAATTAACGGTTCATGATAAAGGGGACTTTAGCGGCAGTAAACGGTAACTCATGCAATGTAACAGTTTTGTACTTATGTCCGCAATAAAGTAAAGCAGTGTATTTCCACCCCAAGTATTTGAAATCATGTAATAAAAGTGTACAAGTGGGGCTATGACTCACCTTAGCAAAAGCAAATTCCGATGGACAAAATAGTAGTTGGAAATAAAGTCCGGTAACTCTAATCGCAACCTAAATAATACATATGTCTTAGGTTTGAAAACAAGGCCAAGCATGCAAGTCATACACTACATTATCACTTGTACATGTTGTTGTAGTATTTATCGTCAAAATGTAGTTAAGTTGATGTGATCCTTCTATTTTAGAAAATCATCCTTTTTAGAAAATATGACTAGTAAATCTTGTGACCAGAACTTAGTCGTCTTGTCAATAAGTATATTAAAAATCTCTAATGCATATAATAAGTATACGTAAAGTTCTACCATTTTTATTTACGTCATTTTAGCCAAAATACTCTTTAAAGTGTCCAAAATTCACGTTAAATATTTCCATCAGCTTCTAATAGTAAAACAAAAGCTGTCAAAATATTTATAGTTTCGTCTAATTTTTTTTTAACGGGTCATATCTTCCTCGTTTTAGCTTCGTTTCTCAAGTTTTATATATTCCCGCGAAGGTATTCAAGTGTACTCTAGGATTTTCAAGGTCTCGGCTAGTTTAGATATCATTAAATCTCAGTTTTCATAGCTAGAAAATGGGGACAGTTTCAATATTTTCAGAAAATATAGTTTTCGTCGTTAAATCTTGAAAATAGCATATCTTTTTCGTTATAAGCCCGTTTTAACCCGTTCAAGCGGCTACATTTTCATTATTAAGTCTATTTTCTATATCTCTAGCCTAATATAGTAGTGGCGTTACTGATTTTTCTGTGGGAATCAAAATGGGACAGATTCGACATTAAAAGTGTCAAACTATTTTTACAAATCTTCTAGTCATCCTATCTATTTAACAACAACTCCAAAACTAGTACTTGTTCATCCATCATTATCTCAACTAGAATATAGTGATCTAAACATAAACTTAGTAATATTCAAGGTCCATGTTCAAGATTATCAAATATATTTAGCTCTACACATTTCCTAACATCCTTGTTTATATAAGGCTTACTTGTTATAAGATCTTGTTTAAAACACAACTTTTTGTTAAAGGATCATTTTAAATGTAAAACTCATCAACATGTACCAAGTGATAAACAAGTATAGATACTTAACAAGCATAAAAATCATGAAAATCATGAAGTATTAGTGGTGTGAGACTACTTACAAAGTGATTAGTGAGATGAGAGTTGTAAAACACTTGTGTAACCCCAAGATTAGTTATCCAAACCCTTGTTAAACTACCCTTAGTATCCTTGAAAGTAACCAACAAGCTCTCTTCTTCCGTTGCTCCTTGGGTGTGTCGAATGGTGTGTATAAGTGGGAGGTGATTAGCTTTTCTTTGTAATTATAAATGGGTAACCAAGTCCATGTGTATATATATAGCCAAATGGGGTCAAAGTGGTCAAAAATATCCAAGTACAAAGTCCTTGGATTTTGCCGAGTTTTAGGGGAAAGGAGGGAGGCAATTCACTATTCAAGCACACAAAATTTAATTGGCATGTTTCATGTTGTGTATTGCTCATTAATACAAGTAGTAAAAAAAATGTGGTAAGTAATTGTGGAACAAGGGGGGGCGGCTCATTGATTAAAAATTGGAAGAAAGTAGCTTTTATTTGTACAAAATGTATATGTTGAATGTATTGGTTATTAAAAATACATATAGGGTATTGGTTTAGTAGTTAACAAAAGTTATACGTAATTAAACGTAAGATGTAAAGAATTTAACTTGGACGTCAGAAAATATTCTTGGGACTTTTGTAATAATTTTGGAAGTATAAAAATACCCTAAAAATAATTGTTGAGAAAGTCGGGTACGTCGAGTATTACCTTCTTGAATAACAATTAACGTTTGTTGAATTTAAAACCGTAAGTATTTAAAGAATAGAAATTTGTTTTATAGTATAAAATTGTGAACTGGAGACGGAGCAAGGTACCGGAGCGTTGTGGACTAAAATTAGCCTAAGTCCTAGTGTACTTAGAATTTATTCAAAAATTCGCGTCGATTCAAGTAAAAGAGCTCATGTAAATTGTTTTAAATTAAATGTCAAGAAATTAAATTCGAGTTTAGAAAATAGTATTGACCTGGAAAATAGCGGGTTGTGACATCACCTTACCTTGTTTAGATAAACATTTTTAAGTGCATAAAATCTCCTAATGCATGCTTTGCCCAAACCATGACCATGCTTGATTATTTAAACCTTCCTCATCACTCTCAACCTCATCACAATCATCTTTCAATTCAACTTCATCACCTACAATGGTCTCATCCTCCACTTCCTTGCCAACAACTAACAAAGAACCCACAACACAACCATCAAATAAAAAGCCTAAGCTCAAAATCATTCGACCTCAAACCAATTTCATTGACCTCACACTCTATGAAACCACTCCATCTCCTAAGTCACCATCATCATCACCTCAAGCACCAAGTGCACCACTCAAAACACCATCCACCAATGGAACATATCACTCTTCATCAAAGACATCTGCTAGCTCAAAGACAACCACATCACCTTTCTCATCATTTGTGAAAAACTTGTCACCCTTGCTCACCCAATCTAGCTCGAGTGCTTTCACTCCATTTGTGAGCAATCAACCATCATCTCCCTCTCACTCTATCTCATCACCAAGGAATCAACATCCTCCTCCAACTAACTCATCAACTCATACTACCTCATCACCAAATGGGCCTTTGGAGAACACCCCTTTCAATCCACCATCATCTCCAAATCTTGGCAATCCCGTTCCATACTACTTTGCTAACAACCACACTATGGGGTATGCTTGTTGTTACCATAACTTTCATCTCATTCACTCTCTTCGAGATGAATTTCACATCATGTTTAGTCACATTGAGTATCTCATTTATCAAAAAAATGTGCAACCAACTCCCCTTGCTTCAATGCCACCATCGGCAACCCTTTCGGCTCCACCTTCATCCTCTCCATCATCCACTCCACCCTCCGACTAGATATTCTCAAAAATCTAGTCATGAATAATCAAGTGGAAGTTGTGCTTTGGACCAAACATGCAATGGGAATGGACTAAAATTATCTACTTGTTGTCTTAGTTAATAGTTAATGTTGTTATTTCTATGATGTGTTTGTCATGGAATTTTTATGATTGTCATTGTATGCTTCTATTGCATGAAATGAATGGATGATTATGTTTTGAATTATGATAATTTGTTGTGGTATTAATCAAGGTTAAACATGAAAATGGACTGAAATTATCTAACCTTAAAATTGGGAAGTTACTTAAATCTCAACATATCTGCCAACCTGGACACCTACTGTCGGCGGTCCTTTAAATGGACTGACGATCCTCAAATAAATAAGGGACCGTCCCCCTATTTACGGGACCGTCCCCAGTAGTGCTCAAAATTAGTTTTTATCCCGTGTTTTTCTATCTGATTCCTGTACTAAATAATTGATTTCACATCCATATCATCTTTCCATACCTTCATATCTGTATATGCATGCATGTGCTTTGTTCTAACTCTGTTTTATAGCACATCACCATAGCTCGATTCCCCAGTGCCCTCATTAAGGGGGAGCACTTAGCTAGGGGGAGCTTGTATTTCGTTGATCACTCCAACGATTCTATTTCAAGGGTGCTCGTGTCTCCTCTCCTCAACAACCACGACACACCTTTTTGATTCTACAAAAAGGGGGAGAAGTAACGGGAAAACTCATTAAAAATTTATCAACGCATAATTTTACCTAAAATGAGTTTATATTTTGTAATCATCAAAAAGGGGGAGATTGTTAATACAAATAATGTCAAAAACGTTATTCGCATTATTCGGTCTTCTCGTGTTTTGATAATCACAAAATATAAAGACATGTTATGTAAAGTTACGTTTTATAAGTTTTTAATCGAGGAAACTCATTTCTTCTACATAGCTGCTTCAACATCACTTCAGGTATGAACAAACTTTATACCGTCATTAGTTAAGTGATCAAAGAGTTTTATCTTCACATAAACTTACATTTTTAAGTTTGACAAAACATTTTCACAAAAGTATTTTTGTGTTTTTAAAGAAATGTTTTATTAAGAAAATAAATTCAAATTCAAACTTTATAACAGCTAGTTTTCCCCCCAAATCAGTTTAGCCTGAACCAGATAAATTTTCACCACGTCAGGACAAAAAGGGAGCGTTTTGTCGCGGCGATCCCGTAAATAGCCGACGGTCCCTTAGCGATAAAGGACCGTCTGGCATTTACGGGACCGTCCCTCTCCCTCCTGTCGTCTATTAATACTGAATTGTTACACTTGAGAAAACAGACTTTCACACACACAAAACTTTCTGGTCTTTGTTCATTTTAATCTTTAATCACTATAACATGTCGGTATATTTTTATAAGTGATTTCCTCTTCCGTTAAGTGTAAGAGAAGAACTCTCGACAACTATGAAGATTCGAGATGTTATAGGTGTCCACACACAAATGTAACAAGTGTTACGGTGTTAGGTTATGTATATTATGTCATTGTTTTCCGACTTGTGTATGAGTCGAGGATGGGGATATTTGTGTGAACTTGGATGGTGATGTAGTTCCAAGAATTATATGTGTGTGAGCTTGGATGGTGATGTAGATCCAAGAAGTCTTGTAACTAGATTAGTTCATGTATTTGATGTGAGGAGAGTGATGTCCTAGTGTGTAGGTTAGGACTTGTCGAGTCATTATGTAAAGACTTGGATCGGGTGATGATCCAAGTGTGTCAAGTGTGTGAAGGCTTGATTCGGGTGAAGAATCAAGTGAGTCATGTGTGTGAAGGCTTGGTTCGGGTGAAGAACCAAGTATGTCAAATAAGTGAAGGCTTGGATCGGGTGAAGATTCAAGTTGGACAAGAGTGCTTGTTCGTGTGGCCACGTGGGCCTTGGAGTAGATTGGTTCTAGCTATGATTAGAACTCGAGATTATGCTTAGTGTCGTTAAGCCTTGTGTAAGCATGAATACGGATTGCTCCGCCTGAAGGAGTGTATTAATATAGTGATTGATAACTCTCGAGTGTGGAACTCGGGGAGTGGATTAGGACAGAGAGTGAGCTTCGTGCCGAACCACTATAAATCGCCACGTCTCTTGGTTGTGTTGTTTCCTTACTCTTTACTTTACTTGTTTATTTGTGTATACTAGTAACCAAATTGATATCACATAACTAGTAGGATTCAACAAGTTTGTAAAAGAAAAATAACCGGACCTAAAACGGCTAAACACTTTAGAAAATTAAAAAGAAGTGGTGAAACTATTCAACCCCCCCCCCCTTCTAGTTTCTACAGGATTAAAGATCCTGAGAAGGGTAAAAAAAAAGCAAGTGGAAAAGATACCCAAGTACTGAAGAGGTTCCTACTTCAAACTGTAAATGGAGATGTTATGGTAAGGAGATGACCACTGAGAAATCTTTCCAGGTAGTATCAATGGTTGATGAACATACTTGTGTTAGGCATTTTAAGTATGGATCATTAGTTAACTTCAAGTGGGTGGGTTAGCATTTTTGTAGCTAGATTAGGAAAAATCCTGAGATTAGGTTGCATGAAATAGCTGAGTTAGTCATGAAAAAATACAAGTGCATTGTTAGCCCAAATGTTTGTAGGAATACTAAAAGGTGGGCTTTGAATGAAGGGGAAACAACTAATGAGGACTGATGAGTGTCTAAATACTCATCATTTCTGTCACAATTAAGCTATAAAACATATGAAAACATACAGATTTGCCTCATAATACGGGAAATATCATCAAATTGTGTTTTTAGGTGTTAAAGTGCATAAGGGATGAAAACTGATGAAAAACATGCAAAACATACATAATTTACAGTTTCAGTCCCTGAACTTTGATAAATTGGCAAAACTAGTCCCTAGTCAATCAAAACTTGTACAAATGTCATTTTAGGTCCTTGGGATACAAAAGTTGTAATAAATTATCCTTTGAAGTTTAAAATCATAAAATTACAACTTTGGTCCCTCATCTTTGGAAAACTGTCAAAAATAGTCCTTAAGGTTTTAAAATTGGAAATTAATCAAAATAAACATTGTACTATTCATATTTGACATAATTGGTCCTAATGAGAAAAGTTTTGAGAAATACAAGTTTGGTCCCTGGAGTTTGTGGTATTGACAGTTTTGGTCCCTAAGGTTCTAAAATGGAAAATTATTCACTTGTGGTCCTTGTACTAATGATAAATTGCAGATTCAGTCCTATTGATAAAGTTTGGAAAGTTGTCAACAAAAGCCCTCAAGAAATCAGCTTTGGCAATTTTAACCCTTGGGCTCATTATACAAACCGGACCCTTTGTATTTTTATTAAACCAAAACCAAATCCAACAATCCAGTCCAATCTAGTTATAACCCCAGTCCAGTCCACCACTTGGGCCCAACTTACCAACCGGCCCACTTCCCTTTGTAAAATAAATAAAACAAACACCCCGTCTCCTCTTCTTCTTCCACATCCCTCCCCCTCCACCTGTAACTTACCACCTCATCCTTTCCAGCTCACCCCTATCTTCCTATCCTCTCACCCACTCCTCCACCACCTCTGTCAGACTAACCCCCCACAATAAATGCCATTCCCACCCAAAACCACCACTGTTCACATACTACCCACAGAATTGAGCAATACTGCCCCAACTTGGTCCAAAATTACACCAAACGTGTCCCCTACACCTCCACATTACAACAAGAAGCTTTAATTGTCCTAAAACCGCCTCAATTCCACGTGTAAGAAATTGGCGCCAAATCCTAGTTTGAATGGTCAGGATCAATTGCTCAGTTTCAATGGCTTAGATGAAGTGGGATGTTATCTTTGACCAAGTTGGATGAGAAAGAGTGATAAATACAGAAGGAAGACAGAAGAGAAGACTATCATAATTGTAAACTAGTTTATGATCACTATAGCTTAATCAAATTAGTTGTCACTAGTAGTGTAATCTTTCAAATTCTGTTGTAAAAGTGTTGTTACCTTTGCTAAAGTGTAATAACAAACTTGGTTTACTCAGTTTTAATCTATCTTTTAAGTTTTCAGTTAATCTCACTTTGTTCCATTTTCATTTCAAGTCTCTTTAATTCTGGTTGAATGGTTGTTGTTTAAAAGATCTCATTAACACTACTTAGCTCTCAGTAAGCTATTGCAAGCTTTTGAACCTTGTTAACCAACAATAATTCATAATTTAGGAAAATACCATAGAAAATAGAAAATAATTAAAAAAATAAGAGTTACTGTAGAAGAAGCTTGGAGCAAAGCTATTCTGGATTGCTTTGGGTATTAGTGCTTAGTGGTAAGCAATAGGAAGGTTCTCAGTTCTTGGTTCTCAGTTGTGGCATAAACTCAAGTTGTAAGTTCATTTCTTGATTTTTGGCATAACATGTTCTTGTTCTTATCTTAGTATAATTTCTCTTGATTCATGCTTAGTTGATGTTAGTTATTGGTAATCTAAAGTAAAATCAGTAGGTTGTTAGTTAAAAATCATAGTTACTAGTTGTTAGTATTAGACAGTCAAAATAAGTAAAGTAGTGATTCATAGTTATAGTTGTTAAATCTGTGTTAATTGTGTCTATCTGATCTTATTTCATCATAATTAAGTGTTAGGAGTCAATTACATGGTTTAAATCAGTGCTATACAACACTAATCAAAAGAATACCCTTGCTAAAGTGTGTTTGGATCAAGCTGTTTCACTTGGTGTATGCCTGTTATTGTGATTAATACTTGTTTGTGCATGTTTATCTAGATCAATATAGTTCATATCTGTCATAATAAGTAGGTCTCATTAGTGTAAAAGTCAAAAGTAGCTTCAATCTAATCTATCTGTTAACTGTGTAGTGTAATCAGTTCCATATTCATCACACTAGCTTAGAAGTTGATACTCTAGCTTAATTTAGCTTCATTACATCATAATATAACATACTCAGTTAGTAAATTAGGATCAAAGCTCAGCTAAGTCAACTTAGTTGTAAAAATCAAAAAGTCAATTTTCAGCTTACATGTTTTTTTGAATAAACTTTGGAATTAAATTGTGAGTTTGTTAATTGGTATTAGAATCTGAGCTTGTAGGTTTATTTAGTCTTGTTGCTGAACTACTTGTTACTATTTTTATTAATTTTTATCTATTTGATTAAAGTGCTTAATCTGTGCTTATTATTAAGTGATTTCTCACAAATATCCCCTGTGCACAGTCAAACCACCTACTTTCATAAGCTTGTACAAGCTTGTGTAGTGAGTGCTATTCTGTGTATTTTGGATCTTTGGGATGCCCATGTGGCTAGTTATTTAAGTAAGTGCTTATTTGTCCTTTAATTGCTTATTTGGTCTGCTTATCTGCTTAAACTTGTGCTATCAAAATAACTTATACACTGAGCATTCAGTGTAAACAACTAAATTCATAAGCTCATCACTGAGCTTTGGCTTGTGAACTAAGGTTCTTTTAGAAGCTAAGCAGTCCATATATCAAGTTCAAGCTTAATTTCTCATTTTCAAACCCTTTTACTAGGGCTGCTCTTAGCTTGAAGCTTGTTCATTCACTCAGTTATCTGAGTGAACCAGTCAACTTACCCAACTTCATAAGCCTCTCAAAAGCTACTCAGTGGTCCCCACTGATCAAGCTTTGGCATTTTGGAATCCTTACTAGCCCATCTTCACACTTCAGCAATCAATAAGTTCTATTGAGCTTATTTCATAATCTCAATTTGTCCATCTTGGTTGTCTGTCAAGGGTGTTTGGATCTCAGCTTTATTGGAAATACTCATAAGCTTATTTCAAGCTTATTAGCTTAATCCAGTAAACACACTTGTTCATACTTATTAATATACTATATATATATATATTACTAATCTTTTATTTTCTTTCTTAAGCTTGTTTTAAAGCTTGTAATAAGTTTTCAAGCTTATTTTCACTCACTCACTTAACTGAGTGCATCAGTTTGGACCCCTCACTTCCCAAGCTCTTTCTGAGCTTATCACTGGGTCCCACACCATAAAACTTGGTTCTCCCAACCCCCTCCTACCAGGCTTGAATCATTGACCCTTTGTTTGGCCTAGATCATAGTGGACCCCACTTGGTTTTACCTTCCAAAGTTGTCCCCTTTTCTGTCTCAGAATCAAATAAGCAAGTGCTTATTTGTGTTCTTTGGCTTATTCAAGTTACTAATTTGGTTGAATCTTGTTTAGTATTGTATAAGTAACTTATTGGAACCAGAATCTACCCTAGTGGACCCCACATAAGCTCATTTGAGCTTATTTCCTTCAAAGTCAACTTAAAAGTCAACTGTCAAGGGTAATAAGCACTTTCAGTGCTTATTCTGTGTTTCCAAGCTTGTTGTTTTTGTATTAATTTCTTATTTTAAGTATTTTAATAGTTTTATAAAAGAAAAACCACAAAAAGCCAAAAATACTTATAGTGATAGCTTCTATTTAATAGAAACTATCTATTTAATTTTCTTTTTAGCTTATTTATAAACACTTCTATATTTTTATATTTTTATTAAATCTCTTTTATATTAAAGTACTTTTATAAATTTTTATAGATTTTTCTTTTGTCATCTAGTAATAATTAGAATTAATTTTAGTTTAATTAATAATTAATTAATATTAAATAACTAAATAGTATAATTATATTTTATTAAGTACTACATAGTTTTTATAATTTTTCTAGCTTTTATATAAGTTATAATATTTTTAGGAATTTTTATAGATTTTTTACTGTTCATATTCTAGTATTTTTAATTTAATTAGTTTAAATAGTTAATAATTAATTAAATAGTTAATAATTAATAATATATAGATAATAAGTGTAATAAATATATTTTTATTTTTAAAATAAGTTTTATAGTATTTTAGATTTTTCTAAGTTTTAATTTTATTTTTCTAAGCTTATTTTACATTTTCTAATTAAATAGTGTATTATTAAATAGTTTTAATAGTTTTTAATTAATAATAAATAATATAATAGTTAAATAAATAATTTTCTTTTTCTAATAATTTTCTTTTATTCTTAGGATCTCAAATATAAATTTCACATTTGTGGGGTTTATACTGATCACTTTTTACTTTTATTTTTGTACGTTTACGTTTAATTTAATTTAAACGTACGTTTTTTATACCTTTTACGTTTCTAGGGTTTTTGATCGTACTTATCAGTTGATATAACTCATTTGAGTTATTTATACTCTTAATACTGTGACAAATCAATCATAACCCTATTCCTGATCAACCAACTTTATAACACATACGTTCAATCACAGGATATCACAACCTCGTTGGGGAATAAACGACCCGGGAATATAACTGTACTACCTCGGATTATTGTATTTGCCTAGATTGTTTGACTTTTAGAGTTGACCAATATCCTTGGTCAAAAATATAAGTTGACTGTTTCAGGTGAATCAATTTTTGGCGCCGCTGCCGGGGAGGCTGTGCTGCGTTGAACGATTTTTGTTCTCTATTTGGTGGATTATCTATCCTTTGTATATATATTATATATCATATCGTATTTTAAACTTCCTAAAACAATATAAAATACAAAAATATTTTCTTTTTCTTTCTATATATATAAAAGATAAATAATCACAAAAATACTCTTCGCACCCCTCCTGAGTTTCCTTTTCTTCTAGGATCCTTATACGCGTCTTAGTGCATGCGCACTCGTTCTACAAGGTCATCAAGTCCTCTTCGTGAGCTTGTAGCCATACCTCGAAGAAGTCGTAGACGTTCTGCTCCCTCAGTCGTACCCGAGATACGTACTGAACCAAAAATTCCTGTCAAAATGACAGAAGAACAAACGATGAACGAACTTCTCCAGGCACCCACCGATGGGTACGGAGATGCCATTGTTGTTCCAGCCATCGTAGCTGAGAACTTTGAACTTAAAACAGGGTTAATAAACCTAGTGACAGCACGTCAATTCTATGGTTTTGATAGGGACGATCCTCACTATCACATTCGGTGGTTCAATAAAATCACATCCACCTTGAAATGTAAAAACGTCCCTGAGGATGCAATCAAACTTCTTCTTTTCCCGTTTTCTCTCGATGGGCCTGCCAGGATCTGGCTTGACAAACAACCCCCTAAGTCGATTGAAACGTGGGAAGATTTAGTACAGAAGTTTGTGCATAAATTTTATCCTCCTTCAAAAACTACGAATCTCCGTAATGAAATCATGAAATTCACACAACATTATGATGAAACATTCAGTGAATCATGGGATCGTTTTAAGGAAATGCTACGCAACTGTCCTCATCATGGATTTACTGAGTTGATATATCTGGATACTTTCTATAATGGCATAAGACAAGCTGATCAAGATTCTCTTAATTCCTCCGCGGGAGGTAATTTTTTAAATCGAACAACAAAGGATGCTTTAGCCATTATAGAGAACAAAGCTGAGGTCCGTACCTCAAGAAACAAACCAGTTGCTTCCAAAGCAAGTGATTCACCTTCTACTTCATCTCCCATGACTCAAACTGTTGACAATACTCAGTTTGCTCAACTCATGGATGCTCTTAAAAATTTAACTCTTAACCAAAAGAAAGAGCCATCTACACATGCTGAAGTCAAAAAGATTGAACCATGTGTCACTTGTGGTGGTCCTCATGCTTACTACAACTGTACTGCCACCGATGGCAATGCATTTGAAGTTGATGCTCTAGCCGGTAATTTCAATCAAGGTGGTAACCAATACCATCCTCAAGCTGAAACAAATTACCGTGCTAATAACCAAGAGGGACCATCAGGATCATATCAACCCAACAATTCAAATAGGTCTAATCCTAATCAGCCAAGAGGGCAATATAACCAAAATCAATATCGTACTCAGAACAATCAAATTATTCCTGTTCAATACCCTCCTCATAGGGGAAATTCAAATTCTAATCAAGGGTATTCAGCTCCTAATAATCAAATGGTTTCGTTCCAAGAATCTCAATCTGCTGAACTAGCTAATCACATCAAGGCTACTGATGCTAAAATGAGAGTGGTTCAAAACCAAATCTCCAATTTGAAGAATGAATTTGATTCTTCAATTGCGAAGAATAATCATGAGCTGAAGAACGATCTTAAGAGTATGATATCTGATTTAGTGAAACAACTCGTTCCACCTTCCACCTCGGGAAGTCTCCCGGGTAATACTGTTGCGAATCCTAGGGGTGAACTCAAAGCTGTCACTACACATAGTGATACAGCTCAAGATGGACCAACCATGGTGACAAAGGACCCGATACTTCCTTCTAATAACGGAAGTACTCATTATGTCCAAACCACGGTTGTCCCAAACTCTATGCCCCCAATTACTCCTACATCATCAAGAATAGATCCCACTCTTTCACGATTCACGGTTAAAAGTTTGTCAAGCAATCTTTATGACCAAAGGGCAGCTATGACTTATTCTCATATGCTTAATGCTTCCCGAAAGAGTGTACTTGACGATAGTGATGATGAGGAGGATTCCAACATCATCAAAGCTATCACCACTCGTAGTGGTGCTGCTTATGAGGGACCCTCTACTCCTATTCCACCACCGTTATACGATGTGGAAAAAGAGAACGAGGTTGCCAAGGACCAGGTGCAAACTCCAAGCCCACGAAGTACCGCACACGTCCAACCGCAAGTTGTCTCTCGAAAGAGAACCAAACCAGGAATTGTCTTTGAGACTGATGAAATTCCTGAGCCTACTGTCCCTAAATCCAAACCTTTTAAGCCTACCCTGCCTTACCCTTCACGCTTGAATGAGCAAGAGCACCGCGAGAGGTCTAATTACCAAACGGACAAACTCTTGCAAATCTTTAAAGATTTGCAATTTGACATAAGTCTTGCGGATGCTGTAATCTTGATGCCCAAGTTTGCATCAACAATCAAACAGTTGTTAAACGACAAGGAAAAACTGGTTGAATTGGCAAAAACTTCTCTAAATGAGAACTGCTCTGCAGTTATCTTAAAGAAGCTTCCCGAGAAGCTTGGAGATCCTGGGAAATTTATCTTACCTTGTGAATTTCCAGGAATGGTTACATGCAACGCCTTGGCCGATCTGGGCGCCAGCATCAACCTGATGCCTAATTCAGTATGGAAGAAACTTTCTCTTCCTAAACTTACCCCTACCTGCATGACTCTTGAGCTTGCAGATCGTTCCGTATCTATGCCCCTCGGTATTGCCGAGGACGTATTTGTGAAAGTAGGGAAATTCCATTTTCCAGCTGACTTTGTGGTTGTTGAATTCAATGCTGATCCTAGGATTCCTCTCATTCTTGGACGAGGATTCTTAAGAACGGGCCACGCTCTTATAGATGTATTTGAGCGTAAGATCACATTGCGTATGGGTCATGAGGCTATTACCTTTAACCATGATCAAACTTCGAGATACTCCTCAAACTATAACTCTGAATCGGTTAACCGAATCGATGTCATTGATGTTGCCTCACAGGAGTATTCTCAAGAAGATCTTGGTTATGTTCTTAATTTGGTGAGTGGTGATCCTACTCCGTTGTCTCATTCCATCATTTCCGACTCTCCATCTTCCCTCACTCTGGTTGAGGAAAGTGATTCTATTATGGATGAGATTGATGATTATCTCAATCTGGATACATTTCTTCCTGGTATTGATGATACCGAGAGTAATCAGGAGGAAGATGTTATTCTTCTTCTTGAACAAATGATGTACCCAGAAAATTATCCCACCCTCCCTCCCAAACAACTTCATAAAGAGGAATCCAAATCAGTTGAAAAAACTGATAAAATTCCTGAGATCAAGCATAAGACCTCTCCTCCTTCACTTAAATTTCAAATTCTTGAGGAGGAAGTTCTTGTGATTACTGCTGTTCTGATCTCCCTACTACCCTTCACCTACTCGGTGATTTCTCCTTCTCTTCACTCATTCGGGAGTGAAGATGTTACCTTTGACCCTGGAATCTGCCATATAACATTGGTTTAGAGCCAGATACTTCCCCATGGATTTTTCAATTGCTTTTTCTCCTAACCTGTTCAGGAGATCTTTATTACAGTTAACCGTTCACAAGCGGTTAGCTTGCGTGATAAACCTGACAGTTTGGGAGGAAAGAAATCAAATACGGGGTCGAGTCCAGCTAGTGACTCGGAAATCAAAAACACTAGTACAAACATGGGTTTTCACCCGTGTGTAACACCCAAGTGTGGGGGAGATGCCTCACATGTTGTATATATGTAAATTTCTTAAAAAAAAAAAAAAAAAAAAAAAAAAAAAAAAAAAAAAAAAAAAAAGTACATATAGTGATAGCTTCTATTTAAGAAGTTTTATCTAAAAAATATATATGTATGTATATACACTTTAAATAAAGGCTAAGAGTATTTTTCCTTTTACGTTCTAAGTTCGGTTTAACACCCGGTACTTTGAATATTGAGGGCAATATTCAGTTCTAAGTGTGGGGGGGGGATTCTCACGAATTCAAACACATGTTCCATCAGGAACCCCCATTTTAGCCAAAAATTTTAAAATTTTTTCTCACTTAGAACGCAATAAATGGTAATCAGTCCACCATGTCTAACCCACATAAGGATTGGCTAATCCTGGAGCAAACGGCTCTAGGTAAAGATAACTCAAACCCGTTTATGGCTTGCAATTTGCCCAAAATTGTATGGTTCCTCAACTCCCCATTATCCTCAAAAGCTAATGAGTTGGCTAGCCCGCAAGATTATGGCTTGTGGTTAAGGCAGTGAAACATAATTGGTAATCAACTCACCAAGATGTTGACTATTCCATCAAGAGTTGGCTAGTCCAGAAGCAAACGGCTTTTGGTAAAGACTAATCAAATCCGTTGACAGCTGGTGGTTTGCTCAAAATCACACGGTTATCAGGTGTGCCACAGTTCTTACACCTGGCTACTCCAGAAGTGATGGCTTTTGGTAAAGAGTTCTTTGAAATCCATTAAAACTTCATAAAATATTGCTAGGGACTAGCAATAGTTTAGTGTGGGGGATTGATGAGTGTCTAAATACTCATCATTTCTGTCACAATTAAGCTATAAAACATATGAAAACATACAGATTTGCCTCATAATACGGGAAATATCATCAAATTGTGTTTTTAGGTGTTAAAGTGCATAAGGGATGAAAACTGATGAAAAACATGCAAAACATACATAATTTACAGTTTCAGTCCCTGAACTTTGATAAATTGGCAAAACTAGTCCCTAGTCAATCAAAACTTGTACAAATGTCATTTTAGGTCCTTGGGATACAAAAGTTGTAATAAATTATCCTTTGAAGTTTAAAATCATAAAATTACAACTTTGGTCCCTCATCTTTGGAAAACTGTCAAAAATAGTCCTTAAGGTTTTAAAATTGGAAATTAATCAAAATAAACATTGTACTATTCATATTTGACATAATTGGTCCTAATGAGAAAAGTTTTGAGAAATACAAGTTTGGTCCCTGGAGTTTGTGGTATTGACAGTTTTGGTCCCTAAGGTTCTAAAATGGAAAATTATTCACTTGTGGTCCTTGTACTAATGATAAATTGCAGATTCAGTCCTATTGATAAAGTTTGGAAAGTTGTCAACAAAAGCCCTCAAGAAATCAGCTTTGGCAATTTTAACCCTTGGGCTCATTATACAAACCGGACCCTTTGTATTTTTATTAAACCAAAACCAAATCCAACAATCCAGTCCAATCTAGTTATAACCCCAGTCCAGTCCACCACTTGGGCCCAACTTACCAACCGGCCCACTTCCCTTTGTAAAATAAATAAAACAAACACCCCGTCTCCTCTTCTTCTTCCACATCCCTCCCCCTCCACCTGTAACTTACCACCTCATCCTTTCCAGCTCACCCCTATCTTCCTATCCTCTCACCCACTCCTCCACCACCTCTGTCAGACTAACCCCCCACAATAAATGCCATTCCCACCCAAAACCACCACTGTTCACATACTACCCACAGAATTGAGCAATACTGCCCCAACTTGGTCCAAAATTACACCAAACGTGTCCCCTACACCTCCACATTACAACAAGAAGCTTTAATTGTCCTAAAACCGCCTCAATTCCACGTGTAAGAAATTGGCGCCAAATCCTAGTTTGAATGGTCAGGATCAATTGCTCAGTTTCAATGGCTTAGATGAAGTGGGATGTTATCTTTGACCAAGTTGGATGAGAAAGAGTGATAAATACAGAAGGAAGACAGAAGAGAAGACTATCATAATTGTAAACTAGTTTATGATCACTATAGCTTAATCAAATTAGTTGTCACTAGTAGTGTAATCTTTCAAATTCTGTTGTAAAAGTGTTGTTACCTTTGCTAAAGTGTAATAACAAACTTGGTTTACTCAGTTTTAATCTATCTTTTAAGTTTTCAGTTAATCTCACTTTGTTCCATTTTCATTTCAAGTCTCTTTAATTCTGGTTGAATGGTTGTTGTTTAAAAGATCTCATTAACACTACTTAGCTCTCAGTAAGCTATTGCAAGCTTTTGAACCTTGTTAACCAACAATAATTCATAATTTAGGAAAATACCATAGAAAATAGAAAATAATTAAAAAAATAAGAGTTACTGTAGAAGAAGCTTGGAGCAAAGCTATTCTGGATTGCTTTGGGTATTAGTGCTTAGTGGTAAGCAATAGGAAGGTTCTCAGTTCTTGGTTCTCAGTTGTGGCATAAACTCAAGTTGTAAGTTCATTTCTTGATTTTTGGCATAACATGTTCTTGTTCTTATCTTAGTATAATTTCTCTTGATTCATGCTTAGTTGATGTTAGTTATTGGTAATCTAAAGTAAAATCAGTAGGTTGTTAGTTAAAAATCATAGTTACTAGTTGTTAGTATTAGACAGTCAAAATAAGTAAAGTAGTGATTCATAGTTATAGTTGTTAAATCTGTGTTAATTGTGTCTATCTGATCTTATTTCATCATAATTAAGTGTTAGGAGTCAATTACATGGTTTAAATCAGTGCTATACAACACTAATCAAAAGAATACCCTTGCTAAAGTGTGTTTGGATCAAGCTGTTTCACTTGGTGTATGCCTGTTATTGTGATTAATACTTGTTTGTGCATGTTTATCTAGATCAATATAGTTCATATCTGTCATAATAAGTAGGTCTCATTAGTGTAAAAGTCAAAAGTAGCTTCAATCTAATCTATCTGTTAACTGTGTAGTGTAATCAGTTCCATATTCATCACACTAGCTTAGAAGTTGATACTCTAGCTTAATTTAGCTTCATTACATCATAATATAACATACTCAGTTAGTAAATTAGGATCAAAGCTCAGCTAAGTCAACTTAGTTGTAAAAATCAAAAAGTCAATTTTCAGCTTACATGTTTTTTTGAATAAACTTTGGAATTAAATTGTGAGTTTGTTAATTGGTATTAGAATCTGAGCTTGTAGGTTTATTTAGTCTTGTTGCTGAACTACTTGTTACTATTTTTATTAATTTTTATCTATTTGATTAAAGTGCTTAATCTGTGCTTATTATTAAGTGATTTCTCACAAATATCCCCTGTGCACAGTCAAACCACCTACTTTCATAAGCTTGTACAAGCTTGTGTAGTGAGTGCTATTCTGTGTATTTTGGATCTTTGGGATGCCCATGTGGCTAGTTATTTAAGTAAGTGCTTATTTGTCCTTTAATTGCTTATTTGGTCTGCTTATCTGCTTAAACTTGTGCTATCAAAATAACTTATACACTGAGCATTCAGTGTAAACAACTAAATTCATAAGCTCATCACTGAGCTTTGGCTTGTGAACTAAGGTTCTTTTAGAAGCTAAGCAGTCCATATATCAAGTTCAAGCTTAATTTCTCATTTTCAAACCCTTTTACTAGGGCTGCTCTTAGCTTGAAGCTTGTTCATTCACTCAGTTATCTGAGTGAACCAGTCAACTTACCCAACTTCATAAGCCTCTCAAAAGCTACTCAGTGGTCCCCACTGATCAAGCTTTGGCATTTTGGAATCCTTACTAGCCCATCTTCACACTTCAGCAATCAATAAGTTCTATTGAGCTTATTTCATAATCTCAATTTGTCCATCTTGGTTGTCTGTCAAGGGTGTTTGGATCTCAGCTTTATTGGAAATACTCATAAGCTTATTTCAAGCTTATTAGCTTAATCCAGTAAACACACTTGTTCATACTTATTAATATACTATATATATATATATATTACTAATCTTTTATTTTCTTTCTTAAGCTTGTTTTAAAGCTTGTAATAAGTTTTCAAGCTTATTTTCACTCACTCACTTAACTGAGTGCATCAGTTTGGACCCCTCACTTCCCAAGCTCTTTCTGAGCTTATCACTGGGTCCCACACCATAAAACTTGGTTCTCCCAACCCCCCTCCTACCAGGCTTGAATCATTGACCCTTTGTTTGGCCTAGATCATAGTGGACCCCACTTGGTTTTACCTTCCAAAGTTGTCCCCTTTTCTGTCTCAGAATCAAATAAGCAAGTGCTTATTTGTGTTCTTTGGCTTATTCAAGTTACTAATTTGGTTGAATCTTGTTTAGTATTGTATAAGTAACTTATTGGAACCAGAATCTACCCTAGTGGACCCCACATAAGCTCATTTGAGCTTATTTCCTTCAAAGTCAACTTAAAAGTCAACTGTCAAGGGTAATAAGCACTTTCAGTGCTTATTCTGTGTTTCCAAGCTTGTTGTTTTTGTATTAATTTCTTATTTTAAGTATTTTAATAGTTTTATAAAAGAAAAACCACAAAAAGCCAAAAATACTTATAGTGATAGCTTCTATTTAATAGAAACTATCTATTTAATTTTCTTTTTAGCTTATTTATAAACACTTCTGTATTTTTATATTTTTATTAAATCTCTTTTATATTAAAGTACTTTTATAAATTTTTATAGATTTTTCTTTTGTCATCTAGTAATAATTAGAATTAATTTTAGTTTAATTAATAATTAATTAATATTAAATAACTAAATAGTATAATTATATTTTATTAAGTACTACATAGTTTTTATAATTTTTCTAGCTTTTATATAAGTTATAATATTTTTAGGAATTTTTATAGATTTTTTACTGTTCATATTCTAGTATTTTTAATTTAATTAGTTTAAATAGTTAATAATTAATTAAATAGTTAATAATTAATAATATATAGATAATAAGTGTAATAAATATATTTTTATTTTTAAAATAAGTTTTATAGTATTTTAGATTTTTCTAAGTTTTAATTTTATTTTTCTAAGCTTATTTTACATTTTCTAATTAAATAGTGTATTATTAAATAGTTTTAATAGTTTTTAATTAATAATAAATAATATAATAGTTAAATAAATAATTTTCTTTTTCTAATAATTTTCTTTTATTCTTAGGATCTCAAATATAAATTTCACATTTGTGGGGTTTATACTGATCACTTTTTACTTTTATTTTTGTACGTTTACGTTTAATTTAATTTAAACGTACGTTTTTTATACCTTTTACGTTTCTAGGGTTTTTGATCGTACTTATCAGTTGATATAACTCATTTGAGTTATTTATACTCTTAATACTGTGACAAATCAATCATAACCCTATTCCTGATCAACCAACTTTATAACACATACGTTCAATCACAGGATATCACAACCTCGTTGGGGAATAAACGACCCGGGAATATAACTGTACTACCTCGGATTATTGTATTTGCCTAGATTGTTTGACTTTTAGAGTTGACCAATATCCTTGGTCAAAAATATAAGTTGACTGTTTCAGGTGAATCAAGGACCATTACGGTTATCTTAGGTCATATGGGAAGGCTATTTTAGATACAAATCCAGGTTTTACTGTAAAGATTGGAGTAACTGTAAATCCAGACGATAAAACGTATTTTGATAGATTCTACATATGTTTAAAGGGATTGAAAGATGGATGGAAATTGGGTTGTAGAAAAATTATAGCTTTAGATGGGTGTTTTCTTAATAAGCCAAATGTCGGTGAAATCTTGACTGTCATTGGTCGCGAAACAAACAATCACATATTTCCTGTAGCATGGGCAGTCATAAATGTGGAAAACAAGGACAACTGGATTTGGTTTCTTGACTTACTTGGGGGTGATCTTCATATGCCTACTGGTAATGAATTGACCCTCGTGTCTGATCAACACAAGGTAAGTCTACGTATTGAAACATCTTTATTGTTAACTGTTGTGTATATTGTTACTTGTTATGTATTTTTATTGATATTGTTAACTGTTATGATATTGTTACTTGTTACTTGTTTGTTAGGGACTTATTGAAGCCGTAAAAGAGGTGATGCCACACGTTGAGCATAGACAATGTGCGAGGCACATTTATGAAGGGTTTAGGAAGCTGTATAATGGTCTTGAGTTCAGGCTACTGTTTTGGGCTGCTTCAAAGGCAACATACACTGGAAGGCTTAACAAAGTCATGGAGAAAATCAAGAAAGCCAATCCAAATGCGTATGACTATCTGATAAAGAAAGATCCAAAAACATGGTCAATGGCATATTTCCATATTGGCACAAACTGCGAAGCTATGGAAAATGGATTTAGTGAGTGTTTTAACTCGGTAATTCTAATAGTAAGGAATACGCCAATAATAACTGATGAGTGCTCAAACACTCATCATTTTTGGTCAAATCTGAACTGCAAAATATACTAAAACACTCAGAAATGCATCATAATACTGAAAATATTTCAAAATTGTGTTTTATATGTTTTAGATGCAAAATGAGTAAAAACAAATGAAAAACGTACAAAGTTTGCATAATTGGCAGTTTCAGTCCTTCAACTTTCAAATTTTGGCAAAAATAGTCCCTGAGCACATATTTTAAAAGAAAAGTCACCAAAGGTCCTTTTGAAATCATAAGTTGTCATATTTAGTCCTTTGGTGAAAATTTCAAAAAGTTTTGAGAATTTGCAAATTAGTCCCTGAAGTTTCAAAAATGACAAAAATGGTCCCTGGGTTTTCAAAAATGGAAAATTATCATTCGAAGCCCTTGTACTATTCTAACTTGGCAAAATAAACCCTTTTTGATAACTTTTGGAAATTTACAATTTCACCCCCTAAAAATCCAAAATTTACACAAATGGTCCCCGGGTGTTGAAAATTGGAAAAATTGCATCCTTGGTCCTTGGGTTAATGGAGTGTGGCATGAATGGTCCCTTGGAATAACTTTGAATAGTTGGCAGAAGTTACCCTCAAAGTTTCAGCAAATTACACATATGGTCCTTGTGGTATTTTTAAGTTACAAAACAATTGGACCCTTGTTATTTCTATAAACCAAACACAAACTAAGCCTGGTCCAAACAAATACCCAAGCCCAAAAATACCCGGCCCACCTTTTTAAATAAAAAAACACCACCCTAGTCAACCCAGGTCAAACCTCCACCCTTATCCTTTCCCTCCCCTGGATTCTCGCCTGCAAAACCACCCACCTTCACCACTTTCTCTGCTAATCCCACTCACTTATGCCGCCCTCCAAACACATAAGACAACGATCATTAATTGCTCTTAGAACCCTCCAAGTAACCCAGGGAGTAGTTATAGAGTTTTTGGGCGCCAAAAATATTGAGGGGTCAAGATTAACCCTGAGCCATCCAACGGCTCAAGAGTGTGGTGGGAAGTATTCAGTGGGTCAAACAAACCCTAAAGGGTCACTATAAAGGAGAAAAGAAGGAGCAGTGATGGAGAGTGGTTTTTTAGTCAATTTTAGAGTCGAAATTAGTGTAATTTAAAATTCAAGTTGTATTTTTAGTGTAAAATAGTTGTAATCAACAACCTTAATATAATATTAACTTTTTATGAATTTAATTTCAAGTTTTATTTAGTAAATCCATATTTGGCAATTTTTTAATGAAACTGACAATTCATTTGGAATTGTTAAATGATCTTGTTTCTTAGTTCCATAAGCTCAAATTAGTTTAAATAATAGCTTATTGTTAGAGTTATTAGTTAAATTCTGTTTTAAATAGATAAACAATCTTGGTCAAACTTAGTCAACAACAGGTTATGATCCTGGGTTCATGAGATTCTAGTTATTATTCATGCTTAATGGTGATGTGTAAGCCTATCCAAAGATAGGTTTAGGTTGGTGTTTCACCTATTTCAGTCAGGATTCCAAGATTGTAAGCTTCTCTTTTATTCTTAGTTCTTCAACACATGTTACTAGTTTGATAATACCAATTGGTTGTTGTTCAAGTTCACTGTTCTAATTAGTTTGTCTTATACATAATTGAGCTTCTGTGATCAATAATATACATTTGGTAGCTGGTTTCATTGTTTTATAATTTGTACTGTCTTGATGTAGTGGACCTGTGATTTTGAGATCTAAGTGTTCTTTGTAAAATTTAAATGTTCAGTTATCTTTAAATAAGTTTAGGAAACCTGTTTAATTCATAAAATTAGTAGGTTTAAGCTTTAAACTTACAATGTTAGTGAAAACAGACCAGTTAAGGTGTGTTTGGTTCAAGCTGCAAATCTGTGTTCCACTTAGGTTTAGGAGTGACATTTGGTATCAACAGCTTCCATTAGGTCAATGTAGTGTAAGTTAAGCATAAAATCCATAGGGTTAGTGTAAAAAGTCAAAATTGGCTTTTTAATTCCCCCACAGCTCCACTGTGGGAGTTTTAGCATTCAAATTCTCTCATATCAATTCATAGGTAGATGTTTTAGCTTAATTGGATCCTATCATAGTCTAATATAACACCTTCAATCAGTAAAGTTAGATCATAATCCACCAAAGTCAAAGTTCAAAGTTTTCACAAAAAGTCAATTTGCCTTTTCATGCAAAAAGTCAGATATTAGGATAATTTTGGTGATTTTTGTGTTGAGTATTAGACTTTCATCTTTTGTGAGATCATTATGTACCAGCTCAACTTTGAGGTCTCACCTCTCTTTGATTTTTAAGAATTTTCCCTTGGGCCCCACACCCCAAGCAACACAGCTGCAGGGCAAGCCACCCCCTGCTGCAGCAGCACAACAGCCAAACCACCACCTTTGGTGGTGGTTTCTGGCCACCTCAGTTGTTCCCAATGCCCCATTTTTGGTCCCTTCAACCCCCCTCCTACCCCTCTTCAGGTTTTGACCTTTAGTTTGACCTTAGAACCTGTGGACCCCACCTGGAACCACCCCTGAATCTTGTCCCAATTCTGAGTGGGATGTTTGGTATTTGGGATTAGCTTATCGGCTTATTGGCTTTTCCAATGGTCTAATCTTGTTTCTCCAAACTTATTCTGGTCCATACAACTTATTTACAGCTTATTTTACCTTTGTGGGCCCCCCTTTGCTGCTCAAACCAAACTTTGCCCATGACAGTTGACCAAAGTCAACTATCAAAGCTTTTAAGCTCTCAAGTGCTTATTTTTTATTTCTAAAAAAGTTATTTTCACAGAAGTTTTATGTTTTAAGTAGTTTTAGAGTTTTGTAAAAGAAAAATCAAGAAAAACCAATTTAATAATAAGTGATAGTTTCTATTTGATGTAATTTAAATTTAAATTTTCATTTTTAGATTTTTATTAAGTACTTGGCATTTTTATATTTTTATTAATTACCTTTTATATTAAATTAATTTTATTAAATTTCTCAGATTTTTATTTTATCATTTAGTATTTATTAGATTTAATTTTAGTTTTATTAATTATTAATTAATATTAAGTGTTAAATAGCATAATTAATTTTAATAAAGTAACACCTAGTTTTTATATTTTTTCTAGCTTTTATATAATAATATAATTTTAGGAATTTTTCTAGAATTTTTACTGTTCATTTTCTATTTTTTATAATTTAAAATAGCTTAATTAGGTAATTAATATTTAATTAGTAATTAATTAATAGAAAAATCAAAAAAAGACAAAATTACATAGTTTTAATTTTAAAACTTGTTTTTAGTTATTTTATAATTTTATAAAATTAATTTTCACTTTTTTAGTATTTAATTAATATTATATTGTATTTAAGTATTTTAAATATTAATAATAAGTATTAAATAGTATTTAATTAATAATAAATAATTAATTAGTGTAAAAATTCATTTTAATTTTCTAAAAATTTTCTTTTATCCTTTAGTTTGTAAAAAAGTCATTATCACCCCTTGGGGGTTTTCAGATTTCAGTTTTCACGTTTTATTTTGTACGTTTACGTTATTTAAATGTAAACGTACGCATTTTAGGTTTAAATTGTTTCTAGTTTTTCTGATTTCACAGTCTTATTCATATAGCTTGTTTAAGCTATTTCTTTGTAGATTCCTTAGTATAACCAATCACAATCCCCTTTCTGTCCAAATTCACCCGATCACAAATCCGTTTGATAACCATCACACCTCGTCGGGACATAACGACCCGGGGAAACCCTATACTTCAACGGAGATTGACTCTGAGTAGTTTGACTTGGTTGACCATTCACCTGGTCAATTAGGTTGACCGTTTGGAGCCAATCAAAATTTGGCGCCGCTGCCGGGAAGGTTGTGCGCGTTATTCTAAAACAGTTTTCAGATTAGTGAATCGGGATATACATCCATTGTATATTTACCATCCTTTGTTCATATTTTCTTATTATAAAAACAAAATGGTTCACGAAAACATTTTAAAATCAGTTTTCAACGAACACAAAAAGATTTTCTTTCTTATTTGTACAAAATATTTATCCAAAAACCCAAAAATATTCACCTTTACCCTCTCACATCTTTGATTCTTCATTCCTTACCCTCTGTAAACCTTTGATTCTTTCATATGTCGTATCCACACCATTACGGTTGCCAATGGTGTGGTGGTCCTCATAATGGTGGGAATTGTCCCGGCTGTAGCATGGTAGAGTCAGGAGATGGGTCTGTCTATAACCAGGATCCCTATTCTCACCATGACACATCTGATTCATCCTACCAGCCACCACATCATGAGATACTGACATATCTGTGTGAGTTTTGTGGAGGTCCTCACCAAGGATTTGAGTGTCAAGCCGGAAACACGTTTGTCTATGAACAATTTTCCAGTGATGCTCAGAACTTTGGTTATGACCAATATCCATAAGATTCACCAGTCCAGACTCAACAGTTTTACTGTTGTGATTACTGTGGAGGTCCACACTTCAGCTCAGATTGTCAAACGGGGAATCCATATCCTTGTGACAATTTTGACACACCTTATTATGACCAACCTCCACAGTACCAAATGAATCAAGCACTTCTTCCAGAAATGCAAAATATGATGAAAATCATTGATGAACTTAAGGGTTTAGTTAAAGACTTTGCCCAAAGACATACTCATCAAAAATCAATAGAAGAATTGCTAGCTGAAGAGCAAGCTGCTAGAATAAATTCCCAAGATGCCTATGAAAAATCTGTGAGGGAATCAATTGCAAAAGAAAAAGTAGCCAGATCTAGCTCTCAGTTCTATTTTATTCTTGATGACAGTGATGATGAAGATACACTTGATATTCTTCAATTTTATAAAACTTCATCAAGTTCATCAGTGGATATCCCTGTAGTTGAGATTCCATCTCAAACAACTGCTATCACTCCCGAAGTTCACACTCACTCTCTGAACATGGGGGATGAGCATCTTGACACTGTTCCTGAAAAGGAATCGGACGAATTCATAAAGTCTAGTGTTGAGAACCTTGTCCCAATCCCAAGAGAGTCACAGGGAATTCTTGAGCATATGTGTGATCTTCCTTCCCCTCTTGAGTGTTCAAACGATCATTTTGAGACTTTCTCAGATTTTAATGATGATTGTACATCTCATGGAGACATTGAGTATATTGAGGCATCACTCCCACAGTCTGATGCTAATCCTCTTCTTGAGGAGTTCGCCGATGAACTTACTCACATCAATCCACTTTCATTGGAAAGTGATGATGGTCTCCTCGACTTTGAAGCTGATCTTGGAGAAATTGAAAGTCTCCTTTATCATGATCCGTCACTCACTTCTTATCCCAGCAGTCCAATAGAGAATGTTAATCTCTTTGTTCCCGAAACATTCAATACTACTCTCACCAATCCTCTATTTGAATTTGAATCTGAATTCACTTTGATTTCTGATAATCCACTCTTTGATATTCAGAATGAGGATTGTGATGAGTCTATTTCGGAACATGAGTTCACAGATCCACATCTTGTGAATTATTCTCTTCATGAGGAGTTCTTCGGTGAACTCACTCATCATATCATGACTCCTCCGGAGTTTGATAGCCCGGGGGGAGATGCACTCAATCATGAGAATTTGCAAATTCCCACCCACCCTCCCGGGATGTTTTTGAGCTTAACCCTTGAAATCCAAATTCAGGCTAATGAGCCTACTCTCGAGGAAGAAGATCTTATCATGATTTTCATCATGGTTTTCTTCCTTTTCTTCACCTACAGGGTGACTTCTCTTGTTCTTCACTCCTTCGGGAATGAAGATACCATCTTTGATCCCGGCATTTTCATGTATCATTATCTTGAGCCGGATACTTATCTCATCAGTGTGGAACTTTCACGTGCTTCAAATGTTTGTCCAAACATCTTGAATGAAAGTCCGATGGAGATTGTTTCTTCCACATCATGCTTCCCCAAGGACAAATAAATTCGGGGTCGAGTCAAGCTAGCGACTCGGTAAACAAAAACAGAAGCATGCATATAGGGTTTTCACCCTAAGTGTGGGGGAATTACCCCTACTATGGTTACTTATAAAGTGAAAAAGCAAAAATGGTGTTTCCACATTTAGCTTGTAATGTTGCCCTTTTCTGTTCAAAGAGTCGGCATAATAGCCGGGACTTTGAATATTGAGGACAATATTCATTCTAAGTGTGGGGGGGTATTCTAGCGAATTTTATCACATTTTACCATCTAATACCCCCGTTTTTGGCCAAAAATCTCAAAAAAAATTTTAAAAAAATTTCCACTTGAGTTCAAAAATTTTTGTGGTTATCAGTCCGCCATGTCTAAACGACAAAAGGATTGGCTAATCCAGGAGCAAACGGCTCTTGGTAAAGATACATCAAATCCGTTGATGGCTTGCAATTTGCCCAAAAATTGTATGGTAAATCAACTCGCCATATCCCAAAACGTGAATGAGTTGGTTAGCCCGCAAGATTATGGCTTGTGGTAAAGGCAGTGGAAAAACCATAATTGGTAATCAGCTCACCAAGATGTTGATTATTCCATCAAGAGTTGGCTAGTCCAGAAGCAAAAGGCTTTTGGTAAAGACTAATCAAATCCGTTGACAGCTGGTGGTTTGCTCAAAATCACATGGTTATCAGGTGGACCATAGTTCTTACTTGAATCGATACATCTAGCTACTCCAGAAGTGATGGCTTTTGGTAAAAAGTTTAAAATTCATTAAATTTTCAAAACAGTTATTCCTAGGGACTAGCAATATTTTAGTGTGGGGATTGATGAGTGCTCAAACACTCATCATTTTTGGTCAAATCTGAACTGCAAAACATACAAAAACACTCAGAAATGCATCATAATACAGAAAATATTTCAAAATTGTGTTTTATATGTTTTATATGCAAAATGAGTAAAAACAAAAGAAAAACGTACAAAGTTTGCATAATTGGCAGTTTCAGTCCCTCAACTTTTAAAAATTGGCAAAAATAGTCCCTGAGCACATATTTTAAAAGAAAAGTCACCAAAGGTCCTTTTGAAATCATAAGTTGTCATATTTAGTCCTTTGGTGAAAAATTCAAAAAGTTATGAGAATTTGTAAATTAGTCCCTGAAGTTTCAAAAATGGCAAAAATGGTCCCTGGGTTTTCAAAAATGGAAAATTATCATTCAAAGCCCTTGTACTATTCTAACTTGGCAAAATAAACACTTTTTGATAACTTTTGGAAATTTACAATTTCACCCCCTAAAAATCCAAAATTTACACCAATGATCCCCGGGTGTTGAAAAATGGAAAAATTGCATCCTTGCTCCTTGGGTTAATGGAGTGTGGCATGAATGGTCCCTTGGAATAACTTTGAACAGTTGGCAGAAGTTACCCTCAACATTTCAGCAAATTACACATATGGTCCTTGTGGTATTTTTAAGTTACAAAACAATTGGACCCTTGTTATTTCTATAAACCAAACACAAACTAAGCCTGGTCCAAACAAATACCCAAGCCCAAAAATACCCGGCCCACCTTTTTAAATAAAAAAACACCACCCTAGTCAACCCAGGTCAAACCTCCACCCTTATCCTTTCCCTCCCCTGGATTCTCGCCTGCAAAACTACCCACCTTCACCATTTTCTCTGCTAATCCCACTTACTTATGCCCCCTCCAAACACATAAGATAACAAGCATTAATTTCTCTTAGAACCCTCCAAGTAACCCAGGGAGTAGTTATAGAGTTTTTGGGCGCCAAAAATATTGAGGGGTCAAGATTAACCCTGAGCCATCCAACGGCTCAAGAGTGTGGTGGGAAGTATTCAGTGGGTCAAACAAACCCTAAAGGGTCACTATAAAGGAGAAAAGAAGGAGCAGTGATGGAGAGTAGTTTTTTAGTCAATTTTAGTGTCGAAATTAGTGTAATTTAAAATTCAAGTTGTATTTTTAGTGTAAAATAGTTGTACTCAACAACCTTAATGTAATATTAACTTTTTATGAATTTAATTTCAAGTTTTATTTAGTAAATCCATATTTGGCAATTTTTGAATGAAACTGACAATTCATTTGGAATTGTTAAATGATGTTGTTTCTTATTTCCATAAGCTCAAATCAGTTTAAATAATAGCTTATTGTTAGAGTTATTAGTTAAATTCTGTTTTAAATAGATAAACAACCCTGGTCAAACTTAGTCAACAACAGGTTATGATCCTGGGTTCATGAGATTCTGGTTATTATTCATGGTTAATGGTGATGTGTAAGCCTATCCAAAGATAGGTTTAGGTTGGTGTTTCACCTATTTCAGTCAGGATTTCAAGATTGTAAGCTTCTCTTTTATTCTTAGTTCTTCAACACATGTTACTAGTTTGATAATACCAATTGGTTGTTGTTCAAGTTCACTGTTCTAATTAGTTTTTCTTATGCATAATTGAGCTTCTGTGATCAATAATATACATTTGGTAGCTGGTTTCATTGTTTTATAATTTGTATTGTCTTGATGTAGTGGACCTGTGATTTTGAGATCTAAGTGTTCTTTCTAAAATTTCAATGTTCAGTTAGCTTTAAATAAGTTTAGGAAACCTGTTTAATTCATAAAATTAGTAGGTTTAAGCTTTAAACTCACAAAGTTAGTGAAAACAGACCAGTAAAGGTGTGTTTGGTTCAAGCTGCAAATCTGTGTTCCACTCAGGTTTAGGAGTGACATTTGGTATCAACAACTTCCATTAGGTCAATGTAGTGTAAGTTAAGCATAATATCCAGAGGGTTAGTGTAAAAAGTCAAAATTGGCTTTTTAATTCCCCCACAGCTCCACTGTGGGACTTTTAGCATTCAAATTCTCTCATATCAATTCATAGGTAGATGTTTTAGCTTAATTGGATCCTATCATAGTCTAATATAACACCTTCAATCAGTAAAGTAAGATCATAATCCACCAAAGTCAAAGTTCAAAGTTTTCACAAAAAGTCAATTTGCCTTTTCATGCAAAAAGTCAGATATTAGGAGAATTTTGGTGATTTTTGTGTTGAGTATTAGACTTTCATCTTTTGTGAGATCATTATGTACCAGCTCAACTTTGAGGTCTCACCTCTCTTTGATTCTTAAGAATTTTCTATTGGGCCCCAAACCCCAAGCAACACAGCTGCAGGCCAAGCCACCCCCTGCTGCAGCAGCACCACAGCCAAACCACCACCTTTGGTGGTGGTTTCTGGCCACCTCAGTGGTCCCCAATGCCCCATTTTTGGTCCCTTCAACCCCCCTCCTACCCCTCTTCAGGTTTTGACCATAGAACCTGTGGACCCCACCTGGAACCACCCCTGAATCTTGTCCCAATTCTGAGCGGGATGTTTGGTATTTGGGATTAGCTTATCAGCTTATTTGCTTTTCCAAAGGTCCAACCTTGTTTCTTCAAACTTATTCTGGTCCATACAACTTATTTACAGCTTATTTTACCTTTGTGGGCCCCCCTTTGCTGCTCAAACCAACCTTTGCCCATGACAGTTGACCAAAGTCAACTGTCAAAGCTTTTAAGCTCTCAAGTGCTTATTTCTGATTTCTAAAAAAGTTATTTTCACAAAAGTTTTATGTTTTAAGTATTTTTAGAGTTTTGTAAAAGAAAAATCAAGAAAAACCAATTTAATAATAAGTGATAGTTTCTATTTAATGTAATTTAAATTTTAATTTTCATTTTTAAATTTTTATTAAGTACTTGGCATTTTTATATTTTTATTAATTACCTTTTATATTAAAGTAATTTTAGTAAGTTTCTCAGATTTTTATTTTGTCATTTAGTATTTATTAGATTTAATTTTAGTTTTATTAATTATTAATTAATATTAAGTGTTAAATAGCATAATTAATTTTTATAAAGTAACACCTAGTTTTTATATTTTTCCTAGCTTTTATATAATATAATATAATTTTAGGAATTTTTCTAGAATTTTTACTGTTCACTTTCTATTTTTTATAATTTAAAATAGTTTAATTAGGTAATTAATATTTAATTAGTAATTAATAAATAGAAAAATCACAAAAAGACAAAAATACATATTTTTAATTTTAAAACTTGTTTTTAGTTATTTTATAATTTTATAAAATTAATTTTCACTTTTTTAGTATTTAATTAATATTATATTGTATTTAAGTATTTTAAATATTAATAATAAGTATTAAATAGTATTTAATTAATAATAAATAATTAATTAGTGTAAAAATTCATTTTAATTTTCTAAAAATTTTCTTTTATCCTTTAGTTTCTAAAAAAGTTATTTTCACCCCCTGGGGGTTTTTAGATTTCAGTTTTCATGTTTTATTTTGTACGTTTACGTTATTTAAATGTAAACGTACGCGTTTTAGGTTTAAATGGTTTCTAGTTTTTCTGATTTCACAGTCTTATTCATATAGCTTGTTTAAGCTATTTCTTTGTAGATTCCTTAGTATAACCAATCACAATCCCCTTTCTGTCCAAATTCACCCGATCACAAACCCGTTTGATAACCATCACACCTCATCGGGACATAACGACCCGGGGAAACCCTATACTTCAACCGAGATTGACTCTAAGCAGTTTGACTTGGTTGACCATTCACCTGGTCAATTAGGTTGACCGTTTGGAGCCTATCAATAACCATGCTTGAAGCTATACGAGTCATTGTTTTGGAGAGAATGAATACAATGAGGAAGATTTGCGATAAATGGACTGAAGATATCTGTTCTAAGATACAGAAAAGGTTAGAAATAACCAATCAAGTGAGCTATATATTGAATCACATTATCTTTACAACATAACTTACAATTAACATTAAAGATATCAGTACCCATAAAATTCCTTTCTTTAATACAGATTTTGGCATGTTATACCTACTAGTGGCAGCTTGTTTGAAGTGAGAAACGGCTCTGTAGCTTTTGGTGTTGATGAGCAGTGTAGAACATGCTCGTGTCGATTATGGAAGCTTTCTGGTTTGCCTTGTGCTCATGCAATTGCAGTTATATTCAAGGTAAATAGGATGGTTGAGGAGTATGTACCATCATGTCTTAGGAAAAAAAAGTTTCCATGATGCATACCACCAATATTTACATCCAGATGGAGGTATGACCTTTTGGCCCGACACTAGTGATATGTCTAGAATATTGCCACCTAAAACTAAGAAATTGCCTGGAAGGCCTAGAAAGAAAACGATTAGGTCAACCTATGAAAACAAAACCACAAACAGGGTATCTAGGACTGGCGTAACCATGACATGTTCAAATTGTCAACAAAAAGGTCACAACAAAAAGGGTTGTCAAAATCCAACTATAATAGTACAACCCAAACCACCATGTAAGAAAGGTAAGCCAAGGAAGAAACCAACTGTAGGAAGTTCACTCTTAGATGAAGAATAGTTAGTTAACACAGAACCATTTGTTGCACCTCAAGAATGAGGATTTGAAGAACCTTTAAGAGAACATGTAGAGGAATAGGTGTTTGTTGATGCACCACAAGCTAGCCACTTTGGTTCTGAGCAGCCTACTCGTGAAGAGGGTTTAAGTCACTTTGGTTCTGAGCAGGCCAATTATGGACTAGGTTCAAGTCATGGAGTGGGTTCAAGTCATGGAGTTGGTTCAAGTCATCCCTATGGTTCAAGTCATGGAGTGGGTTCAAGTCATGGTGTGGGTTCAACTTAGAAAACAAGGGTTAAGAATACTAAAAGGAGGGGGATCATGGTATGAAAAGAGTAAAGTGCCAGCTGGTAGGTTTAGTTGATTGGGTAGGTGGTTTGGTTTAGGAGAAACTGATATGAGATCTGATACAATTGAGGTTTCAAACATAGAACCCACAGATAATAACCATAACCTTGCTGGTGGTTCCATTCAAGCAACTCAGGCTATCCCTAACCTCTCAAGAGTTATACAAACACAAAACAGTAAAGTTGCAACAAATGCATGCCAAAGAAATGCAGAAGTAGAGCTACCAGTTCAAGCAAGACCAAGAAGGAATTTGAACTTCATCAGACCAAGAGAACCAAGTGAAAGGATTTTGAAGAATAAATTGGCCAAGAATGTACCTGGATTTGGTTCTTCAAGCTCCAATGCTTTGGATTTGGATTAGCATTTCAAAAGTTCTGTTTATCTTAGTATTCAAAACAATTTATGCACTTCTTTTGTATCTATGTGTTGTGCAAGTACTAGTATGGTAAGATGTATGTTAACCTATGCAGTGCACTTCTTTTGTATGTATGTGTTGTGCACTTGAAAAATAGCTTTGTAGGATCCTGTAAACACATTCATATGTGACTGAACATTAAGCAATGCTTTTGTAAATCTATATTATGGTCTATGGATCCTTTTCATGTTTTCAGGTTTATATCTTACTAGATGGATGTCTTTAACATACAAACTCCTTGTAGCAACCGAAGTAAAAACAACATTTTAAGTTGTAAACAGGCATTACATTAACATTGAAAATTTTTACAAAACTAGTTAACAACCACCATTACAACTTAAAAATAACCATTACTTTTTAACAACAACCTATGAGCTTACTGCTACAACAACCTTACTACATACCTAATACACTTTTGCTAAAACAAAAGCAAAGAAGACTACAATCAAACTGATAACTAAGAAGACTTTGTCATGAACTTGCATTTTTGACTTGATAAAGGTCAAATCCTCCATCATCTTCAACATGTCAGCTTGTGAAACTACAACTTCATTGGAATTTGATCTCTTCCCCATGTTCTTGTATTTCAGCTTGTCATTATGTTCCTTGAATAACAAACATTTGTAATAATCACTTGGAAGCTCTGGGTCTGTGAAGCTATAAAACTTACATTTCTTGAACTTGTCTTGCCAAATTAGTGTGTTCCAATCATAGAGTAAACATTGTATACAAAAGAGGTATAATAAAATCTATACAAAAAAATTCTTACATAAATTGGACAAGCTTTGAATCGTCTACCAGGATTTTTTATGGTCCAAGCGACTTGTTCTTCAACAGGCAATGGGTCTTTACATTCGCATTGTGTAGCACTTTGGTAGTACTCAATGGTCTTTCGAGTGGATTTGGAAGTAAAAGAAGAAGAGGATGCCATGGATTTATGTTTATGGTGGTTATGAAAGAAGTGAAGTAGGGTAGATAAGAAAAAGAAAGTGAATTAGGGTTAGGTTGGGAATGTGGGTTTATAATATTTGGCAAATAAAAATAAAGGTAAAAAAAATTATTAGTGATATGGCATGTAACCGGATCCACGTCAGATGAGCAAGTCAAACAAGTCACTCACTACACGCAGGAACGGATTTTGCAAGTTAATACACAGAATGGGAAAAAATAAATAAATAATATACATATATATATATATATATATATATATATATATATATATATATATATATATATATATATATATATATATATATATATATATATATATATATATATATATATGTATACATATATATATATATATATGTATACATATATATATATGTATACATATATATATATATATATGTATATATATATATATATATATATATATATATATACATATATATATACATATATATATATATATATATATATATATATATATATATATATATATATATATATGTATATATATATATATATATATATATATATGTATACATATATATATATGTATATATACATATATATATACATATATATATATATATATATATATATATATATATATATATATATAGGGGATAGCTTGGCTACAATCCTTCTTAAAAAATACACTAGCATTGAATCAGGGACCCACAGAAAAAAATCAGGACCCACAAAAAGAATCAGGGACCCACATTTATAGTACAAAATTGTAGCCAATTAGCTACAATTAATTGTAGCTAATATTTTCCCATATATATATGTATATATATATACACATATATATATATATATACACACACACACACACATATATATATATATATATATATATATATATATATATATATATATATATATATATATATATATGTATATGTATATATATATATATGTATATATATATAAAGAAAGTTACATACAATGGTAAAAAATGACAAGTTAAATACATTTTCAGGTAATTTGCCCAATACAAAAAGGAGAAATGAAACTTGTTAGTCTTTAATATGTAACGGGCCCAAGCCCAAGCCCGAGTCTAGAATATTTTGTAGAGTATTACTTATGTACGATGTAATTGAGTTTTGCAATCAATCAAATCAATCATTATCATTATCATTCTACATGGTATCAGAGAAACGATCATATCCTTAAACCCTAAAACACCTGCTATTCACCCTAAAACAGCCGCCACTTTAAATTTTCTTTTCCAGCCGGCGGTCCGGAGCACATATATCCTTATCTCCATCGTATTTACAAACATCTTCGTCGTCATCACATTCAACAACCAAATACAGCACTCTTAAACCCATCTCAAGCAATCACAAAGATTCGAACCAACATTCTAAACAGAAACAAGATCTCATATTTTTTCACTTCTTTTCAAAACCTTTCAAATAACCCATCACAGATCTGTTATCGTAAAAAAAAAAAAAAGACAAAAAAAAGGTCCCACGTATCTTCTTATAGGCAGCGGTAGGTGTGATGGTGTGTGGCTGCATGTAATGTGCAAAGAAAGTAAAGTTTGAAGTGAAGCATTTAGTTAGTGTGAGAATATAATAAGAGATTTAAAAAAATGAATTTGGTGGCTGTGAATGTAATAAGCATATGTGGTGCTACTGTTGCTATGGGATCTTTTTAGTCACAAATAATAAATCGCCTTTTACTATAACGTGACGCCCCGTTTGTTCGGAATGTTATTTGGGGGTTGAAGTTTTAGAACCAACTTTCGTTTTATTTTTCATCTATTCTTTTAATTCTTAGTGCATGAGCTTTTAGTGTAGGGGATACTTTGGGTTATCCCATTTGTTTTAGTTGTAGGGGATTGATTCGTTGTGTTTTGGTGTGCAAAAACAATTTATCAAAATATCAACAAACGTGAAGTCTAATTTATCGTGAGACAAATAGACGTGAAAGTAATACGAGTAAACCGTTTAGGAAAATGATTACCTCGCAAAACTTGTGAAAGTGATATTCAAATTGTGAGACCGGGAAGTGATTTCCCGGGTCGTACCCCAACGAGGTGTGAATGGAAAGTTTCGTGAAAAGATCGAGATTAAAACCTTGTATGTTTGGTTGTGAAAGATTGTTTGGTTTTGTTGTACGTTAAATTAACGAAAATTACGAATTAACAAACGAAAATAGGATAAACGTAACGTGAATGGGAAATTAAACTAAGGAATACTAAGAAATATTTAAAATGACCTAAAATACTACGGGAAACATGTTAGGAAAAACGGGGAATCCTAAAACGTAATCTAAATTTGAAAACGCGAAAGTTATTTAAATAAAACGCGAGCGCGCGAAATAAAAAGTAAAATTTGAGCTATGCTAACCCTATGGACATAAAAATTATATTTCTAGAATCCTAATGATAAAAGAAAATTTTGTAAAAAAGAAAATTATGTTATTTATTTATTTATTTTTGAGTTAATAATTATTTATTATCAATTAAATACTAATTAAACCAAATTAATTAACTAAAAAATACTAAGCTATTTTTAATAAATATGAAATTTTTTTAGAAAATAAATAAAACCCAGATTAACCTAAGAAAATTATAACAAGGATGGGAGAAGTTCAAATAAGCAGTTTAAATAAGCAAGAGAAAAGCTGAGAATAAGTAAATAAGCAAACTAGAACTACTATAAAAGAATTAAAAAGGAAAGATTTAGCAACAAAATACCCAAGGACGTTTGGTTAGAGGATTGGTGTTGTGTTGTTGTGTGAGGTGAGGTCCTGGGTTCGAATCCCAGGCCTTACTTTTTATTTAAGGTTTCTCTTTTCTTTTCCTTTTTCTTTCTTTTTATAAACACAAAACACAAACTCAAACTCAATAATCTTTTGAGAACAGATTTTTGTAAAACAGAAACTTAAACAAATTTCAATCCACTTTCAAAGATCAAATCAGATTCAATTTTTTTAGAACCTTGTTCAAAGAATTCGTTTTCTTTTTTGTTTGAAACTCCACACAACACAAATAAACTACGTGAGCATCAAACAAGCTATGAAGCTCACAAGAACAGATAACAACGACAGGAACAAACAGCTTTAATAATTACAATAACAAGAACAAGCAAGAACAAGATCAACAGCAAGAACTCTAATAAGAACAGTAGCAGCAGATCAAAAGAAATCAAAGTAAGGGCTCGAATAAGCAACTAAATAAGCACTAAGGGGAAATCTAAAAGCCTAATCCTAAATAATACCTAGGGGGACAGATTTAAACATAAAATTAAGTCTACAAACGGGCCGACAGTTGGAAAAAAGGGTGCTAAAACAGCAGAACTGATGCACAGGGGACTAACTTAGCAGGCTTAAGACAAGTGATCCAATAAGCTAATTTCCACTTCTAATAAGCTAACAAAGTTACCAATAGCTAAAATGAACCTAAAATCTAGAAACTAAAGCAGAAAAGAGTAACCAACGATCAAGCAGATGAGTCAAAATAAATTGTAAGCTTACACGGTATCCGTCTAAATCAGGCCAGGTAGGCAACTTCGGAGGCCTGCAAAAGCTTCAGAAAAAAATTCTAAAAAAAACAAAAAATACACATTTGTTCACAAGTTGGGAAAATATGTGAGGACCAAATTTCGGGTCAAACGGCAAAGAATTGAACAAATTAAAAATGCCCTATTGAGGGCTGCTGGGGACCTGTTGTGGCAGTGAGTGAGTGGGTAAATTGGGAGATTTGCAGGCCATGGTGTAAGCTCCAAATAGACTTGAAAGTTATAACCAAGCGTACACCTATTAAGTTCCTACTTCTAAATACTTGTGCTACAATTTCTGGGATCTAAAACTAACTCATACCATGCTAAAATTGGGAGAAAAGAAAAACTTGTTTGGACAACTTATTCCCTGGGTCAGTTGTTGCAAGTGGTTGACTTATGCTGTGTTCAACTTGGAAAATCAAAGAGCATAGATGATGGGCTTGAATTATTATGCTAAATCACTCAAAACTAAAGCAGAAACCATCGACTACTGCAACCAAGCAATAAAACCTCTTCGACTGATTCATATCAACAGATAACATAAAAAAAAAATTGAAAACTTTGCTCAACTGATGGAAAATGATTCATTTGATTAATGACATCTCAAATCACTAACTTAAAGTTAATTGTACTAAAGTATTTGGTTGAAACACTGTTTTGGACATAAACCAAAAGTAACCCAAACACTCCCTTAAATTATCAAAACACTTTTGGGAAACAAAAAAAACTAAACGAAGTTAAGAATTTAAAACATACGTGAAACCTTAACAAACATTTGAAATAAGTAATTATGCTACGGCTTGAATTCTAAAGTCAAAAGTAAAAAAAAAAACTTCCATTGCATTGCTTAAAAATAAAGGGTACATAAGACTTGAAAGAGTTAAAATAAACTAGATTTTTAAACTAAAACATACTACTTAACTTCCTGACTGCCCTTTTGGCTTACAATTCATACTCAATTTATACTCAAAACTAACTAGGGTTTCTTCTTGGATTCCACTGCCTTGTGCTTTCTTTGATTCCATCTTGACCATTGAACTAAAGCAGCAATCATATCAACCTTTGATTCCCATTGGCGCCCAAATATGAGGTGTGGATTGGTGACATGGCTGGTGGTAGGTAAGGATTTGTGAGAGGTGGGGGAGGATAGTGGAATGGTGCTTTTGAGGTCTTGGGGGGAGAGAATGCGTGTAGCAGGTGATTGGCGTGGAGGGTGGTTTGATATGCTGGTTAAAGAGGGAGGTGGGAGAAGTTGTTTTGTGTGTTCCCTGGGTAAAAGCGGGGAAGAAGAAAGGTATATGTTTAACTGGTACTTTGACCAAGGAGGGAAGAGGGGCGTATTTTATTAGTGAAGGTTTTAGGTTTTGGATGTTGGGCTTGAGGGTTTTTTTAGGCCAGGGAATATTATGGATCAAGGGAAGGTTGGGTTTACTTTGGTTTTGGATTGGTTTATTAATAACAAAGAGGGTCCGTTTGGTATTGTAACTAGGATATCATAAGGACCAATTTCGTAGCTTGCTGATTTTTCCGGGATCACTTATGTTATTTTTCCAAGCTTGCTAATAAGGACCATTCTTGCTCTCTTGTAATTCCGCAAAGCCCATTGTTGATAATTTTCCAAAACGAAACACCCGGGGACTGAATCTGTCAAAGATTGAAACTTGAGGGACCAATCATGTAAACTTGTACATTTTTGAAAGATTTTCACCCAAAGATCATTATTTGGTAACTTTTGATTTTTAAGGACTTGGTTTGACTTTTCTTTCAAAATAAACGCTCAGGGACTAGTTTTGACAAATTTTGAAAGTTGGGGGACTGAAACTGCCAATTATGCAAACTTTGTTCGTTTTTCGTTTGTTTTCAATCATTTTGCATTTGAAACATATAAAACACGATCTTTGGGATATTTTCATTGTTTTGATGCATTTCTGAGTATTTTCACGTGTTTTGGCAGTTAAAAATACGGTAAAAATGATGAGTATTTACACACTCATCAATCCCCCACACTTGAGTATTGCTAGTCCCTAGCAAACTTTTGTGAAAAGTTAATGGATTTGAAGTCTCTTTACCAAAATCCATCACTTCTGGAGTAGCCGAATGTTTTGGGTTCAAGTAAGAATTATGGTCCATCCGATGACCATGTGATTTTTAGCAATCCACCAGCTTTCAACGGTTTTGATTTGTCTTTACTAGGAGCCGTTTGCTTCTGGACTAGCCAACTCTTGATGGAACAGTCAACATCTTGGTGAGTTGATTACCAATTATGGTTTTTCCACTGCATTTACCACAAGTCATAATCTTGCGGGCTAGCCAACTCATTTACTATTGAGGATATGGGGAGTTGAGGTACCATACAATTTTGGGCAAATTGCAAGCCGTCAACGGGTTTGAGTTATCTTTACCAAGAGCCGTTTGCTCCTTGATTAGCCAATCCTTTTGTCGGTTAGACTTGGCGGATTGATAACCACAAAAATTTTGAAATAAAGTAAAAAAAAAATTAAAATTTTTGCCAAAAATGAGGGTACTAGATGGTAAAATGTGATAAAATTTGCTAGAATTTCCCCCCCCCCCCCCACACACTTAGAATTGAATATTGTCCTCAATATTCAAAGTCCCGGCTATTATGCCGACTCTTTAAATGTAAAAGGGCAACATTACAAGCTAAATGTGGAAACACCATTTTGTTTTCACTTTCTTGGTAACCACACCAGGGGTAACTCCCCCACACTTAGGGTGAAAACCCTAAGTACATGCTACTGTTTTTGTTTATCGAGTCGCTAGCTTGACTCGATCCCCGAATTCATTGGTCCATGGGGAAGCAAGATGTGGAAGAAATAATCTCCATCGGACTTTCATTCAAGATGTTTGGACAAACATTTGAAGCACGTGAAAGTTCCACACCGTTGAGATAAGTACCCGACTCAAAATAGTAGAAACTATCAGCGGTGATGCCGGGGTCAAAGATAATGTCTTCATTCCCGAAGGAATGAAGAACAGGAGAAGTCACCCGATAGGTGAAAAAGAGAAAGAAAGTCATGATAAACATCTTGACTAACTCATCATCATCAGGAGGAGGATTCATGGATTCATCATCATGAATCTCATCATTTAAGCTCATGTGATCAAGACATATCCCGGGTGTGTTATGATCAAAATGGAAGTTATCATACTCCGGTGGAGATATGATATGAGTAAGTTCATAGGAGAACTCCTCAAATGTGAATGAATCATATTCGGGATTGATGTGAATGAGTTCACAGGAGAACTCATCGAAGGTAAATGATTCATAATCGGGGAGAGAATTATGAGAATGAGAAGTGGTACTGCCACTAATCTTCTCTCCCATATGATCAAAAGTAAAGGCTTCAAACTCCGGAATAGGATCGTCGGAGAAAATGTCACTATCCTTAATGGGGATAGGAGATGAAATGGGTTTCTCTTTGAAAGCCTCGATTTTAGAAATGAGAAAACTGGCATTCAATAATGTTGCACGAAGTGCTTCATCTTTGATTTCAGTGTCATTTTCATCATTCTCTTCTTCTAAGCTGACTAGCTCAGAAGGTAATCCTTCCACATGACTGATGTCTCCAGAAGATAAAGAATTTTCATCAGTATGTGAAGTACTAAGCTCGATGTTGGGATTAGAATTTAAAAGGTTTTCAATTTCTCCCAGATCGGCTTCGAAATCAAACAGATCATCATCACTTCCCAATGGAAGTGGATTGATGTGAGTAAGTTCATCTGTGAACTCCTCAAGGAGAGGGTCAACATCAGAATGAGGTAGTGATGCCTCTACATACTCAACTTCTCCATAAGATGTACAATCATCATCAAAGTCGGAGAAAGTTTCAAAATGATCTTTTGGATTTTCAGGAGGGGAAGGTGAATCACACATATGATCAAAAGTTCCCTGTGACTCTCCTGGGATAGGGACAAGGTTCTCAGCACTAGACTTTATGAATTCGTCCGATTCCTTTACGGGAACAGTGCTAAGATGCTCATCCCCCATGATAAGAGAGTGAGTGGGAACTTCGGGTGTTATAACAACAGACTGAGGGAGTTGAGAAGTACTAGCAGTTATGGATTTTTCAAGTTCCATTTGATCAACGGCTAGTGACTTCGTCACATTATTTTCTCCCTGATTTTTCATGGAAGGAATCACAACTGATGAATCTGATGAATCTTTTTGAATATTAACAATGTTATCTTCATCATCATCACTGTCATCATCGTCATCATAGATGATAGTTTTACGCATTCGAAATCTTACTCTAGCTGCTTCTTCTGCTTCTTCAGCTAGTATTTCTTTGTAAGACTTCGGACGAGGTTCTTCCGGAGCAGGTTTGTTAACCAAATCCTTAAGATCATTTAAAGTATTTAAAACATTTTGCAAAAGTTATTGAGGAAATGGTTGAGGTTGTGTTTCAAAAGTTTGGTATTGTGGAGGTTGGTCGTGATAATTGTTGTCACAAGGAAAAAGATTCCTAGTTTGACAATCGGTGATAAAATGTGGACCTCCACAATACTCACAACCGTATTGTTGTGAAGTTGGTGCATTTTGAAACAATTCGGCATTGCAATTTTGATAACACGGATTATGCTCATATGAAATGAAATTGTTTTGTGGCTCATTGTAAAAGCTCGGATTAGAATCGTAAGCGAATGAATTACTCGAACCACAAAACAAACAACTTCCGTTTTGAATATCATTACTACATCGTTCACACATGCACCAACGACATGGTAGACCGAAAAGTGGCTCACCACAATCGACGCAAGGAATAAACGATTGCCTTAGAGAAGGAATCGGACCATTCAAAGAATCGACAAAATAATTCGAATGATTATCAAGTCTCGAAGAACATTTTGAAAAATCCGGAGGTGGGACAAGTGGTGTGCTCTGAGAGCTAGGAATTTCTACCACTTCCGTTATGGTCCCCGATTTTTGTCCTTGATAAATGTGATGATCAGGCAAGTCGTTTATTTTAGTCACCGTTTTAAGCTCAGTACGTTTGCTTGATAAACTTCGAATCGTAAATCGTGAGAGGCGTGGATCCATTCTTGACGGTTTGCCATTAATAGTACGTATTTCAGGATGTGAGGGGTAGTCGGAAGAATTTTGAGAAGCATTGAAAGCATTCGGATTTGCTTTGCACCATTTACAAAATCCGTCTCTAATATAACTTCCACACCGCTCACACCCACACTTGTAACAACGAAGATTGTCATCCACCGGACCTTTACAATGAAAACAGTGATAGTCGGGTGACGACATAAGAGTTAAACATTAATGAGGGAGGTATAAGAAGATTATTTTTGGGTTTTTCGAAAAACACAACAATTAAAACAAGACCAACTCATAAAGACAGGGGAACGTAAACCAATAATCAAGAACGTAATGTTAACCTTTAAGGAAAACGCACAAAGGAGCGGGAGAGAAGAATGGATCTCTCACTGGGCGAAGTTCGTTGGATCGCCGCATACCGTTTCGACTCCTCGTAAAGTGTGTTTCTCGTTTAAAAGTTTTCCAAAACGCAAGTGATACCAAGGCAAGTTTTGATCTTTTGTTTGGGAACTTATTATGGTCACACCCCCAGTTGGTAGATGTTCTGTCTTGGTTTGCGGTGGTAAGATTTTAATGTTGTTATTATTAAACAAAGAAACAGGAAAATCTTTTTTTGTTTTTCTTATCTTATATAGATATAATACATATATAGAAACAAAAGAAAAATATTTTTGTTTTTTTTTTTTTTTGTTTTTGTTTTTTTTTTTTTTTTTACGTTTTATGAAAGCGTAACTTCTTGTGAAGGTTCTACAAGACTAATCGTCTAAACCTTATCGAGACTTTCGACACACAGCCTCCCCGGCAGCGGCGCCATTTGATTCGTTGTGTTTTGGTGTGCAAAAACAATTTATCAAAATATCAACAAACATGAAGTCTAATTTATCGTGAGACAAATAGACGTGAAAGTAATACGAGTAAACCGTTTAGGAAAACGATTACCTCGCAAAACTTGTGAAAGTGATATTCAAATTGTGAGACCGGGAAGTGATTTCCCGGGTCGTACCCCAACGAGGTGTGAATGGAAAGTTTCGTGAAAAGATCGAGATTAAAACCTTGTATGTATGGTTGTGAAAGATTGTTTGGTTTTGTTGTACGTTAAATTAATGAAAATTACGAATTAACGAACGAAAATAGGATAAACGTAACCTGAATGGGAATTTAAACTAAGGTATACTAAGAAATATTTAAAATGACCTAAAATACTACGGGAAACATGTTAGGAAAAACGGGGAATCCTAAAACGTAATCTAAATTTAAAAACGCGAAAGTTATTTAAATAAAACGCGAGCGCGCGAAATAAAAAGTAAAATTTGAGCTATGCTAACCCTATGGACATAAAAATTATATTTCTAGAATCCTAATGATAAAAGAAAATTTTGTAAAAAAGAAAATTATTTTATTTTTTTATTTTTTTTTTGAGTTATTAATTATTTATTATCAATTAAATACTAATTAAACCAAATTAATTAACTAAAAAATACTAAGCTGTTTTTAATAAATATGAAACTTTTTTTAGCAAATAAATAAAACCCAGATTAACCTAAGAAAATTATAACAAGGATGGGGGAAGTTCAAATAAGCAGTTTAAATAAGCAAGAGAAAAGCTGAGAATAAGTAAATAAGCAAACTAGAACTACTATAAAAGAATTAAAAATGAAAGATTTAGCAACAAAAGACCCAAGGGCGTTTGGTCAGAGTGTTGGTGTTGTGTTGTTGTGTGAGGTGAGGTCCTGGGTTCGAATCCCAGGCCTTACTTTTTATTTAAGGTTTCTCTTTTCTTTTCCTTTTTCTTTCTTTTTATAAACACAAAACACAAACAAGGTTTCTCTTTTCTTTTCCTTTTTCTTTCTTTTTATAAACACAAAACACAAACTCAAACTCAATAATCTTTTGAGAACAGATTTTTGTAAAACAGAAACTTAAACAAATTTCAATCCACTTTCAAAGATCAAATCAGATTCAATTTTTTTAGAACCTTGTTCAAAGATTTCGTTTTCTTTTTTGTTTGAAACTCCACATAACACAAATAAACTACGTGAGCATCAAACAAGCTATGAAGCTCACAAGAACAGATAACAACGACAGGAACAAACAGCTTGAATAATTACAATAACAAGAACAAGCAAGAACAACAAACAAGAACAAGATCAACAGCAAGAACTCTAATAAGAACTGTAGCAGCAGATCAAAAGAACTCAAAGTAAGGGCTCGAATAAGCAACTAAATAAGCACTAACTAGAAATCTAAAAGCCTAATCCTAAATAATACCTAGGGGGGACAGATTTAAACATAAAATTAAACCTACAAACGGGCCGACAGTTGGGGAAAATGGTGCTAAAACAGCAGAACTGATGCACAGGGGACTAACTTAGCAAACTTAAGACAAGTGATCCAATAAGATAATTTCCACTTCTAATAAGCTAACAAAGTTACCAATAGCTAAAATGAACCTAAAATCTAGAAACTAAAGCAGAAAAGAGTAACCAACGATCAAGCAGATGAGTCAAAAGAAATCGTAAGCTTACACGGTATCCGTCTAAATCAGGCCAGGTAGGCAACTTCGGAGGCCTGCAAAAGCTTCAGAAAAAAAATCTAAAAATAAACAAAAAATACACATTTGTTCACAAGCTGGGAAAATATGTGAGGACCAAATTTCGGGTCAAACGGCAAAGAATTGAACAAATTAAAAATGCCCTATTGAGGGCTGTTGGGGACCTGTTGTGGCAGTGAGTGAGTGGGTAAATTGGGTGATTTGCAGGCCATGGTGTAAGCTCCAAATAGACTTGAAAGTTATAACCAAGCGTACACCTATTAAGTTCCTACTTCTAAATACTTGTGCTACAATTTCTGGGATCTAAAACTAACTCATACCATGCTAAAATTGGGAGAAAAGAAAAACTTGTTTGGACAACTTATTCCCTGGGTCAGTTTTTGCAAGTGGTTGACTTATTCTGTGTTCAACTTGGAAAATCAAAGAGCATAGATGATGGGCTTGAATTATTATGCTAAATCACTCAAAACTAAAGCAGAAACCATCGACTACTGCAACCAAGCAATAAAACCTCTTCGACTGATTCATATCAACAGATAACATAAAAAAAATTGAAAACTTTGCTCAACTGATGGAAAATGATTCATTTGATTAATGACATCTCAAATCACTAACTTAAAGTTAATTGTACTAAAGTATTTGGTTGAAACACTGTTTTGGACACAAACCAAAAGTAACCCAAACACTCCCTTAAATTATCAAAACACTTTTGGGAAACAAAAAAAACTAAACGAAGTTAAGAATTTAAAACATACATGAAACCTTAACAAACATTTGAAATAATTAATTATGCTACGGCTTGAATTCTAAAATCAAAAGTAAAAAAAAAACACTTCCATTGCATTGCTTAAAAATAAAGGGTACATAAGACTTGAAAGAGTTAAAATAACTAGATTTTTAAACTAAAACATACTACTTAACTTCCTGACTGCCCTTTTGGCTTACAATTCATACTCAATTTATACTCAAAACTAACTAAGGTTTCTTCTTGGATTCCACTGCCTTGTGCTTTCTTTGATTCCATCTTGACCATTGAACTAAAGCAGCAATCATATCAACCCTTGATTACCATTGGCGCCCAAATATGAGGTGTGGATTGGTGACATGGCTGGTGGTAGGTAAGGATTTGTGAGAGGTGAGGGAGGATAGTGGAATGGTGCTTTTAAGGTCTTGGGGGGAGAGAATGTGTGTAGCATGTGATTGGCGTGGAGGGTGGTTTGATATGCTGGGTAAAGAGGGAGGTGGGAGAAGTTGTTTTGTGTGTTCCCTGGGTAAAAGCGGGGAAGAAGAAAGGTATATGTTTGACTGGTACTTTGACCAAAGGGGGAAGAGGGGCGTATTTTATTAGTGAAGGTTTTAGGTTTTGGATGTTGGGCTTGAGGGTTTTTTTAGGCCAGGGAATATTATGGATCAAGGGAAGTTTAGGTTTACTTTGGTTTTGGATTGGTTTATTAATAACAAAGAGGGTCCGTTTGGTATTGTAACTAGGATATCATAAGGACCAATTTCGTAGCTTGCTGATTTTTCCGGGATCACTCATGTTATTTTTCCAAGCTTGCTAATAAGGACCATTCTTGCTCTCTTGTAATTCCACAAAGCCCATTGTTGATAATTTTCCAAAACGAAACACCCGGGGACTAAATCTGCCAAAGATTGAAACTTGAGGGACCAATCATGTAAACTTGTACATTTTTGAAAGATTTTCACCCAAAGATCATTATTTGGTAACTTTTGATTTTTAAGGACTTGGTTTGACTTTTCTTTCAAAATAAACGCTCAGGGACTAGTTTTGACAAATTTTGAAAGTTGGAGGACTGAAACTGCCAATTATGCAAACTTTGTTCGTTTTTCGTTTGTTTTCAATCATTTTGCATTTGAAACATATAAAACACGATCTTTGGGATATTTTCATTGTTTTGATGCATTTCTGAGTATTTTCACGTGTTTTGGTAGTTAAAAATAAGGTAAAAATGATGAGTATTTACACACTCATCAATCCCCCACACTTGAGTATTGCTAGTTCCTAGCTATCTTTTGTGAAAAGTTAATAGATTTGAAGTCTCTTTACCAAAAGCCATCACTTCTGGAGTAGCCGAATGTTTTTGGTTCAAGTAAGAATTATGGTCCATCCGATGACCATGTGATTTTTAGCAAACCACCAGCTTTCAACGGTTTTGATTTGTCTTTACCAGGAGCCGTTTGCTTCTGGACTAGCCAAATCTTGATGGAACAGTCAACATCTTGGTGAGTTGATTACCAATTATGGTTTTTCCACTGCATTTACCACAAGCCATAATCTTGCGGGCTAGCCAACTCATTTTCTATTGAGGATATGGGGAGTTGAGGTACCATACAATTTTGGGCAAATTGCAAGCCGTCAACGGGTTTGAGTTATCTTTACCAAGAGCCGTTTGCTCCTGGATTAGCCAATCCTTTTGTCGGTTAGACTTGGCGGATTGATAACCACAAAAATTTTGAAATAAAGTGAAAAAAAATTAAATTTTTTGCCAAAAATGAGGGTACTAGATGGTAAAATGTGATAAAATTTGCTAGAATTCCCCCCCCCCCCCCATACTTAGAATTGAATATTGTCCTCAATATTCAAAGTCTCGGCTATTATGCCGACTCTTTAAATGTAAAAGGGCAACATTACAAGCTAAATGTGGAAACACCATTTTGTTTTCACTTTCTTGGTAACCACAGCAGGGGTAACTCCCCCACACTTAGGGTGAAAACCCTAAGTACATGCTACTGTTTTTGTTTATCGAGTCGCTAGCTTGACTCGATCCCCGAATTCATTGGTCCATGGGGAAGCAAGATGTGGAAGAAATAATCTCCATCGGACTTTCGTTCAAGATGTTTGGACAAACATTTGAAGCACGTGAAAGTTCCACACCGTTGAGATAAGTACCCGACTCAAAATAGTAGAAACTATCAGCGGTGATGCCGGGGTCAAAGATAATGTCTTCATTCCCGAAGGAATGAAGAACAGGAGAAGTCACCCGATAGGTGAAAAGGAGAAAGAAAATCATGATAAACATCTTGACTAACTCATCATCATCAGCAGGAGGATTCATGGATTCATCATCATGAATCTCATCATTTAAGCTCATGTGATCAAGACATATCCCGGGTGTGTTATGATCAAAATGGAAGTTATCATACTCCGGTGGAGATATGATATGAGTAAGTTCGTAGGAGAACTCCTCAAATGTGAATGAATCATATTCGGGATTGATGTGAATGAGTTCACAGGAGAACTCATCGAAGGTAAATGATTCATAATCGGGGAGAGAATTATGAGAATGAGAAGTGGTACTGCCACTAATCTTCTCTCCCATATGATCAAAAGTAAAGGCTTCAAACTCCGGAATAGGATCGTCGGAGAAAATGTCACTATCCTTAATGGGGATAGGAGATGAAATGGGTTTCTCTTTGAAAGCCTCGATTTTAGAAATGAGAAAACTGGCATTCAATAATGTTGCACGAAGTGCTTCATCTTTGATTTCAGTGTCATTTTCATCATTCTCTTCTTCTAAGCTGACTAGCTCAGAAGGTAATCCTTCCACATGACTGATGTCTCCAGAAGATAAAGAATTTTCATCAGTATGTGAAGTACTAAGCTCGATGTTGGGATTAGAATTTAAAAGGTTTTCAATTTCTCCCAGATCGGCTTCGAAATCAAACAGATCATCATCACTTCCCAATGGAAGTGGATTGATGTGAGTAAGTTCATCTGTGAACTCCTCAAGGAGAGGGTCAACATCAGAATGAGGTAGTGATGCCTCTACATACTCAACTTCTCCATAAGATGTACAATCATCGTCAAAGTCGGAGAAAGTTTCAAAATGATCTTTTGGATTTTCAGGAGGGGAAGGTGAATCACACATATGATCAAAAGTTCCCTGTGACTCTCCTGGGATAGGGACAAGGTTCTCAGCACTAGACTTTATGAATTTGTCCGATTCCTTTACGGGAACAGTGCTAAGATGCTCATCCCCTATGATAAGAGAATGAGTGGGAACTTCGGGTGTGATAACAACAGACTGAGGGAGTTGAGAAGTACTAGCAGTTATGGATTTTTCAAGTTCCATTTGATCAACGGCTAGTGACTTCGTCACATTATTTTCTCCCTGATTTTTCATGGAAGGAATCACAACTGATGAATCTGATGAATCTTTTTGAATATTAACAATGTTATCTTCATCATCATCACTGTCATCATCGTCATCATAGATGATAGTTTTACGCATTCGAAATCTTACTCTAGCTGCTTCTTCTGCTTCTTCAGCTAGTATTTCTTTATAAGACTTCGGACGAGGTTCTTCCGGAGCAGGTTTGTTAACCAAATCCTTAAGATCATTTAAAGTATTTAAAACATTTTGCAAAAGTTATTGAGGAAATGGTTGAGGTTGTGTTTCAAAAGTTTGGTATTGTGGAGGTTGGTCGTGATAATTGTTGTCACAAGGAAAAAGATTCCTAGTTTGACAATCGGTGATAAAATGTGGACCTCCACAATACTCACAACCGTATTGTTGTGAAGTTGGTGCATTTTGAAACGATTCGGCATTGCAATTTTGATAACACGGATTATGCTCATATGAAATGAAATTGTTTTGTGGCTCATTGTAAAAGCTCGGATTAGAATCGTAAGCGAATGAATTACTCGAACTACAAAACAAACAACTTCCGTTTTGAATATCATTACCACATCGTTCACACATGCACCAACGACATGGTAGACCGAAAAGTGGCTCACCACAATCGACGCAAAGAATAAACGATTGCCTTAGAAAAGGAATCGGACCATTCAAAGAATCGACAAAATAATTCGAATGATTATCAAGTCTCGAAGAACATTTTGAAAAATCTGGAGGTGGGACAAGTGGTGTGCTCTGAGAGCTAGGAATTTCTACCACTTCCGTTATGGTCCCCGATTTTTGTCCTTGATAAACGTGATGATCAGGCAAGTCGTTTATTTTAGTCACCGTTTTAAGCTCAGTACGTTTGCTTGATAAACTTCGAATCGTAAATCGTGAGAGGTGTGGATCGATTCTTGACGGTTTGCCATTAATAGTACGTATTTCAGGATGTGAGGGGTAGTCGGAAGAATTTTGAGAGGCAATGAAAGCATTCGGATTTGCTTTGCACCATTTACAAAATCCGTCTCTAATATTACTTCCACACCGCTCACACCCACACTTGTAACAACGAAGATTGTCATCCACCGGACCTTTACAATGAAAACAGTGATAGTCGGGTGACGACATAAGAGTTAAACATTAATGAGGGAGGTATAAGAAGATTATTTTTAGGTTTTTCGAAAAACACAACAATTAAAACAAGACCAACTCATAAAGACAGGGGAACTTAAACCAATAATCAAGAATGTAAGGTTAACTTTTAAGGAAAACGCACAAAGGAGCGGGAGAGAAGAATGGATCTCTCACTGGGCGAAGTTCGTTGGATCGCCGCATACCGTTTCGACTCCTGGTAAAGTGTGTTTCTCGTTTAAAAGTTTTCCAAAACGCAAGTGATACCAAGGCAAGTTTTGATCTTTTGTTTGGGAACTTATTATGGTCACACCCCCAGTTGGTAGATGTTTTGTCTTTGTTTGCGGTGGTAAGATTTTAATGTTGTTATTATTAAACAAAGAAACAGGAAAATCTTTTTTTGTTTTTCTTATCTTATATAGATATAATAAATATATAGAAACAAAAGAAAAATATTTTTGGTTTTTTTTTTTTTTTTTTTTTTTTTTTTTTTTTTTTTTTTTTAAGTTTTATGAAAGCGTAACTTCTTGTGAAGGTTCTACAAGACTAATCGTCTAAACCTTATCGAGACTTTCGACACACAGCCTCCCCGGCAGCGGCGCCATTTGATTCGTTGTGTTTTGGTGTGAAAAACAATTTATCAAAATATCAACAAACGTGAAGTCTAATTTATCGTGAGACAAATAGACGTGAAAGTAATACGAGTAAACCGTTTAGGAAAACGATTACCTCGCAAAACTTGTGAAAGTGATATTCAAATTGTGAGACCGGGAAGTGATTTCCCGGGTCGTACCCCAACGAGGTGTGAATGGAAAGTTTCGTAAAAAGATCGAGATTAAAACCTTGTATGTATGGTTGTGAAAGATTGTTTGGTTTTGTTGTACGTTAAATTAACGAAAATTACGAATTAACGAACGAAAATAGGATAAACGTAACCTGAATGGGAAATTAAACTAAGGAATACTAAGAAATATTTAAAATGACCTAAAATACTACGGGAAACATGTTAGGAAAAACGGAGAATCCTAAAACGTAATCTAAATTTAAAAACGCGAAAGTTATTTAAATAAAACGTGAGCGCGCGAAATAAAAAGTAAAATTTCAGCTATGCTAACCCTATGGACATAAAAATTATATTTCTAGAATCCTAATGATGAAAGAAAATTTTGTAAAAAAGAAAATTATTTTATTTTTTTATTTTTTTTTGAGTTATTAATTATTTATTATCAATTAAATACTAATTAAACCAAATTAATTAACTAAAAAATACTAAGCTATTTTTAATAAATATGAAATTTTTTTAGCAAATAAATAAAACCCAGATTAACCTAAGAAAATTATAACAAGGATGGGGGAAGTTCAAATAAGCAGTTTAAATAAGCAAGAGAAAAGCTGAGAATAAGTAAAAAAAAAAAAAACACTTAACAAATATTTGAAATAATTAATTATGCTACGGCTTGAATTCTAAAATCAAAAGTAAAAAAAAAAACATTTCCATTGCATTGCTTAAAAATAAAGGGTACATAAGACTTGAAAGAGTTAAAATAAACTAGATTTTTAAACTAAAACATACTACTTAACTTCCTGACTGCCCTTTTGGCTTACAATTCATACTCAATTTATACTCAAAACTAACTAGGGTTTCTTCTTGGATTCCACTGCCTTGTGCTTTCTTTGATTCCATCTTGACCATTGAACTAAAGCAGCAATCATATCAACCCTTGATTCCTATTGGCGCCCAAATATGAGGTGTGAATTGGTGACATGGCTGGTGGTAGGTAAGGATTTGTGAGAGGTGAGGGAGGATAGTGGAATGGTGCTTTTGAGGTCTTAGGGGGAGAGAATGCGTGTAGCAGGTGATTGGCGTGGAGGGTGGTTTGATATGCTGGGTAAAGAGGGAGGTGGGAGAAGTTGTTTTGTGTGTTCCCTGGGTAAAAGCGGGGAAGAAGAAAGGTATATGTTTGACTGGTACTTTGACCAATGGGAGAAGAGGGGCGTATTTTATTAGTGAAGGTTTTAGGTTTTGGATGTTGGGCTTGAGGGTTTTTTTAGGCCAGGGAATATTATGGATCAAGGGAAGGTTGGGTTTACTTTGGTTTTGGATTGGTTTATTAATAACAAAGAGGGTCCGTTTGGTATTGTAACTAGGATATCATAAGGACCAATTTCGTAGCTTGCTGATTTTTTCGGGATCACTCATGTTATTTTTCCAAGCTTGTTAATAAGGACCATTCTTGCTCTCTTGTAATTCCACAAAGCCCATTGTTAATAATTTTCCAAAACGAAACACCCGGGGACTGAATCTGCCAAAGATTGAAACTTGAGGGACCAATCATGTAAACTCGTACATTTTTGAAAGATTTTCACCCAAAGATCATTATTTGGTAACTTTTGATTTTTAAGGACTTGGTTTGACTTTTCTTTCAAAATAAACGCTCAGGGACTAGTTTTGACAAATTTTGAAAGTTGGGGGACTGAAACTGCCAATTATGCAAACTTTGTTCATTTTTCGTTTGTTTTCAATCATTTTGCATTTGAAACATATAAAACACGATCTTTGGGATATTTTCATTGTTTTGATGCATTTCTGAGTATTTTCACGTGTTTTGGCAGTTAAAAATACGGTAAAAATGATGAGTATTTACATACTCATCAGGGATACTTTGGGTTATCCCATTTATTTTAGTGTAGGGGATACTTTGGGTTATCCCATTTGGTCAGGATACTTTGGTTTATCCTGTTTGGTAAGGGATACTATGGTTTATCCCGTTGTGGTCAGGATACTTTGGTTTGTCCTGTTTGGTTTGGATACTTTGGTTTATCCGGTTTTTTTCGTTTTAATGTCTGCTGCTGCTTGAAGATGTGATTCCCCTTGCTGTCGAATGTCTTCTTCAACAATTATTTATTAGTTTTACTTTATTGTTTATTAGCATTTACTCTCCAGTCCGAGTTTTTGCGATTTCGCCGCTCGGACTATAGGGGAGTGTTAGTCTTTAATATATAACGGGCTCAAACCCAAGCCCGAGTCTAGAATATTCTGTAGAGTATTACTTATGTACGATGTAATTGAGTTTTGCAATCAATCAAATCAATCGTTATCATTATCATTCTACAAAACTAAACAAATCCTGGAATGCTTTTTACGAGATAACATTTTTCTTAAGGCTGGATGCAGTAAGGACCGAGACCGACTCGCTCGTAGTCTGTCGACTCGGTCTTCATTGTTGTGGCTAGTCGGTCGTCGGTCGACAAAAAACCCAAATGGGTCGTGGTCACGATCGACGGTCGCCACTTTTGTGTGTATATTTTTTTTCTTTTTTTCTTTTTTAAATCTTTAGAATAGATTCATAGAAGATATTGTGTGTATTTAGTGTGTGTGTTTGGATTGAATTACAGAGAGGATGATGAGGATGGTGGAAGTTGGGTGATGGGCTTTATGTGTTGTAAGCATGTGACGTTAAATTTACTTTTTTTTTAATTGTCTTGTTATTGTTTTTTAGATATTATTTGTAAAAAAAAATAAAAAAAATAATAATACAGTAAAACCTCTATAAATTAATAAACTCGATAAAATTAATAATTTGTCCAGTCCCAACTTGGGACCAGTACAAATTTGGACCCCAATCGATAAAATAATAAGATAATAACTTTTTTGAAACCTCAATGTATATATATTAGTCCCAACGAAACTATAAGTTAATAATCACTAAAAATTCCATATATATGTATATGTGTGAGTGTGTGTGAGATACTCTTCAAAATCCTAAGATTGTTTAGTAAAAAATGAATCTATAGTCACTTGTTTTTAGTTGAATTTCAAATCTATAGAGTTTATCTTAAAATCTCCTTATTGCACTAAAAAATTGGTGCGTTGTCTTCTCATATTGCAACAAAGAGTAATGATCAAATAAGAAATAAAATTAAAATGTGAAGGATGAGAAATAACCACAGCCGCACATTTTAGATGCACATACAAAAAAAGATGCATCTCCGATGAAATTCTTATTCTTCATTTGAAATATGTGACTGAAAACATTTCCCATTCTTCTTATTTTTTTATTTTTTCTCAGTGGATCCATTCTCTTGCAACGAAAAAGTGTTAATTTTATTTTCATAAAGTGTGAATGTGAATTCATAAAATGTTAATTGAACTTGTTTTTCAAATTTATTTTTCGCCTCTAATGAGTATACATTGTTACTAGCTAGTATATTAGACTTGAAAATTTAGAGTTCATACGTAAAACCTCTTTAAATTAATAATTTATTAATTTATCGATATAATAATATCTCGCTAAATTAATAAAATATCATGGTCCCAACACTATGAATTTATAGAGGTTTTACTGTATTGATCTCTCAAAAGGAAAAAAATTAAAAAAAATCGTTTTAATGGTCAATTGGTACGGTGATAGTTGCGTTGGATCTTGACTTTTTTACAAAAAGTCAAGATCAGATCTGGAATGGGCGGTCCAGATCTGTCCGTACGAAATAAAAAAATCCGTACGTGATCCTCACTCTATATATATATATATATATATATATATATATATATATATATATATATATATATATATATATATATATATATATATATATTATAGGGAGACTTTCTTACGAGAACCATCTTATCTGCGAGAACTGAGAGAACCACTAAAAACATGCATGCACGCCTTTTAAAATACATGCAATTCATATATTTGTATTTATAAATAAAAAAACGGTGAATACTATACCCATTTTATGACAATATGTTGAACGTTCGAACTTACAGATTAGTAATATATCATGCAAAGTCCTGTACCGGGAAAACCTAACAAAAAAATGAAGAAAAAAATTTGTCAAAAGTATATGGAAATATCCCTCTATGTAAAGATAATTAAATGTTTGTCGTAATAGTGTAATTTGTTTCACCTTACAATTAACGCGGTTTTTGAAATATATTGTTTTAAAAAAAGATAATTAAAAAAGAAAGGGTATTGAAGTGGAATTGATGTTTTATTTTATTAAAAAATAAATGACTAGAATTAATTTTCAATCTTCTTGTTTTTGGAATAACTCACATCTCGTTGATACGCGAAATTTTAGTTTTAAAGTTAATTTAATTTTATAACAATATTACAAACATGGTTTCATTTAAACAATTGATGAAGTAGTGGTATGAAACTAAAAAATTCGGTCACCATTACGTCCCGTCTTTGCTTAATGAGGTTTGACATTTTGCAACTTGAGATAGACTGGATACGTATGTTTCAAAATTCATAAATCATTGCTCTCCTCCTTGTAACCAAGTGATCTAACATAACATAGGTTTTCCGTAGAGGTGGCAAAACGGGCGAGCCGGGAGGGCACGGGCAACGGTCTAAACGGGTTCGGGCCCAACCGGGCACGGGCTTAAACGGGTACAAGCAAAAGAGGCATAGACCAAACGGGCTCATGTTATACGAATCGTTTTAAAAAATACCTGAAAAGACCCGAAAAGACAAAATAAATGTCTTAAACGTGACACCTAATTTATATTTAAGAAATTAAATATATTATATCTATAAGTTTTTCTTTAGAAGTGATTGTATATTATTGAGAGAAAATAGGTGTCCGGCAATATGCATTTAACATTTCAATAGGCCATATATGCTTATTTTTTTATTTTTTTTTTAAAAAGAAGGGTGTCAATATGCATTTAAAACTAAAATTTCGCAGATATGTCACTTAAAAAAATAATAAATAAATCAATATGTTTTTGGAATAACTCACATCACTCAGTGCCAATTTTAGCGATTTTAGTATTAATTAAATAATAATAATAATAATAATAATAATAATAATAATAATAAAAAAAAAAAAAAAAAAAGTATACTACTAAAGCTTTTTGATGATTTCAGCCCATTTGACCCATTCAATTTTAGTTGAACATTTTAGCTTAATTCAATTAAGCCATTACAAATAAACAAAACCAAAATGTCCTGTTGTAATTCAACCTCTAACATAAAGTGATATTTATGTTGCATGTCAACAAATACTAAAGTATGATCAAATTCTCACGCAAATCCAATGAGCAAAGGAAGACGCTTTCACATGTTGAGAACTGAGTGGGGCTTTGATCAATTTGTTAGTCTTAAAGCATTCAATGATTCTAGCAATGGCTATCTTCTTGAAGACAATAGCGTGTTTGGAGCAGAGGTATTGTGTCTGTAAAGAGAGAAGTAAAGGCAAAACAGAATGTTTGTCAATAGTAAAAGATGCTGTGCCTTACAAATACACATGGAAAATCAGTAACTACACAAAACTAAACACAGATTATGAACATTCTAAGGTATTTCATGTTGGTGATCACAAATGGTAAACAATGTTTCTTCTCCAACTGTTCATTCGAATAATATTCTAATTTCACGTGAAATAATGGCAAAATTCATATACATATGACTGTTTTCTCGCATCATTTAGGGAAGCAATCATTCATTTGCATGTCATTATTAATGTATAAAGTATACGCAGTGTAGTCCAGGTAGCCCAATTGCACTTGCATATATGGTTGGTTATCAATGCGTGGATATTACATGGGACAATACCAATCTTCATCTCTTCCCATTGATAACCAGCATAAATACAAGTACAACTGGGCCACTCGGGCAACCGTTTAATGTTCTGTACCTGGCTACACTATGATACATTTTATAAATTAATAATCTTAACTTGAGCAATAATAGTTAATAATTTACAAAATACTTGGGGTGTGCAAGAAGCAACAGCAATATCCTAATGGGAAAGGTAGTATTGGTGGCTAAATATCTCTAAAATTGGCACTGAGTGATCCTGAAAATCTTTCTTTTTGGACCAAGATCCTTGCAAAATTAACGCTTCGTATTTTGGATCAGTTGGATACAACTTACAAGGCATTACTGTGGCAAAGGTAGATGTTTCCCAACACTCGGCTATAATTAAACGTAATCCATGAATTTAAATTCCACCTGCCACTATTGTTTTATCATAAACTCAAGACTGTTCAAGCAGTGCAGCTAGTTACGGCTTTAGTGCTTCAAAACCCAAATGGGGTTAGACAAGATTTATTCAGCACGGATCCTTCTTTCAGACAAATAGAGGGTTGCTTTTAGACTATGTTTGTTGTATAGAGGCAGATATCGGCATCCATGGAGAGACAGCTGCCTATGGATAAGTTCATTTCGACAATGCATTTCATATAAGAGACTATGAAAATAAGGAGGCGTGCATAAAAAGGAATTGATATGTTCAAAATGTAAAAAGTTTCAGTTATAAGAGCAAGGTTGGATCAAGTGGTTAACACCCTTGCCTCAGAGGTCAAGGGTTCGATCCTCACCCCTTGCAAGGCCGGAGGTCCTTTTCTACCTTTGGTAGAACCGGAAGTAGCCTCTCTACCTAAGGTAGGGGTAAGGTTGTCTACGTCTCAACCTCCCCCATACACCGTGGAAGACGGTATTGGGACCCATAACCCGTGGAAGACGGTATTGGGAGTTACTTTACTTTCTTTCTTTTTTTTTTCTTTTTTTTTTTAGTTCAGGGCAGTTGTTCTCAATGATTAATTGATTATTGTGATAAAGTCAAAATTCACTTCCTATGGCAAGATGTCAGTAATTATGTTTGATTCATCTCTATGTATGTATATATAATGTGTATGCTCGACTAGATGAGTAACCTTTTATTATGAAGATGATCCTTGACGTTTGGACTTTGTATAACCTAGAGCGATTAGCTTCTGAACCAGCTTCTTTTCAGCTTCCACCTGTAATTAAAAGAGGAGATAATTTAGGATTACACACACAGTCACACAGAGGAGAGAGAGAGAGTGAAAACCTCAAGAAGGGGACTATCTTTCGGAATATTGCATGCCAACATTACAGGAACTCCAATCTTCATAACTATGAGAAAGTAGCATGTCAGCCATGAACCAAGACAAATACACTTTATGATGTTAGGCGTATAAAGTACTGGTGTCAATTTGTTTTGTACAAATAGAGTTATAATTAACTAGTGTTACAAATATAACTACAAAGTTATATTAATAATAAACCAAGTTTTATTTATATATAATGATTTGTACATTAAAAATACACTTTGGATGATATTCAATCCATTTGAGCCATTTCCTTTTAAGCAATGAAGGATACCTATTCGGCGAGCAATGGCAGCTCCTGTATTATCACTGGTGCCACCAAGAAGAGAGCTTACACTGACTACGTTGTTCTGGAAATGATCACCAATAATAACCCATAGTTAATAAAAACATGATTTATGGCAAGTGTAAGGAATATGAGACGTATCCACTTCAAAATCGTAGACCTTAATTAATTTCCAAACTATGATATTGTGTGTTAACATTGGATAGCAAAAGGTCATACATATTGTGTGTTAACATTGGATAGCAAAAGGTCATACCATATTTAAACGACCATCAAAGATCAATAAGCAGAAAATAATATATTTATAAGTGAAAACTTACTGGTCTTGTGGGTGCGGCAGCGTATAAATGTCCGAATTTGGTAGAGTTACAGCCAATCCATGCATATATCTAAAAGACATATAGCACATGAGCAAGACTATCAGTATAATGCAATTTTGACTAGTAGCAAATGAGCAAATCAATTAACGTATAATTTAAACAATCACTTGAGGCCTCACAAACATTAGTAGGTTATCCATAAGTGCTTTTAGATACTTAATTTCTTATTAAAGCTAATAAAAGAAATGCCACATTGTTGCCTACATAGAGGAGCTCGTGTTGGTGATTCTGAAAGTTTTCTATAATGGCATATCTTCCAGAATATATTTTTTTCAAGTAAAATTTCACTCTTGCAATATAAAGATGAGCTGAGCATTTTGCTGTTAACGAAATTGCTGCCACTAAAATAAATGATTAACTTCCAGTCACCGTTTAGTTACAATGCTAAAGCAATGAGATTAAATGAAAATTAAGTTACAAAGGACATAATCACCATCTCAAAAACAGAGTTTATGTTAGCTAGAGTATAATCCAATGCAGTCACTTGTCGCATCACCCTTTTTATATCTTTCTATAATTCTTTCTGGTGAAACTCAGTCATAAGTGAGGTTTGGGTTGAAGGCAGCGATGACAAAGGCGAGGGCAATAAGAAGCAGCCGACGCAAATTGGAGCGCTTCACCCTCGTTAAACTCAACGAACAAGGTGGGGCATCCAGCAGCCACGCTGTGAGCCCTTGCAGAGGTGATGGTTAGTTTGAGCCACATAACAACAATAACAATAACATACAGGATAAGAATTATTTATATGGCGGCGTCTGGAGCAATGAAACATGCACTGGTCAAGATGGAAATGCAAGCTTTTAATCAGCACATAATGTGAAGGAGGCATATGGTTCCCGATGGATATTTGCTTATAGAGAACATTATTAACCTAGTATCTACGTTACACCTGAACATGGATGATTACCTATCGTTCATGGCCTACATAAGGAGTTCAACTTATTGGCTGGCAGAATACAGTGTTTGCGTCGAGGGGAGGAAATTTTAATTCCTAAGGGCTACAGACAGACAGACATCAAAGGTTGAACATTACACGAAATTACTTATAACGGAGCTTCGACAGATTTTATGAACCTGTATCCTAGTAAGCCTGAGGCAGCGAAAGGTGACCCCTCACATTCACATTTAGAAAACCCAAAACGTAAAAAGCTATCTTATTAGAGAACGCTTACTCAACGAGCTTATTCGAACTTAAAGAAGGTCATAAGGCCACTGATTGTGGCTTATGAGCTTATCTAGTTGAGCCTATGAGCTTAATTAAACTAGTATTAGTTCAAGTTGAAGTGAGTTCAAATAAGGCATTAATATAAAGAGTAAAAAAAGGATGGAAACCTGTTTGGGAAGGCAGATAATCTGAAAATGAAGGGCGATTTCATTGAAGACGTGAGAGAAGGAGATGATCTGCAAATCTTGCTCAGAAATCCCCAAATTCATCATCTGACCATCAATATTGCTGCTTTCAGAATCCATCTTAATAGGGTTTTCTTTTTCTGATCGGAAGCATAAACAGGAGGGGATATATCAACTTAACCCGAATCAACCCACCGGGTTTGAAGCCAACCCGTTTAATCCGGTTTTCAATGTATATTAATAATTTCTTTCGTGAAAGATATGTTTTCAATATTTTTTTTTTATTTTTAACTTTTTCACTTTTCACTTTTTGGTTTTTCTTTATCTACAATATAGATGAGGTTTTGATAAACTTTTAAAAATATATATATATATATATATTTTTTTTTAAAGAAGTCATTTTTTATATATTTTTTTATTATTTATCTTATTAATTATGGTAAGCTAAAATAAACACTTAGGTGTTGTTTTTTTTTTGTATAAAAGATCTTAATGCCTCTGAAATCTGACCGAATCAGATGTTTTCAGACTTTTGAGTTTTTTATTTTATTATTTATTATTATTATTATTATTATTATTATTATTATTATTATTATTATTATTACATTTGGGCCTTTTAACCTCTGGAAACTCTTATTTTTTCAGATCCAAAATCATGTCTATTTACCTTTGAAAAACTTAAGTCAGACTCGAATCTCTATCACTATCTATCCAAATTTAAGAAATCACTTTCTCATTCATCTTCATCTTTTATAAATTACTTTCATTGATTAGCTCATTGAATGCTTTTGTTTTTTCTTTTTTTCTTCAATTATTTTTTAGTTAAATTTGAGCTAGTCTGTTTATATTTCAAGTGGGATTTTTTTTAGTGGTATTAAAAATAATGGCTCCTAATATCTACTAAAATGAAGAAAAAAATTTGAATTGCTACTTATAGCCTTATAGGGTTATATGCTCATTTTAAGGTAATTACGAACATTTAGACATTTTGCATAAACAAACAATCTTAAATGATTCAGATTCAAACTTTTAAGCCACATGTTAACATTCAGACTTGTTAATCATATTCAGACTCAAAACCTCTTAAAAAAAACAAACAGCACCTTAGTAAATACTTATAAGCTCATGATATATAGGTTGTCTTTTGCGCGAGGCTTTAATAACATAAACTTTCAAAATAAGCTTTGTTTGTCACACAGGCTTATGGTAGCTTTTTTTAGTAAAAAGTTTTAATCCAGTGAATAATAATAATAATAATAATAATAATAATAATAATAATAATAATAAGTCGCGATCAGAATGAATGGTAGTTCGCTGGCCTGTCTTTTGCAATAATAATAATAATAATAATAATAATAATAATAATAATAATAATAATAATAATAATAATAATAATAATAATAATAATAATAATAATAATAAAAAAGAGAGCATTTTAGTCACTGCACATCATCATTCGAGGGTATTTTAGTTTTTTTAACAAGTCAAATTAACAGTCAACGAAAAATGCACCAAAAGTGTTACGGGTCATCCAAAACTGGACAGGATTCGTTACTTTTCAAACTAATTGACTAAAACCGTTATAACCGATAAACCATAAGGACCAAAAATGAAGTTAACTCTACACCTTATGACTAATTTGTGTCTAATTTATGTGTCATTAGCTTATTGAGTTGTAAAGAAATACCCAGTTACTGCAACCAATGAACTATTGCCACACAAGTTGGGGCATAAAATTAAGCATGAATTTTTTTCTAATCACTTCTCAAATTAAAATATGCTAAATTTTCCGGGGAAAAATAGGATCCATTTGGCTTGTAGGTATGTTTCTGATTTGAATTTGGATTGAGATTTAAATTTGGTTTAGGATTTGAATTTGGGTTTAATTTAACAGATAGTAGATAATATTTTAAGATATATTATATATTAAAAATTTGATAAAGTTTTAAGATATAATATAATATTGTTTATTTTAAAAAAATTAATTTAATAAAAGGAATAAAAATAGAATCACTTGTTGTAATATTTGACTTTTTCACTTCTCAAATTAAAATATGCTAAAGTTTCCGGGGAAAAAAAGGGTCCATTTGGCTTGTAGGTATGTTTCTGATTTGAATTTGAATTGAGATTTAAATTTGGTTTAGGATTTGAATTTGGGTTTGATTTAACAGAGAGTAGATAATATTTTAAGATATATTATATATTAAAAATTTGATAAAGTTTTAAGATATAATATAATATTGTTTATTTTAAAAATTGTAATTTAATAAAAGGAATAAAAATAGAATCAGTGGTTGTAATATAATATTGTTTATTTCAAAAATTGATACTTGGGTCATATGTTAACACTCAGACTTTTTCACTTTTCACTTTTTGGTTTTTCTTTATCTACAATATAGATGAGGTTTTGATAAACTTTTAAAAATATTTTATTTTTTATTTTTTAAAAAGAAGCCATTTTTTATATATTTTTTCATTATTTATCTTATTAATTATGGTAAGCTAAAATAAACACTTAGGTGTTGTTTTTTTTTTTTTTTTTTGTATAAAAGATCTTAATGCCTCTGAAATCTGACTGAATCAGATGTTTTCAGACTTTTGAGTTTTTTATTATTATTATTATTATTATTATTATTATTATTATTATTATTATTATTATTATTATTATTATTATTACATTTGGGCCCTTTAACCTCTGAAAACTCTTATTTTTTCAGATCCAAAATCATGTCTATTTACCTTTGAAAATCTTAAGTCAGACTCGGATCTCTATCACTATCTATCCAAATTTAAGAAATCACTTTCTCATTCATCTTCATCTTTTATAAATTACTTTCATCGATTAGCTCATTGAATGCTTTTGTTTTTTCTTTTTTTCTTCAATTATTTTTTAGTTAAATTTGAGCTAGTCTGTTTATATTTCAAGTGGGATTTTTTTTAGTAGTATTAAAAATAATGGCTCCTAATATCTACTAAAATGAAGAAAAAAATTTGAATTGCTACTTATAGCCTTATAGGGTTATATGCTCATTTTAAGGTAATTACGAACATTTAGACATTTTGCATAAACAAACAATCTTAAATGATTCAGATTCAGACTTTTAAGCCACATGTTAACATTCAGACTTGTTAATCATATTCAGACTCAAAACCTCTTAAAAAAACAAACATCACCTTAGTAAATGCTTAAAAGCTCATGATATATAGGTTGTCTTTTGCGCGAGGCTTTAATAACATAAACTTTCAAAATAAGCTTTGTTTGTCACACAGGCTTATGGTAGCTTTTTTTAGTAAAAAGTTTTAATCCAGTGAATAATAATAATAATAATAATAATAATAATAATAATAATAATAATAATAATAATAATAATAATAATAATAAGTCGCGATCAGAATGAATGGTAGTTCGCTGGCCTGTCTTTTGCAATAATAATAATAATAATAATAATAATAATAATAATAATAATAATAATAATAATAATAATAATAATAATAATAATAATAATAATAATGATGAAAAAGAGAGCATTTTAGTCACTGCACATCATCATTCGAGGGTATTTTAGTTTTTTTATGTTTTTTTAACAAGTTGGGGCATAAAATTAAGCATGAATTTTTTTCTAATCACTTCTCAAATTAAAATATGCTAAAGTTTCTGGGGAAAAATAGGGTCCATTTGGCTTGTAGGTATGTTTCTGATTTGAATTTGGATTGAGATTTAAATTTGGTTTAGGATTTGAATTTGGGTTTGATTTAACAGAGAGTAGATAATATTTTAAGATATATTATATATTAAAAATTTGATAAAGTTAAGATATAATATAATATTGTTTATTTTAAAAAAATTAATTTAATAAAAGGAATAAAAATAGAATCACTGGTTAGTATTTATAGTGAGTCCACATTTTAAGAAAAATGAACGAAAACCAAGCTACTTACTTGACTTTTGTAAAACCCTGTTTCTTTGGCTACAAGTAATATTCGTAACCTTGAGTTTTGTCACCAAAATCTTTTTCAACTCCAAATCCTCTTTTTGGGCTCAAAACCTCCAAACAAACTGCCCTCACTGCCTCAATTGTTTAACCTTTTCTTTTTTCTTTTTTTTTTCTTTTTCTTTTTCTTGAAGTAATTTGTTTAACTTTTCATCACAATATTTCAATGTCACAAAACAAACAATCATGCACTTTCAGGGTTGGCCCTAAAGGTGGGCGGAGTAGGCGACGACCCAGGAATCAAACAACAGGGGTCATCGGATTTTTGGTGTGGTAAATCGGCTATATGTGATGAAGAAGGTGTTCTGACGTTGATACCGCTAGAAATAAACAAGCCAGATTATTGAAGTTGAATTTAAATGTCGAACTAGTGTTGGAAGTTGCAGGTTATAGATTAGAAATAAGAACCGGATGAAGGATGGATATAATGTTTTATTGGGAATACAATTATTAGTTTTTTTGCGAAAATTACGTGAGAGGACCGTCAGAGGATGTATATGCAAAATCAAGATTATTTTTTGTGATTTAAGAAATTGGACCACTCACGTAAAAAAAAATAGGAGAGTTACACGAGTAACACGTGTATTGCTTGGAACATTCCACGTCCAACAAACAAGTTAAAACAACCAGCCAATTCGGCCACGTCATAACACGTGTAAAAATATAAGTGTGTTACGCGAATTAATTAATGCATGCCTTGGTTTTTGAAAAGTATTTTGTTATTGTTCACTTTTAGGGTGCATTCGGTTTGTAGGTGAGATTGAAATAGAATTTGGATTTAGGAAAGGTTTGAAAGAAAATGAGAAGAGCGAAATAAATATAATTAAATTAAATATTATTATTTTAAAAATGAGTATAAAATTATTGTTATAATTTTAGATTAAAACAAATATATTATAATGATAAGGTCCCATCATAAAAGAAAAATAAACCTATTTTTTATTTGATGAGATCTCACCATAAACATTTTTGAGTGTCATCACAAATTTCAAAAAGTTATAATTTGATGAATTTGCTTGAAACCTACCTTTTATTTCAGATTCGTGAAAACCCCGTTGCTAGAGTATGAATCTTTCATTTAAAAGCTACACCCACTAACCAGACTATTGATATTTTCATATTATGCCATCAGTTTCATACTATGCCAACAGTACAAAACCTACAAAACAAGCACACCCTTAGTAAATGGTTATTATCTCTATATACTAATCCTTGGGCTGCTCCCCCAAATTGCTCTTGCCACACTTTGTGGTACAACCACAATAGCATGCATTACCACCAAAATTGCTCCCCCACACTCTTACACTTTTGCAACTACAGGGCTTTGTGAGGGAAACTACAGTGCAAGCAACAGTAATATTATTTTTTTATTGATGCTAAACTCTTCCATGGCAGATCACAAATCCTCATTTCCCTTCTCCCCTCACTCGGTTTCTCTCTATAATTATCTCCCTCATATTCTACAGTTGTCCGGAGCCACAGACGACACACACACCAGACACGCACAGACCCAAGGTATGTAATTCTTGATCTTTTTTACTGATTTTTGCCTAATTTGTGTTCAGTTTAAGTGGTATTCATAGGATTTTCATTTATGGGTGTTTTAATTGATTTATGCTTAATTTGTGTGTTATTGAAATGGGTATTTATTGGATTTTCTTTTCGTCATCATAAGCGTTTGATGAAATGGGTATTTTAGTTATCTAAGTTTATTTGTGTTATTCATCAGGTGGATTGTTGATGTTTAGGGACTTTAAGTTTGATAATGAAGTAAATATTTGGTTAATTTACATTTGGGTGTTTGATAATTAAATAAAAATTTGGTTAATTTACATTTCGGTGTTTCATGCGGTTCTTGATTTTGGTGTTGATTAACATTTTGGACTATGCATATAATGTATTTGATAAAATGCTTGAGTTAAAGGGAATGAGGTTACAAGTTTGTTTTTACATTTGATTCTATTTGGTTTGTATAATATGTCGTTATAAGTGTTTTTTTTATGTGATTTTTAGTGTCATAATGCTCATAAAAATTGTTAATTTAACTTATTGTTATTTGCCTTATACTGTTTTGTAGGTTTTGGGTTTGGCGGCCTGTTGGTTGCAAAAGGCATAAAAAAACCGGTTTCTTTTAGCCCACCTTTTTGAAAAAAAACCAATAAGCTAAACCTGAGGTTGTACCAATTTTGGCGAGGCAGGTTACTAGACCTGCAGCCATGGCTTATTTATCCTCCGTTGTAAATTTTTTTGCCAAAAACTTAGGCATGAAGCTTCCGTTGTCTCACTTACCTTATGTTTTATGGGGCGATGATGAAATTTTCTACACATTAGCTCTTCCATGAGTGTGGCTCACACATTCACGTATCTTGGCGGGGTAACCACGAATGTTACGTGGCTGCAGCCATGGTGGGTGTGTCGAGTCGCCCAAGGAGAGGTAGATCTGAGCCTCATTTTTCCGACTCCACTATGGTCTACTCCTAGCCATATGTTACTCAAATGAGTTAATGGATCTGTTTATGTTTAGGTATTCCGCCTCTCCTTTTGCAAGATGGAAACAAAAGGGAATGTACACAGCATGTATTTGGTCAAGGACCAGCTTCTTTTGACTCATAAGGTATTAGATTCATCTTCATATAGTTATGTTATTGTTAGAACTCTAAATTTTTGGTATAATTTTTGTCCTTCCCAAAAAAAATGTGTGAACGTTATAATAAGTTGGCCACTCTCATAATCTTTGGCATGTTAAGCCTTTGGCTATTTGCACGTTTTATTTGGAGTCAGCCATGTGTAAATGTCACGTTATTGGCAAATCATATCTCAGACTTATCTCTTATCGATTTTCTAGCAACCGAAATCAAACTAAGAAATTAAGACAACCTAGGTGTTCTAGATCCGATTTCGTTTACATTAGATTAGTAGATACTGATGGGCAGCGGTCTACATATTTGTGGCATTCCACTAATTAATATGCAGCTCCAGGCTCTGTATTTTAGTCGAGTAATTAGGGTCACTATTGGATTTCGCTGCTAGAATCATTTGTCGGGAAATTGCAGATCTTATCTATGTTTTCTTACACATTCATTACCATTAAGTAGACATTGTTATGGATGAAAAGTCTAAATTGGTACGGATAAAAAATAGTGTTCAGATAGTTGGAAATTTTTATTTTTTTTTTATACATAACTAATTCACCGCCTTAGAAATAATAACCATGTGGCTAACTACTTATTGCAAGTGCTTATTTAGACCAAATTAAGTAGATATGGAGATTTATAAATCTATTCTATTCAACCGCAACAACATTTTCTAATAAACTTTAAAAGTAACATTCAACAATCTGTTTGTTTTTTATTAACCGAAGCCAAAAGACAAATATTTTTTATTACTGTTAGAAGGCTGATAATAATTCAAATGATATGGTCTGTGTAAGTATACTTACACGATATTCAAAACAATATATGTTAGCTAGCAATTAGTTGTGTAGCATTTGCATTGCAGGTTTCGATTAAACACATACAATACACATTTCTTCCTTGATGATTAGCAACTTATATATCAAATTTGAATTAAAAAAAAAAAAAAAAAAAAAAAAAAAAAAAAAAAAAAAAAAATTAAATCAGTTGCCATATGCAGGCTGTGACCAATGGAGTTGTTATGGAAAGTCTCATTGCAAGTATGCAAAGTACGGAGGAGCCTTTTGATTTCGTCCTATGCATAGGAGATGATTGGTCTGATGAGAACATATTTGAAAAGATATTGAGTTCAATGGCTAGAATGTGGTCTCACTATCTGGTATGCTCCGTGCTTTGCTTTTGTTGCATTGGTTAAAATTGAATTTGATTTATTTTTTGGGACTCAATTATAAAGAATCATATATGAATAAAGAGTTCGTTTTAGCCAAACACTAAAAAGTGTTTACAAATAAAAAGATAATCTAAAAATATATACAGGTTGTATTCACAAGAATACTATAGGCGGGTCACAATGTATTGAGGTTTTGTTGTGTATGTTTCAGTGGGCGCGTTCAACGTGCATTTCAAGAATCTGTTCAAACCTTTTGTATATGCGCTTTTTGAAACACCCCTTTATTATCTATAGTCACTTCAGCTAAGCAATAAGTTCATCGGCATCAGGAAGACCGGAACATGTCAACGTGTCGTGGTTGCTTTAGGTTACGCAGCAACACAAAAAAAATCAAAATAAAGAACAATTTCCGATATCATTTTTATTTACGTTTGGTACTTACCTTTGGGAAATTAGAATAATGAACCTACATGGCTGCATATATCTTCGTCCCTACATTTTTATTCTTCACTTTTAAAATCACTTTTCGCGATTTCCTTTTGCCCGTGTCTGATATAGATTGACCATATGTATGGTGGAGCATGCGTTATATAGTTTTCTGGAAATATTGATACATAGGCATATACTTCACTAGACTATCTAAGTAGGAAAATATGAGGTCTAAAAACCGGCATGACAATAAATAGGATAATTCGCATGCTAGAGCTGTATATGTTTCATTTTCTCACTAATTGAATAACTGATTGGCAAAGATGGTAGATAACGACTCATTAATTTGGTGTTTTCTTTTTAGGCAAAACGCTTGCACAAAAAGACAATCAAGATCTACTTGCAGCAAAGAAACAACCTGAAAGTAATGTAACGATCCTTAATGAAGCAGTGAAGGAACAAGCTTAAACTAATGTACCATTCTTACACAACAATATGTTTTATAATCCTGTATTACTAGACTAAAAAACTACAGGATGCAACAATCCATCTTATGTAAAACATTTGTGCCACAGCTGCACAAATAACTTATGTATGAGTACCTTATGTATGCAATCTTCTTGCTGCCATTTTCAGTTTACAAAAGGAAATGTCACGAAGCACAGGTTTACCATTTTCGCTACACGCTATGCAACACTTGCTAAACCTTCTTTAGCAAATCACCCCGCGGCAACGTGCGGGTGATCCATCTCGTTCATAACAAAACAAAAAAAGTCAAACACGTAATATGAATTTTGAAAAGTATTTTGGTTGAATTTTGAATAAAGAACACATAGCCAAAATATATGAGCTTTATTTATTTATCCATACGTTTAGGAATAGTGTATGAGTTTTACTGTGACAGTGACTTTGTATTTTATTAAATTATCGTTACTAATTTTTAAGATGTACAATGTGTTAAACAGTGTTGTAAAAATAGTGCTAGGCGGTCAATTAATTGGCATCTAGGCGTTAAGCGGAAACTTAGCGCTTAATTTTAGTCTAGTTGGCCATAATAATTGGATGGTCAAAAATTGGTCAAGATACCGATTAATATGAAAATCGGTCAAATCGTGCTTAAATCCGTCAAATTGAACAAAAATCGGCCAAATTGATCAGCGTCGGTAAACTATTTTCAGAAATTAAATTTGAGTTTTTTTTTAAATATACCTCGTGTTTTCTATAAAAATTCCAAATTGGTCGTGTTGACTGATATTTTAGAAAACGCGAGGTATTGAAAAAAAAAAAAAAAAAAAAAAAAAAAAAAAAAAAAACTGAATTTAAAATTTTGAAAATACCTAACCCATGTTGACTAATTTGGCCGATTTTTATTTGATTTGGTGGGTTTATGCCCGATTGACTAATTTTTATCCTATTAATCGGTATCTTGACCAATTTTTGACCATCCGATTATTATGGTCGACTAGACTAAAATTAAGCGCTAAGTCTTCGTCTAACGCCTAGATGCTGATTAATTGACCACCTAAGACGACTTTTACAACACTGTTTAACATATTCTACATCTTAAAAATTAGTAACAATAATTTAATAAAATACAAAGTCACAATAACAATAAAACTCATGCACTATTCCTAAAGGTATGAATAAATAAGACTATTCACACCAGTGACCTACAACGAATTTTACTTTCCCTTTTACATCAGCTTTTTCTCTTCGGCGACCTACAGATGACTTTTTACCACACCAAGACGACCTTCATATTATTATTTTTTTCTTTTTGTTTTCAATTTTTTAACAACAAAATTAAAATTCATTAATAATAAAACACATTACATAATTATTCAAATAAAATTAAAACGTTACAATTATAATTAAAAACTTAAACTAATAATCTAAGTTATGGTACTCATTTATTTCTTTCTACATTTTCAATAGCTTCTGTTGTCGAAGTTTGGGCAAACTCGGATCGATTCTTGAATTATAAAAGAGGATGTCTTTGTCCCGTTTTATTTCTTTCGGATAATTCAATTGCTCGACGTTGTAGTGATATAGAATCGACCAAAATTCAATGCGCACACATCTATCATGCATCTTCGGATAAACAACCTTTTCATTTTTGAAAACGTGTTAACTACAAAAAGTCACACGTTACCATGCAAAAAAAATATAAACGTGTTATCTTATAAAGGTTACCAACATTCAATGCGCACACACTTACCATATAAATGTGATCGAATATACCACACATTGTTTTTGAAAGGCAAATATACCGCATATCTTGAAAGGGAAGTGATTAATACACTCATAAATTTAAATGAGACACTAAATGTACAAACAGTTAAAACAGTTTTATATTTACAGTTCAATTATGTAATACACGTTTTAAAGTATCTTATCTTATATATTAAAAACTTAAATTGTCTTATAAATGCAAAGTACTCACAATAAATAGTTCATGAATTAAAATGAAATGTGGAGACTTCATATGTTAGTACATTGATTTAATAATTATGCATAAGGGTAAGTACATAAGATTAGTGATTCGAGTAATTGAAAAAAATTGTACAGTACAAGGTAGTTTAAGTAATATCAAAAGTATATCAATTACACAACATTGTGTGAATTAATTTAATGTGCAAGAAGATTTGTGCACAAATTAGAGTACGGTACAAGGTAGTTTAAGAAACATGAAAAGTATATCTTTTATACTATCTAAAGATTGGAGTGCTTAATTTAATGCGCAAGAGGCATTGTGCACAAAAGTTTGTACGGTACAATATGTTTTGCATGAGGAATCGTGCACAAAAGTTTGTACGGTACAACATATTTCAAGCCATCTCTAAACCTCAAAGAATACAAACAAAAAATGTCATGAATACATAAATTAAACACACCAATTAGTGGTTAGTTTTTTTACCTTCCTGTCCATGAGTTAAAAATATTTTATCAACTATATAATATGTCAAAAATCACACACAACAAACCACAACTTCCTCCACACCGCGTGCACATTGGGCTACAACTTATTATGGTGGTAAAGTGAGCATCATATCGTCTTACTTATTTAGCATATTTATTTATATTATTTTATGTAAATTTCATATGTGATTGTGTGTGTGTAAGAATGTAGGACATAAAGATGGTGTTTAGGAGGTTTGGTAGTAACATCATCTTCTCTAATGGTTTAAGAGATTCTACACATCGTTGTCTTATCAATTAAGTGGAACATGCACAAACATTACTACTTTGATCGAAAATGCAATATATTGGTTAACTGTATTTAAGTTACTAATGATCAACTATATCTAAAGAAAGAGATCGAGAAGTCACAAAAATTGTATCAAGAACAAAATATGCAAAATGCCAATGAACAACAATGACAAAGACAACAACAACAACACCAACACCAACACCAACAACAACAACAACAACAACAACAACAACAACAACGCCACGGCTACCGGTGGGATGAAGACTTAGCATTCATATTAATAGTACGTTACAAATTAAACATGCAATATTTTACTTCATGTAATACCGCTAAACGGGCTAATACTATTGATTCGTTAGCAAGTAAGTTTATTGAAAATAATATGACGAGCATTCAAATTTTAGTCAATAATTATTACTACACTTTGTTGGTGCATTTCAATATTTTTGCTCTTAATGTAGTTTTTTGTTTTGCGATGTGTTAATGTCACTTTCTTAATTAAACGTCTTAGAATATTGCGTGACTTTGATATTTGATATGACTGTGTAAATTATGTCAATGTTACATATTGAAAATGGTAGTATATAATAAAAATATCTTCACACTATCATCTTAACAATAAGAATCTTCTAAATCGAAGAAGTATATAAAACAGAAGAAAATTGTATTTCAATTGTTATCCTACACCTATCACGAGATAAACATTATTCATTTGAGTTTGAGATCATGTGATTCATGTCGTCATACTGTAAATACTTAAAATGAGTTAATAATGAATGCTCTAAATTCGATATTATAGTTTATGGAAAAATGTTGTAATAATGCATTAATTAAAAAATAATTTATGTAACCTACTCATATGAAAAGATTACATATAAAAAGTCTCATTTAAATATAACATTTTACAAAAAAAAAACCTCTTCACATTAAAGAAAGAGATCGAGAAGTCACGAAAATTGTGTCAAGAACAAAACATGTAAAATGCCAATGAACAACAACAAGAACAACGCCATGGCTACCGGTGTCAATATAGATGAATACTTAGCATTCATATTAATAGTACGTTACAAATTAAACATGCAATATTTTACTATACGAATTACAAATTATTATACGAATTATACTTTATACTCTTGAATATACTGATTACTTTAATGTTTTATGTTTTTATAGTTTTTTGTTAATGATGAGTGTCTAAATACTCATAATTTTATACCAATCTGAAGTGCCAAAACATACAAAAATACTCAAATATGCATCATAATACTTAAAATATCTTAGAAGTGTGTTTTATATGTTTCAAATGCAAAATATGCAAAAACAGATGAAAAACGTACAAAGTTTGCATAATTGGCAGTTTCAGTCCCTCAAGTTTCAAAAATTGTCAAATCTAGTCTCTGGTAAATTAAAACATGAAAAATATCATCAAAGGTCCTTAGGGATTCATAAGTTGTCAAGTAAAGTCCTTTAAAGTTAAAAAATTACAAAATGATAACTTTAGTCCCTCAAGTTTGAAAAATGTCAAAATTAGTCCTTAAGGTTTTAAAAATGGGAAATTAATAAATAAACCTTGAACTATTCTTAAATGACAAAATTGGTCCTTATGATAACATTTTGAGAAATTATATCTTTAATCCCTAAAAAATCCAAAGTTACATAAATGGTCCCTGGAGTTTGAGAAATTACAGAAAAGGTCCCTGGTATTTGAAAAATGGAAAAATCACATCTTTGATCCTTGGGTTTTCATAAATGACAAAAATAGCACTTGTAACTACTTTGGGAAAATTACAAATTCAGTCCCTCTATTTTTGTCAAATTACAAATTTGGTCCTTGTTTACTAATAACCAAACCGGACCCTTTTTATTAAATCCAAAACCAAAAACTAATCCAACCAAACACCCTTACCCAGCCCACACCCCTTCCAAGCCCAAACACTAAACCGGCCCACTCCCCCTTATTAAATAAAACGGGGGTTGACCCCGTTTGACCACCCAATACCGCCAAAACCACCACCACTAATCACCACCCTCACAACAGCCTGAAACACCAATACCAGGTGGTTTTTCCACCACCTCATCACCATCCACCTCAACCCCTACTCCCCCTAACCCTCCTTTCCACCTCACTGCAATACCACATCTCATTTAATGCAATTCTCACCACTTTTCACTACCAAACCATGCCTCATCCTCTGTTTTCTTCCATACAGCCCCAACTTGCCTAAAAACCTTCCCAATTGTCCCCTGACACCTCTACATACTCCCAAAAATCCTTAATTGTTCACCTTTGGCTCCAAGTTAACTTGGAAGACTTTTGGCGCCAATTTTCATTTAAACGGCTATGATCAATTCAGAAGATTGAAGGGTCAAGATTGAAGTGGGAAAGGCTCAGAAGGTGTCCCTGAACCCTAATTGGAGCTTATAAAAGGAAGAGAAGCAGAGGAGTCATATATCTAGTTTATTTTATATAAGTGTATGTCGTATAATGCAATTTCAAGTTTCTAGTGTAAACCTAAGCTTTTAAACAGTGTTCTAAGCATCTTTAGTGTATTGTAACTCTTTCCAAGTAATAAATTTCAAGTTTCTTTGGCTGTTCAATCTTATGCAATTTTAGTTTCAATTTCTTAAATTTCAAAAGCTCAATTGTTGTTATTGTGTGATATACTGTACTGATAAGCTCACTTAAGCTCCTAGATAGCTTATAAAAGCTATTAGAAACTATTAAAAGCAGTTTAGTAGTAAAAACTCAAAAATACCACAAAAAGTCAACGAAAGTCAAACTGATAAGTTCTTGGTGATAAGCAATGGAGCAGGGTTGATTTTGGAAGGCCTTGGGTTAGTTAATCTGTGGAGATTATTTAGGATTGGAGTTGAGATCTTTGGTTCATGGTTTGAGCAGGAAAGCATTTTGTAAGTTCTAAAAATCTCATATCTATCTTTGTACTGTAGCTTTGATTATTACTTGCTTTTTCAAGTTGTTTTATGCTTATTCAGTTCTAAGTAGTGATAAGACAACATAAAATTAATTGCTTGTTTGATAAATTCCTTAGCTGCTTAAACATCTTAGTTAAACAGTAAACTTAGCATAATAAGTAATCTTGTGTATTTGTGGTAATTTTCTGTTTCTAAGCACTTGTTTAGATCTCTTACAACATAATAAGTCATTGTGGATCAGTGGGATAAGCTCTGTAAACCATTTAAATAAAAAATCACAAAACAGTCTAGTATAAGGTGTGTTTGGAGCAGGTTGTCCATCTGTGTTAGAAGTGGTTTGAGTTGTTGATTTTGCTTGCTTTATGTCACTTAGGGTAATATTAGCTCAGAATAACCTTAACAATTAGTGTCATAAAGTAGAAAAGTCAAAATCTTGTTTAATCATCCATAATTCATAATCTGTGTAATTTTAAAGTGTTAAAAGCTTCATAATCACTCATAGGTTGATACCAAAGCTTAAATTAGACTTCACTTAGCTTAAGTAACATAAATCAGTCCATAAATCTAGGTTAAAATTCATTTTAGTCAACTTTAGGCATAAATCAAAAAAGTCAAAAATCTCATGTCTTGCAGAAACTCAAATTTTGTGGGAATTTTCTAGATTTTAGGAAGTGGATTCAGGACTTGAAACTTCTTGTGGTTAGAATCTACCACCTAGACCTCAGAAATCCAAGCTTGTTTGATTTTTAGGAATTTTTTACAAGGTTGTAAACTAGGCTGCAGGGCAACCCAGTGCCCTGTGCACTCAGACCCTATTTCACCCACCCAACTTTGGTGGTGATTTGTGGTTACCCCAGTGGGTCCCACACCTCATACTTTGGTTCTTACAACCCCCTCCTACCAGTGTTTGAAAGTTGACCCTTAGTTTGACGATTAGACTAGTGGACCCCACTTAGTTTTGCATCAAAAGTCTGTCCCAATTCTGACCCAGAAACCAAATAAGCAGTTGCTTATTTTAGCTTTTTAGCTTATCCCATGAGCTTATCTCATCAAATCTAGTTTAAATAAGTTAAAACAACTTAGGTGAATCTGATTTAACCAGTGTGGACCCCACATAACCTCAACTTAGCTTATTTCTTTGTGTGGTCAACTTTAGTCAACTGTATAAGCAAATAAGCACTCACAGTGCTTATTCTGAGGTTCCAAAGTAGTTTTCTTTGAAAAGTTTCTTATTTTAAGTATTTTAATAGTTTTATAAAAGAAAAACCAGAAAAAACAAACTTTAATTATAGTGATAGCTTATATTTAATAGAAATTATCTATTTAATTTTCATCTCAGCTTATTAATAAGCACTTTTCCAATTTTATAATTTTATAAATTTCCTAGTTCCTTTAAGTAGTTAAAATAAATTTCTTAGGTTTTTCCTAATCTGTTACTATTTATTAGATTTAAAATTAGTTTAAATAATTAAACAGGTAATATTAGTAATTAAATAGTTTTCTTTAATTTTAATTAACAACAATAGAATTTTATATTTTTCCTAAGTTTTATAAAGTAGTTAAGATTTGTAGAAAATAGTTTCATAATTTCCACTGTCCATTTTCTAATTTTCCTATTTAAATTAATAAAATTAGATTTAAATTTATTAATAAGTAATTAATTAGTCAATTAGCTTAAATATAATTTTTAGAAACTTTTTATAGTTTTTTAGGATTCCTGTAATGGTTAATTAGTTTTAAAAATTTTTACATAATTTTATAAGTCATTTAAGTATTAATAGTAATTTAAAATAGTTTAAATATATTAATTAAGTTAAATAGTTTTTAATTAATAGAAAACTCATAAAAAGACAAAAATATTTATTTTCATTTTTTATACTTTCTTCAAGTTCTAATTAAAGTTTAGAAATTATTTTTACAAGTTTTTAGTTTAATTTGTAGTATTTATAATTTTTAGTTAAAATTAACTTAGGTTTAAGTTACTTATTAAATAGTTTTAATTAATTAAATAATATTAAAATATAAAAATAGTTACTTTTATATTTTCATTTTCATTTTCAATTTCTTTTTAATTTTTAGTTTCAAAAAGTTTCACTTTTACCCCCTGTAGTTTGTAACTTGTTAAATACCACTAGTCTCTGTCTGTTATCTGATTTTCTTATTTGTGCTTTTACTTGTATCTCTGTTATTGTTTATATATTTTCATATTATCTAAATACCAAGCACTCAGTAGTATAATCATCCCTCAATCAATTTTTGTTACTGTCCTCAGTACCACTCATTCTCCTAATCGTTCCAAAATACAATTTCAATCTCGTTGAGATTTAACGACCCGGGGATTTCCCTATATTTTCACGGTCAATAATAACTTGCACTTTCTCCCAGGTGGGCCTATCAGCTGCACACAGTTGACTGGTTGGTTTGGGAGGAGTCAGTTAAAAAGAAAATTTGTTTTATAGTTCGCTTTTAATGATGTAATTTATTTGAACAACGAAGTCCGACTTTCACAAAAAATGAGAGTTTCAAACATGAACTGAAAATTAGTCCCGAACATTACGAGAAAAACAATTAGATCCAACCTGTGTGCATCGCATGAGTCCTGAGGCAGTCCAAACCTGTGTGCATCGCATGAGGATAAATATAAAAGGTCTCCAACATTAATGTTAACGCTTCATATTTAAAATAATTTATGTAACTTATACATATTAAAATGTTACATGTGAAGAGACTCTTTTCATTGTAACATCTTGAAAAAAATCTCTTCACATATACTCTTTTAATGTGAATAAATTATTTTAAATGTGTGACATGCTTGAAAATGTGATACCATCACAAATTAGATATATAATGATGAAAATAAGTTCCGAAGATTACGCTATAAAAACTTATATACAGCCCATGTGCAACTTAATAAAGTATTTTAAATACGTATAAAACTTAGCAAATGTGTGACACCATGACAACTTAAATATAAAATGACGAAAATAAATGCCGAATATTACGCTATGAAAACTTCTATACAGCCCATGTGCATCGCACGTATTTTAAATCTATGAAAACTTCTATACAGCCTATGTGCATCGCACGGGCATTGTTGAATATCATAAGAAATAATTATAACTTAGCCAGATGTATTAATATTAGTTAGTTCTAATAAAAAATGATAGAGTCAATACCAAAATAAATAGATAAAAAATATTACATAAAAAATACATCTTAAAAAATTACATGTCAATAAACTATTTTAAAAACGTATCAAGCTTAAAAAATGTATGATACCATGACAACTTATATATAATGACAAAAATACGTCTCGAATATAAAATGACAAAAATAAAATACGGATATTAAACTTTGAAACCTCTATACAACCCATGTGCATCGCACGGGCTTTCATGACTATGAACATTTAGATCGAGCCCTTGTGCATCGAACGAATCTGATGACCTAATACCAATCAAATATGAGAGTTTACAAATCACCTCCCAAAACTTGTTTTCTACTTCCCAACTTGCAAACTAGTAGTACCATATATATGATCATGCAAATGTCTTCAGAAGTCAAAGTTGAGAAGCCAACACGTCAACTTGAAAAGCGTGTGTTTGTATCAATCGCCCAAACGACAGAAAAAAAAAGAAAGAAAAGCGCGACTGAATGGCCACATTAAGCCCGACCAATTCATAATCAACGACCCAACTAGTGCATGAGATGAGATCAATATAGAACTCATATTTGACATTAAACCAATGAACCAATCATATTCATACATTTTTTTTTATCTAAACTAATAAAAAATTATTGGCTTTTGCTAACGACAGCCCTAAGGGTTGTCGTTAAGAGACATTATTTTATTACAATTGTTTATAAGAATGAAATTCAACCAATCACAACCATGAGAATGAAATTAACGACAACCCTTAGGGTTGTCGTTGGCAAAACCCAAAATTATTTTTCATTTTTTTAACAACATATCTTGCTAACGGTAAATCTTCAAGCTACAAAAAATACACCATCATGATGAGAATTAAATTATATTTCTATAAATATGCATTGTTATATACTTTCGACGAACTTTTTTTTTGACGATTTTTTTTAATGTCCGCTTAGAAAAATCAAATATGATTTGATTTTTACAAATCTTATATGATTCTTACGAATCATATGTGATTTTTACAAATCACATGTGATTCGTAAAATTCAAATATGATTTAATTTTAACGAATCACATGTTATTTTACTTTTCTGAGTGGAAATTTTGAAAAAAAGTTTCGTCGAAAGTATATATAACAATGCATATTGATAGAAAGATAATTTAATTCTCGTCACGATGGTATAGTTTTTTTCACGTAATGATTAATGGTTTTTGAGATATTTAATTTTTTAAATAAGTGAAAGTTTATTTTTTTTATTTTGATAAAAAAAAAATTATATCATCAGTTAATTAGTTTTATGGCAAATACTAGTTATAATACCCGCGCACGCGCGGGGCTTTTTCTAAAATTTTTAATAACGTATTTTTGTTTATTAAAAAAACAAATAGCTTATTTTTGTTTTCTACTTTTATTACAATTCTTAATTTTGTTTCATGATTATGTTTGATGTACGGTGTAAAAGTTTTATTTTCGTAAAGGGTAAAAACTATAAAATGGCCACGTACTTTGAAGTTTTAATCTTACTACACCACACCAATATGATCGGTTATATTAAACTATTAGCTGAAATGACTATATTACCCTTGTCTTACATAATCTTCAACTCTAATAGTATAATTGAAGGCGTAAAAAAAATCATAATAATGGTGGATACATGTGTTTGTACTTTTAATGATTGTTTGTATTGTAGTCTTAGACTATTTATATTCAAAGGTGGCTTATGTTATAACTATTTAATGCAGTGGCTTATTATTAAAAAGTTTTCACAATAGTCATTGGTAAAAAAATATTAACTCGTCCGACATATAAAACTTGAGAATATTCATACCTGTAACAACAGATTGCCAACTTGATTAGCATGCCATTCAAAACAGTTCACGATGTCAAAAACCAAAACTGAAAAAGTCTCGTGTATGCATATTTACTACTCCCTCCGTCCCATAAAAACTGTCCAATTTGACTTTTCAGAGTCAAACTGGTTCAACTTTGACCATAAATATTTTTTATGTGTTATATAATACTTGATGAAAAATTATACCAATGAAAAATATACTTAAAACTCAATATATTCATATATTTTACATCAAGTATTATATAATAACCAAAAAAATAAATAAGGTCAAAGTTCAACCAGTTTGACTTTGAAAAGTCAAACTGGACAGTTTTTATGGGACGGAGGTAGTATATAAATAATGAAATTAAAATAAGTGACAAATATGATTTGACTAACGAAGATATAAGCAGTCGCAATTAACAAAATCACTGTTTTTTCATAATACATGTATTAGCAAAAACTATATAACTGTAGCAACTTTAACATCCTTCCTTCATATCCTTCACAAGCAACTGAAGTGGAAGAATCTCAATCACTGAGCAAAAAAAATCATATAACAGTACAACAAAAATTGGAAACAAAGCTGCTTTCATACTTTTTGCTCAAAATTCATCCGAAAAGAGGAATGCCACTTTAACCATTACAGAGTTCAAGGGATTAAAAAGTACCAAGTGGTATCACAATTGCAATATCAAGATTATGACTATACAATGTAAATCTGCAAAAAAACATCAATCCAAACCCCCGAACCCAATATATATTTTCAAACTTTACACATAAACCAACAATTAAATCTAAACATATGATTAATTATGGATATCATAATCAATAATTAAGTAAATAACATACCTTGGATCCATGGCTTTAAGACTGAATCACGACTAAAAAAATGACAACCATCATAAATAGATAATAGACAACTTAAAAGATGTTGAAAGCTAAAACTTTAGTAAAACAAATCCACTATCGGTCCTAATAGGGATCTTAATCAAAGAGGCACTTACGTTACTTTTTTTATTTTTATATCAGGCAAACACTTTACATAATTATAAGTACCAAAACAACAATCATTGTTACTGTAATGAAACTAATTACAAACTAACTGTCATCATACACATCTAACTTCACAAATAGAGTATATATACCTCGATGAATATGAAGAACTTGTGTGACCAAGTGCATTAGTTGATATGCTTTCAAAACCATGAGAAACTTCTCACGCTATCAATGCCATCAGAATTAGCCACCTACATAAATGAACACAAAGGTTTAAGAATGCAATTGTTTATCGATATACAGTTAGAGATAGTTCGAAGTCCATCTAATAATCATCATTTGTAAAACTATGACTATGCACACGTTACATTATAGAAAAGAAAATAAACTATTTCTTATCACATGTTGAGCATACATTCTGCTGATAGTTGCCCTACATGGAATCGGCTCGTCTATGCAAAACTCAAGGCTTGGTGAGACGCAGCCGGTAGTATCCAAGATCATGATGCATGTAGAAGTGACAATTTCGGCCCAATTAATAATGAACGGGTCGATTCGGGAAAGGTTCCATCTATAACTGGTTAACGTGTAATTTCAGTACCATGAAACGGATTACCTTGAATTCAGGACAATCTCATTTGCGCTGAAGCTCCAAACCAAAAGCCTAGTAGTAGGTCGTGGGCGGTGTGCTCTTTTTTCTACCTAATTTTGCTTATTTTACTTAGGAGTAGCTGCAACATAATTGATTAGTATTATCATATCATTCAGGGACATTTTATGAAGGGTCGTTTAGGATTGCCTGTTTAACTACTCATTCAGGGTTACAACATAGCAGATAAGTGGGTATATTGAACAATCATAAATACTTTTTAGTCTTTTATAAATGGAATTTGCGAATATCAGAACTGCATCCAAACACATTCTCTTGAAATCTGTTATGCTACTGCAATGCCAAACACCCTCTAATTCAGCAAAAATCATATATAAATAGCAAACTTGGCATCTTAAGGTTGGATTGTGAACATTATGGCCATGCCAAAGTCAGCTATCTTACCCACTTCTATTATAGTCTGTCAAAGATAACTTCAAATATTTTTACAAAAAAATCAGCGATGTACGCATATAGTTCATCAGATATGATAACAAATTTAGGTCCAAATTCAGCGTAGAACAGAAACATAATAAAAAATTCAGCGTAAAAGTATACATTAGGTGCAGTTCTTTGTTAGTACAGAACATAAACGTTTAAATCATTTATTTTTTTTATTGATCAGAATAATAGTTAAAATTTAACTCTAAATGTAGCTAATTAAAGAAAATTTTTACATTTATTAAGAAAAAACTATATTACTCACCTTGTGTCTCAGTGTCGATCGATCTTGCACCCTCAGTTTCCGTAGCACGGGTCAACAAAGGACCGTAAGAACATCGTTGTTCCAGGTTGCTATGAACAATCTCTGGCCGTCATTTCATTCATCTTGGACTATAAGCAAAATATACGCCTGCATTTAATGGTTTTTGAAAACCAAAATAACGGTTAAGCATAAGGGTAACATATAAAAGCATATTTTCAAATCAATACGTTGTATTAGGAAAGAACTGTTACTCACCTTGAGTCTGAACTTCGATCGATCTCGCATGTTTGGTTTCCGCACCACGGGTGACCAAAGGACCATAAGAATGTCCTTGTTCCAACATGATGGTTATGGTTGGTGTCTTCATGCCGAATAAGAAAGTTCTGTCTCCAATTCTTTGAACCCCAAAGTCACTTATTTCTGCAATACTAAGAGTCGGGCCAAAAAGAGGAGTGTAGACTTGACGATATGATCATAATGGTTTATCGTCTTCTCCATATATGTAGATGTTAAGTTCACCATCGACACCAATGGAATTTTTAGATATAAGCAGATAATAATCTGAATGATGCATTACCCTTCCTTTTTCATGGTTTATCCTTCTTATAAAAAGATATACAGTTAAACATTTTTCATCTTCACTCATTTAATCAGTGATGGATTTGAGGCAAGAAAGTCATAACATACTTATAACAGTTTAGTTACTAAATGGTTATATGATATTCATGAAAACATATGGTACAAAATTTATAATCTTTACTGTTACATACTAAAAATGTCAGTTTTGGCTAAAAAAATAACTGGCCCGCCCTTGACCTGGCCTAAACAGGCCCGTCGGTCTTAGAAAGCCCGATGAGAACTCATGGATTTGAAAAGAGATGTCAGAGCGGATGACACCTTATAAAAAAATGCAGACACTAAGTACTACAATTGCAATTTCAACCCATTTTCGTGGGCATGTTTTTCTCTAACAGGTCAAACGTGTGGAATAAAATAAGAGGGGGTCAAATGCATCAAAAGTCACCCAAAGTGCATTTCCAAAGCACAAAACATCCTAATTTGGTTTTTCATATAGCTAATTATTACTAAAAGAATATAAATTATGAAATGGTATTAATAAAATATTTATTAGAGTAGTGCTATTTAGGCCTAAAATGGAAGCCTAATTACATGCCTAATCCACTTAACATTAGACACATGTATTGTACATTTTTATCTCCAAATTTCCACTAATCATTTTCTCAAATTCACCAATCAAGTCATTAGACATATTAGTAGGCTTACTTCTTAGGCATAAGAATCATTTTTCTACTTATTGATTCAAATAAAACGTGCTGGATTACCCATTTTAGCCTACCCGACCCACCCATTTAATAACTTCTAGTGCAATTACATACATTCATCAAAGAGAATGCACTGATTGCCATCTCACATCTAATGAGGAGACAATTATTTTTATTTTAGGTGCTCGTGCATTCTTTCAAAACATGGAAAGCATAAACTATTTTCCTTTTTAGGAAGAAAGAGAAGTGGATATTGTTCCTCAATGAACTATGAAACAGAGCGAATATAGCAATACCTGCCCATGAACATCTGCTTCCACGAATCACTTAAATAATTGTTAAAAGTATACATGTCAGCATTTTCACATACCTTTCTTTATCTAGGTTAAACCTGAATATTGTTTTGTAAACCAAACTTGAATCTTTGAATCAAATCATATCAGCAACGGTAATTAAATTCCGCAGTCGCCAAAAGAATGATTTGGTGTCATCCTGATTTTTTTTTTTTTTTTAAAAAAAAAGCCATAATGGAACTTATCACTGTATAAGATATCAAGTTTTTATCGAATGAAACATACTCACTGGACAAACTCACAGGAAGGACACACGGGACGAACTCACTAAACGATTTCACACTCTTTACTGAACCAACATGCTAAACCTAATACTCATATTTTATCTCATGACACTAAATTAAGATGCGACTAAAAATTTACAAATATGGAACTCAACTGATATAAAACATCAACTATTAAGCAATTATTAGAAAAACTAATGTATAAAAAGTTAGGCTATTTTCAAATTTTTATTAACTATTTCCAATTTGTAGGTAAATTGAAAGAATTAATATATTTAATAAAAAGAACTATTCCCATCCTCATTTGTAGGTGCATTCATACACCAAAGTGGGTATTGCATAGCAAAGAATTATAACGAATCAGAGCTAAGGCATCTTCTAATAAAAAAATCAAATTTGTTAATCTACGAACATAAGAAAGCATGTGTGCAGATACTCACCTTCTCACCTTCACCATTTGAAGTTTTAAGAACATAGGTTTCCTGTCCGAGAAACATCATTGACAGCCTCGAGAGCATAAACATTCATTAAACACCTTAAGAACAAAAAAGAGGATTAATGTTTCAAGAGTGATTAGAAACCAAGCAAACTGATTGAAAAGACCATTGTACACGAAACAAATAGGATAAATTCATTTAAAAGCAGGTCAAACCAAGATGTAAATGTAACTTAGATACTATGTTGGCATTGAACACACTTTAAACCATAAAAGAAATATATGTGGCTTCAAATGTTGCCATTGTGTAACTAATTTATAGATTAACAGCCACATAATTGTTTACATATAATCATGCTTTTACTTGCTGAATATATGTGGCTTTCGACATTCATGAACATATAGTAATGATTAACTTTGTAGTTTGCTTTATTCTAAGGCAGGCTTCGTCATTTATAATTTTATATAAGACAAACAGTTTACTTACCTCATGTTCCTTCATCCTCGCCACGAACAAAAAAGTTAATAATCATTTTGAGAAGAGTTCCATGATGCTCAATGATAATCCTAAAAAATGATTTATCTTTATAATGCCATACCTGATGTAAATAATAATAATAATAATAATAAAATAAGCCTACACCTAACTGAACTAAATAAAGAACCAATAAAAGACGCTCTATTGTCTATACAACATATATTAAAACTCACAAATTTGTATCATATTAAACTTACTTTTGACAACTACTTCTATAACAGTAAACATGTTAGAAACACACGTACTTGGCCAATCTACTAATCCATATATCATCGTTATTAATTTGTTCAATTTGTAGTTTAAGCATCAATTACCTTAACGGCTTAACACGAATATGGAGCAGAAACACAAATAAATCATCCTACACATTTGAGACCCTCCTCGTCACCTGCTTCACGAACTGTTTATTGCTCTCACATATAGGGTTATAGTTTAATTTATGGGGTTATATTTGGTCGTAAGTCTCGGTGATGATCAATGCCAAATTACGTCAGAATCATATCCCAAATCTAATTACATATTCTTATTAAACCGTAAAACAATCAAAGAAATTCGTTTCTATGACACCAACATATTAACGTAAGTTACCACTTAACACCCGTTCCCGAAACTCATAATAGTGTATTAAGGCTTAAACACAAAACTAAACGCATAAACAAAAGTACAGGTACAAAATTTATACATAAATCAACAATTAGAGCCATGGATTAAAAAAAAATTAAATCAGCAAACAAACCCCTAAAAATCATAAAATCAAAGACAAAACTAAACATGTATATACCTTTGAAAATTAAATAACCAATTCGAAACCACCAATCCTCTTATGCTTCTGATCTTTATTAATCAAATTAGAGCTTCAATCAAACCCTAGTTTTTTCCTCCAAACTGAAACAAAATTATCATCTTAAAGAAAATTAGATACTAAAAGCCCTAAATTAATTTTGGACAAGATAAAAAAAATAGATATTCAATCATACAGTTTTTGTTCTTCCGATTTTGAAGATTGATCTATAGGGTTTGAATCGGCACATTGGGGTTGAAAGAAGATCTGTGTATTGGAAGTGTGTTTCGATGGTTTTGTTGGTGTAAATTTTAATCCTAACCCCTTCATGTTTTGTAAATTACTCCGCCTGTTTTAAGTTTTAATTTTTTATATTTTTGACACGTATATTTTTTAACACAATTTACCAAACAAACGAATTCTAATTATTGAGAAACGAATTATGATTATTTATTTTGCTAAATCAAGTAATATTTAGTTTTTTTATTAAATATATCTAAAATAAAGATAAAAATAATAATTCAATTATTACTAAATAAGGAATGAATTGATTTTTTTGAAATGGAAAAATTCCAATAGAAGTTTTATTATATTATATAAAAGATTAGTTATATATTGATACAAGGGTGTGTACCCTGGCTTCACGTTTTTTATTCAAGATACAACCAAAATATTTTTCAAAAAAACCATGAGACGTGTTTGTTGACTAAAAGTCAACAATAATAAAATACTTTTCAAAAACCAAGGCATGCATAAATATCATGACTTTTCTTGTCCGAAACAACCCAAAAAACACAATCACAAAACACAACAATGTTTGGTGGAATCTCTTCATCTTTATTATCTCTACGTCAACGTACCACTAATACTCTCTTAACCCGTTACGCTTTCTCAAAAATCCGAAATACAACCAAATCAGTATCTTTAACAACTGTCAGCGCTGGATCAGATATTCGGAAGGAAGAAGTAGTTATTGTTGGAGCTGGAATCGCGGGCCTCTCTTGCGCAGTTTGCTTACACAGGTTAATCTACTTTACTTTTTTTCTTTTTTACTATGGTATAAAGTTTTGATTATTTATATATCCTGATTACTTGGTTATGGTTTGTTTGTGTCAAGATTGGGGGTTCGATCGTTGGTGCTGGAGCAGGGGGAGTCGTTGAGGACTGGAGGAACTTCATTGACTTTGTCTAAGAATGGTTGGACGGTTTTGGATGCAATGGGAGTTGCTGATGAACTTAGACCTCAATACCTTGAGATTGAAGGGTATATTAAAGATTTTCCTTGTTTTAGCCTTTTAATTTGATACAGGATAATTAGAATTAGATAATCAGAGAAAGAATAGATATTTGACATAGTTGTTTGACTGTATGGCTTATTCACACTATAGTAAGGATTAACTTGTAAATGACCCGACCCCTATACGCAAGGAGTAGAGAATGATTATCTTCAACTTGAAAATACGCTAGTCTGATTATGGCTTTAATATGTTATGCCATCCTACCCATATACTTTTGATTGATTTTGGCATTGTTCACCTTTTATATGTTCTACAGTATTGGTTCTCCCTACGAATGTTTTTAAGAAGTTAACCGTGCAGGATAAACTTAATGACAGAAGAAGGAAGAGAGTTGCGCTCATTCACATTTAAAGATGAAGATCAAACGTACGTTTACATATATCTTTTAACACTTGTAACATATGCAATTTCTAATAGAGTATTTTCAATCACTAAAACAATATTTGATGCATATGGGAACAGTCAAGAGCTTCGAGCAATTGAAAGAAAAACGCTTCTCGAGACACTTGCCAAACAGTTACCAGTAGATTCAGTCACCTTCTCCTCAAAGTTGGCAAAGATCCAAAAGCATGAAGATGGTGAAACTCTGTTGGAACTTGTTAATGGGACTCGAATATCTTCCAAGGTAGATTTTAGTTTTAGAAAATTTAGGTGAAACAAGCATCATTGCATCAACCATTTTGGTTAACATTGACAGGTGGTAATTGGATGTGATGGAATTCATTCTCCGGTGGCTAAATGGATGGGATATTCTGAGGCTAAATATGTGGGATATTGCGCTTTTCGTGGGCTTGGCGATTTCCCTAATGGACAACCTTATGAGTCACGCGTCAACTACATGTATGGACGACATGGTATACGTGTTGGCTATGTTCCGGTTTCAACAACAAAAGTTTATTGGTTTATTTTCTTCAATAGCCCTGAACCAGGTACGTCTACTGTTATCAAAGCAATTTACTTTTTTTACACACTCAGCTTGTTAAATGTGACTTGGTGAAATTAAGTTTATAACTGTATGTGACAGTTTAGCGGTTAGCCAATTATACGAGATTTCATAGAGTTTGCCATTTCAACCCATTGACTTATACTTGGGTCTATTTGGATTGAGTTTTATATGAAGGTCAAGTAAAAAATAAGCCAAAAGAGGAACATGTTAACTAGTTGAAAGTCGTCTAAAGTCTGTAATTAAAGTATTCAACCTTATAAGTCATACTCTTCAATGATTTAAAGATTATCTTAATAACATAATTTTCTTTAAGTCTAATAAAACATTGATTTATATTCTTCAAAAGTAGACAAACATATTTGGGAGTCCAACCCAGATTCCCATTTCTACCCATAGCATAAAAAAATATCTGTTTAACAAGAACTCAATTTGACCTATTACCCGAACTGTCCTCCCACCATCTCTGTCACTTCCACTGTTTTTAATAGTTGTTGTAAATATAATATGGCAGGTTCCACGATTACTGATCCATCAGTATTAAAGAGACAAGCCAAGGAATTAGTCAAGAAATTTCCCTCTGATCTTCAAAATTTAATCGATGCCACCCCAGATGACACAATCATCCGGAATCCATTAGTTGATCGCTGGTTATGGCCGGGTTTGAGCCCACCAGCTTCATTGGGTGGAACTGTGCTAGTTGGTGATGCATGGCACCCAATGACTCCAAATGGTGGCCAAGGGGCTTGTACTGCTTTGGAAGATGCTATTGTCTTGGTGCAAAAGCTCGTGCCTTCACTTAAGGCTGGACCAGAAGCCATCGAGGATGCATATAAGTCATATCAAAATGAGAGGTGGCCACGTATCTTTCCGATGACTGTACGGGCAAATTTCTCAGGAGCCATTTTGCAGTCGGAGAACCCGCTGGTGTGTGCTGTCAGGGACAATGTGCTTGTTCCTAAATTACTCAAGCTTAAACCGATGTTGGAGCACACCAGCAACTTCAAGTGCGACCCCCTACCGCGAACTAAGGTTTAATATTTGTGTAAGATTTATAACAAAAATCTTATTTATCATACTTTCTCTCAGAGAAAAATATGAAGTATGATGTTATATTCTTTACGTTAGCATATTAGCCCCACGACCCATTTAGCTTCCTTCTAGGGTTTTACACTTTGACTTTATTATATATACTCGTTGAACGTTCTCTTTAGTTTATCAATTCAATAAGACAATACGTTTTGTACGTGTTTGGTTTCTACTTTCTACATGCATGGTATCAAGAGCCATTAATCCTTTGTATATGAGTTCACTTGTTTGCACATGATCGTCGTTGATTACTATATGAAATCGTTTGAATTAACCGTATTGTTTTTGGTTGTCGTCGGATGAATTATTGCTACAAGTTGATTGGATGATGAATTTGATTTATTAGTTAGTGGGACCGTGGATGATGAATTTGATATATTCGGGATGGGAAGTGATACTTACATCACTTTTTTTGATGCACACATCACAATTATGCATATAGCATGTTGTAACATGTGCATTAATGATGTAACATTGTGGTGTGTGCATCAAAAAAGTGGTGTAAGTATCACTTCCCATTTGGGATAGTGGAGTAAGGATCAAATGAGAAGAATTCTTAAAATAAGAAGGATGAAAAATAACTATAACTACACATTAAAGATGCATCAATTTGAATTAGATGCATTCATAATCTTGAGATGCATCATAATATATTTTCTAGCTAAAAATTAAATGCATATACATATATTAGATGCATTTGCATCAAGTTAGATGAATCCTATGTATTTTTCGTCCTCTGCGGGTCTAATTTGTTGCTAGTACTACTTTGCATCGTTTTTACTTCAAAATCACTTTCGAAACTAATTGTGATGCATCTAAATGAATAGAGATGCATCTACTTCAAGTCAATGCATCTCAAATATGTCATTATGATCGTTTCTCATTCTTCTCATTTTAAGATTTCTTCTCACTGGATCCTTACCCTGGGATAGTGAATATAACTTTGACATATTCGTTTAGAAGTTTAATTTGCTTGATTAAATTACTACTCTTTGCTTTTGGGTTTTGCAACAAGTTGTTGGATACATTTGTTTACTTATTTGATTGTGCAAGATTATAGTTTTCTCTTCAAATCTCTTCGTTACCGGGTGATTTTATCTTAGTTCTTATGGCAAGGTATACGAATGATTTACGCATGGATCCATTATTGGTTGAGCAATTTCAGATTAGACATGTATAAGAAGTTTGAGATATTTTTAGATATGTTAAGGGAACAAGACATTTAGGATTATGGTATCTGTTGATACAAAAATTGGGCGTTCCTGGTTATGGGCTCTTGCTCTCGTATCAATTCGCTTCTTAGTACTTGTTACCTGCGCACTAAGAAAATAAACAACACCGTTAGGCTTATCGAGGGATTGTCTCCCCCGATTAGACTCCGGCGTGAGAGTAAGTAATCGATTTAGGGTTCTCGTTAAGAGTTAGGGTTTATATATCGTACCTTTGAATGAAAGATGTCATTCCTTATATAGGGGCTGAAACCGTGTAGGTTTCTTGCTCCTTACTCTTCGCACTCGTAGTGCTTATCCAGGGTAAGGATATCTATTCTATGAATAGATGATCCTTATCGCATACCCAGTTAAGTTTGGTTGGGCTTTGGGCTTCGTGAGCCCATGCCGTGTTTATTATGGCCCGTTATTCATTATGATAGCCCACTCGTGGTGGGTTTGGGCCAAGTAATGTTTATCATTTGGGCTCATGGCCCAAATATAGACTATACGTCATCATGTCCCCCTAGTCTAGTGTGCGCGGCTCGTAGCCGCGGATACTAGACTAATATGAACAGCGGTAAGCGTAGCGGGAAAACATTGAAATATTGCCGCCCATTTAAGGTGCAATGCACCTAGTCATAGGTACTTCAAACGTATACCTCGAGAAATGGGGGTGGTGTCCACGTGACCCTCGTAATTCGGGAAAAAGTGTATGTACCCGTTCAGTTCCAGCCACACGTTTTTGTTAGTGGGATCCACGTGGAGATGATCTAGGGTTAATTACTCCCTATATAAGAGTCACCGCCCCATTTTTTACGATCACACAGTAAAACACACACTCACCATCATTCACTTTTCTTGAAATCTTTTTGCAAAGAAAACTCTCATTTTCGTAGGTAATTTTTGTGCGTTTTACTCGTAAATAGATAAAAATGGTTGCTCAATTAGAGGACTTTCGCTCTGCGATGACGGTTGAGGACGTCATCGAGTTCTCGTCCGATTATTTTATTCCTTTGGACGTGCGTCCAGAGGCTCCAGACGTAGACGCGTGTATAACTGATTTCCCTGAAGGGAAAATAGGGCTATACACAAAATTCTTTGAGTACGCGAATTACCGCGTACCAATATCTATCTTTCTGAGCGATTTGCTCAACCACTATCGCCTCCACATCTCCCAGCTGCACTGTATAGGTGCGGCTAAGGTGTCAAATTTTGAAGTAAACTGCCGTTTACTTGCGATAGAACCTACCATATCCCTCTTCCGCTCATTTTACCACACGACGTGGTCAAATGGGTGGGTATCTTTTGCGAAGCGCCCGGGGGCGCTTCAATGTTATACTGAGAAAGTAGACTCCCTCAGACATTGGAGGGAGCATTTTTTCTGGGTTGATGATGTGGTCTTTCCATCGCCCTACGAGTTTTATACTCAGAACACATTGCCAAGGGATGGGCGCCCCGCACCCGGTTCCTATAGGCTGATTGATGCGCAGACTCTTGATGCCAACCGCCTGACCATTAACCCTTATCCGGAGGCGTTTTTGGTTCACATGGGGTTGAGTCGCAATTATTACGGCGCTGCGGACGAGGTGCCAACTTTTATTAGTGAGGATGGCCGGGGTGGGTGTTCGTCCCTTCTACTTCAAATTCTGTAAGTATTTCTTCGTATACGCATCTTTACTTGACTAATCTTTTCTTCGTTGTTGTTTTGTTAATGTGCGCAGAGATGGATCTGTTCGCCGTCGTTAAGCTGGATAAACCGAAGCAGGTGACCATAGGCGTGCGCCCCCTGAGAGAGGGTGAGCAGCCAATACTGGAGGCGACTGAGGGTCGGTTGACCGTGCTGCCGGAGATTGTCCCAGAGATTACACCACCGCTCGAGGTGACGCCTGTTCAGAGCGTGGCGCCGGAAGAGGTGGTGCAAGAGGAGGAAGTGGCGCGTGCTCAGTCTTCTGACAGCGTGGAGATCCTAAAGCCCGAGGAGGTGCTGAAGGAAGAAGTGGCGCAGAACCTGAAGCGCAAGGGCGAAGCTGGGACCAGTGGTACCAAGAAGAGACGACGCCATATCATTAGTGATGCGGAGTCATCTGCGGAGGAGAAGACATCCGCTCCCAGTGCGGATAAAAAAGATGCTGAAGTCTCTCCGTCTCTGTAAGTGTCTGCGTCTTTATATTTCTCGAATGTTACTTGTCGCAATGTTTATTAACTCTTTTTATTTTTTGTAGGGATAATGCTGCGAAGAAAGACGGGGTCTTCGTTGACGAGGTTTCCTCTCCACAGAATGAAAACAGGGAGGGGAAAGCCCAGGTTGGTGAGGGTGGCGAGGCGCAACCATTGATAGATGAGCTGGCCGCGACTGCTGCGCGCCAGGCTGAGCTGGTGGCTCAGTTGAGGGAGAGGTATGCTGGGGAGAGCAGCACTCTCGCCCAGAAGGATGAGGAGCTGGCGAGGCTTCGTGCGCAGTTGGCTGATGCGCAGGTAGAGTTGGAGGCCTCGCGGGTGTATGCCGAGAAGATCACCCACGAGAAATTGTCGGCCATGGCCGAGGTGGAGAAGGCACGTGGTGAACTGCATCACTATAAGTCCGACCTAACTTGGGCCATGCGCTTCTTGGAGGAGAAGAAGGTAGAGCACTTTGCTAGCATTGCCAAGTTTAGGGAGGACATGCTGAAGATCATCCAGATGCAGGAAGATAAGCTGCGTGGCCTGAGCATTGAGTATGACGAGGAATTATATCCTCATTTGATGTCGACCATTGCTGAGCGCAGGTATTCCTCTTGTACTCTTCTTCTTCCTAATAACTTTGTTGCCATGCTTTTTACTTACACAAATTGTTTTTGTTGATATAGGTGGTTGATTAGCCATGGGCTGCGCCTGGCAGCTATGGGCGTGCTGGAGTCCCAAGAGGTATTGGATGCTTTTGGGAAGGTGGTGCACTGTGCGATGGCACGTGGGAGGTCGCAGGCTATGGAGGATCTTCATGAGGCCAAGCTGCTGAAGAAGGACTTGGCGGACCTCCCTGGGTATAGTGCTACTGCTTATGATGAGTTGATGCAGGCTATGGCGGGCTTGAAGGTGCTCGAGCTGCCGCACATTGGGAGGTTGGAGCGCGACCAGGACGACCCCATAGATGTGCTTATGGCGGGGTTGACATTACAGCGCCACCTTGGAGAAAATGGGGAAGGTCAATTAGATTACTATCTAAAGCCTGATGTGTCGTAGCTGCAGATTCCTGTGTTCGCACGGCCTCGCGACATCCTCAAACCCTTCGCTCTTGAAAGGGAGATTCCCTTGAAAGAGGTTTTGGAGCGTCACGAGCAGAGGGCTGCTGTGAAGAAGGGCATTAAGGGTAAGGCAGTGATGTGTAGCATTGGCGCTGCACACATCCCCAGGTCGGATGGTGTACCTGTAAGTGTTCCGACCGTATCTATGCAGGATGCTCTAACTTTGAGGAAGCTGCAGGAGGCGGGGAGTTCTGCTGCCCCGGAGGAGAGCCCTGAGCATCGTCATAGCATATAGGCCATTTTGTACCTTGCTTTGTAATTTTTGTGAATAAGTTATGAATAAGATACTTTTTTGTTTAAGTTCGTGACTTAAGATATACTTGCATTGTTTGCCAGAAATTATTTAACCAAGTGTTTTAAGTGCGTGACTTTAAGAGTTATACTTGCATTTTTTGCGAAGTTTTTGTATTTGACCAAGTGTTTTGGCTCGTTATTTGCTAAGCTTGTACGGTGTACTTAACATATGCGCACCCGTCGTGGGATGTGCGTGTGGAACTTACTTTGACGTCTCAAAGGTAAGGCGCTTAGCAAGGATGCGTGATCCAATGTTGATGGGTTTGCAACCCTCTTACTCAACGAGTAAATTAGTAGGTTAACTCATCCTTTATGCCTGCGTGGGTCTTTAATTGGTGCATGCACGCCATGTAGGCAGTAAAAATATAAGATAACAATATTGACATATATTAGTATGTATGCAATAAAGTAAAGTACGCTATGGAGTTAGCTAGAAACCATAACATTTTATTGATACTTGCAAGTTTTTTGAAAAAATAAAAATACAATTCCTAGGAAAGAAAAGAAAAACAAACACTTATTGGGCACCTCGTAGGGTGCAAATGTGTCTGTGTAATGGTCGTAGCCTAAAAGTAGCATCTTTTTAGATTGCAGATGTTCCAAGTGCGCGCTAGGTCGTGACCTTCCATGTCGCGCAGTCTGTATGCGCCGTTTCCAAGCGCATCTGTGATTTCGTAAGGTCCTTCCCATTTTGGTCCGAGCTTGCCTGTGTCTTCTGCGTGGCTCGCATCATTGGCGCGGTAAACAAAGTATCCCGGTCTAAATGAAGTGTGTTTGACCTTTGCGTCATAATACTTCTTTATTTTTGCCTTGGCTTTTGCTTCGTGTATAGCTGCGCGTTCACGCCTTTCTTCCAGTAAATCTAAATCTATGCGCCGTTCCTCGTCGTTTGTTGTGACGTTGACCTCTGCTGTGCGTATAGTAGGCATTCCTATCTCAGCTGGTATGACGGCTTCTGTTCCATAGACTAGGGAGAATGGCGTGTCGCCAGTACTGGTTTTGATTGTTGTGCGGTGCGCCCATAAGACGTGCGAGAGCTCATCCACCCACCTTCCTTTATGTCTGTCGAGGCGTGCTTTGATTCCTTCACCTAGGCTGCGGTTTGCGCGCTCAACTAGGCCATTGGTTTGTGGGTGTTTTACTGAAGCGAAGTGTTGCGTGATGTTCAATTGCGCGCACCAATCTTTGAATGGGTTATCACAGAATTGTTTTCCGTTGTCTGATATGATCTCTCCTGGTAGTCCGAAGCGACAGACAATGTTGTCCCAGACAAAGCGCTTGACTTGGTTTCCCGTGATGCTCACCACCGCTTTTGCTTCAATCCACTTCGTAAAGTAGTCTATGGCTACGATGAGGAACTTTACTCCTCCTGCTGCTACAGGAAATGGTCCTGCGATGTCAATGCCCCATTTATAAAATGGCCATGGTGAGGTAATAGGTGTTAGCTCTTGTTGTGGTCGGCGCGGAATTGGCCTATGTACTTGACAATTGCTGCACTTCTTTATCAGATTGCGTGCGTCGCGATGCATAGTTGGCTAGTAATACCCTAACCGTAGAGCGCTTGCCACCACAGATCGTGGCCCTGAGTGCATACTACATGATCCCGCGTGGATTTCTCTGAGTACGTAGTCTGCTTGAAGAGGTCCAACACATCTGAGCCAGGGTTGTAAGAAAGAGCGTCGATAGAGTATGTTGTCTCGTAGTTCAAACCGTTGCGCTGTGCGCCGCACTCTTCGAGCGTCCTTATGATCTTGTGGTAAAATTCCCCTGCTGATGAAGTCAATGATAGGCGTCATCCATGTAGGATCTTGTTCTTCTATCACTGTGGATATCTCCATTTCCAAGATTGACTTGTTTTTTAGGGTTTCTACCAATACCTGTTTTGATAGGTGCGCAAAGCTTGTGGATGCGATCTTGCTGAGTGCGTCCGCCTTCCGGTTATCTCCTCTAGGCACCTGTGTTATTGTGAACCTGTCAAAGTTTTTGATTAAGGATTTTGTCTTTTCCAGGTATTTGACCATGTGTTCATCCTTGGCTTCATATTCGCCTAGCACGTGGTTAGCGACTAGCCGCGAATCTACGTTTGCTTATAGGTTGCGTACACCCATTTGGATTGCGATGCGTAGTCCGGCTAGTAATGCTTCGTATTCGGCCTCATTGTTTGTGGCTGTGAATTCAAAGCGTAGCGCATAGGTGAATTCCATACCTTCTGGATTTGTAAGAATAAGGCCTGCGCCTGATCCATCTACACATGAGGACCCATCTGTGAACAGAATCCAGGGTTCCTGTAGATCTGTTTTAGTTGCAGATGTCGGGTTGTCGCTATCTGGCTTCTCTACGATGAAATCGGCTAGTACTTGTCCTTTGATTGCAGTGCGCGGTCTGTATGAGATGTTGTACTCACTTAACAGTACACTCCACTTCTGTAAGCGTCCTGATGCGTCAGGCTTAGAGATAACTTGTTTAATTGGCTGATCAGTGATTACAGCTATTGGGTGTGCTTGAAAGTATCTGCGCAGCCTTTTGGCTGCGAATACTAGAGCTAAGACCAGCTTTTCCATAGCACTGTAGTTAGTCTCTGTTTTCTGCAGGGCTTTGCTTACAAAGTATATGGGTGTCTGGACGGAGTTCCTATCTGTCAATAGTACTGCGCTAACTGCTCCGTGAGTTGCTGATAAGTACATGATTAATTCTTCCCCTGGTCGCGGTGCGACAAGTTTGGGAAGAGATGCCAGATGGTGTTTAAGTTGTTGGAAAGCTTCCTCCGCTTCTTTAGTCCAGCGAAAGTCTCCCTTTTTGGCACACTTCGTGAGTGTTTTAAAGAGAGGAAGGGATTTGTCTGCTGACTTAGATAAGAAACGGTTTACCCCTGCTAACTTTCCATTCAATGACTGGACTTCTTTGAGTGTGCGCGGTGAGGGGAGATCAATAACAGCCTTTGTTTTTTCTGGACAAGGCTTGATTCCATCGGGTTCTATCAAGTATCCAAGGAACATGCCCTCGGTTGCGCCAAAGGTGCACTTCTTGGGATTTAACTTCATGTTTATTCGCCCCAATGTTCTGAATGTCTCCTCGATGTCGCGCACCAATTCATCCTCTGTGTGGCTTTTGATGACAAGGTCGTCAACGTAGACCTCTGATGCGTGGGAATCGCAACAGGCTTTACCTCTCGAGGGATCTCGAGAAGCTTACAACCCCCACCAGGCAGTGTACCTGATCGTTGTAGTATAGTATAGTGACAAGTACCGGGGGATTGATCGTTCAACTTAGGAATAGTGTCGCTAGGATTAGAAAACCTAATTACTAGTTCTAGAGGTGAGGGATGATTATTTTTGTGTTTTTATATTTTTATGAAAGCAAGTAAAATCTCGGGTTTTGAAGGAGTGGGCGGAATTAGTTGCTATTCAACTAACCCAAAACTAAGATTCAATCAAAATAAAATAATAAAAATGAAAACAAACAAATTATACTAAGGTTGTGAGCAGTAATTGGAGAAATTGTGTTTACTTAGACTTCACTACTCCCTAGATATCTTTTACATGTTAATTACTTGTTATAATTGTATGGATGACGGATCGTATTCCTTAATACCATTCATGGGGTGGCATACATAACTCCCCAATTCTATGAGCTCTTATCTCCTCCTACACCATGACCCAACACAACTATAAGGATTGTAAACAGTGGCTCATGCATTAAATACAACCAATAAAGACCTAGTACGCCTCGGTTCATGTTTCTTAAGACGTTCAAGCTTGTTATCATTTGGAGATCTGCCAGTTTTCTTAAGCCTAACATATAAATCATTCATCCAAGAACAAGAATAAACAAGTAATCAACACATAATCAATATCTAGGTTTCATTAGATCTAAGCAAACACAAGAGAGATCTAGCCTAGCATAATTGAATTGAGACAAGAACAAGATATAGACAACCAACACATAGACATATTGATTGAATTAGAAGAACACTTATCTCAATTACAATGCAAGGTATCAAGGGTTTGGAACCCTTGAAAAACCTGTAAAAGATGCACCAAATTCGTCTTTAGGGTTTCACCAAAACTTCTCTCCCTTAATGTAAAAACTAGAAAACTATATATAGGAAAACTGGGCTGACGACGTCAAGACAACCATGTGACGTCGTCACCTCGCCGCCAAATACTTCCTCGGACGACCTTGATCTACTTATGACGGCCTGTGTGACGCCGTCACCACCTACGGTATTTTATTCTTGGTACTTTGACGCCGTCAGGATGACTTTTGACGCCGTCATCAACTACGGTATTTTATTCTTGATGTCTGACGCCGTCAGGGTGTAACTCTTGACGCCGTCACCTAGTGTTTCCAGCATGGAAAATTGATACTTTGCCGTTTTCTTCACTTTTATGCTCCAAAAACGTCCAAAATGGCTTCTTTTCCAGAATTCACTCTCCAAGTACCTAAAATCACAAAAGGAACGATTTAGGGCAATATTTGATCAAATAAAGTCGGATTCGGGCTTAAATGACCCCCTAAAAACGGATCATTTTTTGCCTCATCATATACCCTTACACTTGAGATTTGCTTGTCCTCAAGCAAATGAGCTTTTATTCTACTCAAAAGACAGGTTAGGGGGTCATTTAACACTAATATAAAAGTAATTACAACAAATAATCGTTCCACTAAAGACCAATAGACAAGCACGGAGATCATACACAAGCACCTCACAAATAGTGTTTAGATACTCACATCTCTCGGGTGTAATAAAGTAATATAACATTATGGAAATGGAAGATATCTCTCACTACCTGTCATAGCAAAATAGATTACCATAGGCTTGGGAAAGGATCAAACCTCCACCACATGGCGTAAGCACCTAGGATAAACTATCAAAGAGGTCTTTTAAAGGGTTGTAACGTTAGGTATAGGGATATGAATTACACGGTTTTGTTTGATAAAGGAAGTTTTACTGGTGGCGAGTTAACAATCTTGGTTAATTACATGTACAATATGGCGTTGCTAAGCCAAGACTAGACTCGACTTAAGCTAATAAATAAAAAATAACAGAAACATAAAATAAACATAGAATGAAACGGGATGGTAGTCCGTATGTTTTTTTTCTCTTTTTCTTTTTTTCTAATTTTTTTTTTCTTTTTCTTGTTTTTTCGATTTTTTTTTTTTTTCGATTTTTTTTTGCATACACTCTTACCCTACCATCCGAAATAATACATCATAGGGGATGAGAATTTCCCTTACACTTGAATCTTTACATACTTTACATTAAACTAATCTAATGACTCGAATTAAGAAAATCAAAACACTTGGAGCACTTTTAAGATTAACGTACATATGGGGGTAATAAGTGATGTTCTTCCCCATTACTCCATAAAATAAGTACTTACCCATGAGTCCCAATCGTCCCAAAACAATATGTACAAGGATATGACTCGACTTAGCAACCATGTAATCAATTAGAAAGTTAACTTAGGGTTTAACAAATAACAATAATGCACTAAAAATGAGCGCATACACGGAAGGCTAAGGCGATTTGGTTGTACATTTAAGTGGGGTGTAACAAATTCTTCCTTTAAGTAAAATGCTTAAAGTTAGAAACGAAAAGATAGGCTCGGAGGGGTGTACTAGGGGTTTCGTGTACTAAAAATGAGTACAACGCTAAGGGTGTGGGAAAAATTAGTTGACTTAACTAGCCAAGTAATATGACTTAAATGGTCAAGTAATTGTAATACGGGTTTAACACAAGGGTGATCCTAATGCCTCTTATCATGTAGTAAATCCTACCACACGAATGTAGTCTCACTAGCGGTCTCGGGATGCATCACTAACGCAAGTTCTAGATTCTAAATGCTACCGGTACACTCATAAGCACTAATAATGAATGCTTTTCCTATCAAATCTAAAGGCGAACCTCACATTTTTGGGTGGAAAATTTTTCTGAATATACGGTTATGTGCTAGTCATACAATCTCCTATCCATGAGACGCTTGCTATGGCTAAAGTTTCACTCCTAAATGTTGTAAGAAATTTTAAATTTGGCGCTAAAATTGCACTAACAAGTATTTCTCGTAGTTTTATTACACATCTACTATCAAACAAAACAAACTCAAGCGAAAGTGCATATGTAAGGTATCATCTTTTTACCTTCCCCTTACACTTAAGATGAACATTGTCCCCAATGTTCAAGTAAAGAATGTAAAAGTAAAAAAGTAAAGAGAATGAAATCAAATACTCGCCTGATTCGCTCGGTATGGATTTTAGGTTGGCCAGGTTAAATCTTCTTCCAAGAAAACGAACAATCAAAGCTTCCCTTCCAGAATATAAATCATCTCCTTGTCAAACATAACCTGTAAATCCTGAGAAAATAGACAAGACAACCTCGCGTAAAATCGGCGGCATCCTATATAAGTTCCTAAATCCTAGAAAACAAAGTAAGATATAATGCTTGTGGAATGAAGTTTGCAGATTTCCTGGAGATTATAAAACTTAATAATTCACAAAAACCATATGACTCCGTTAGAAAAACAAAACCGGTAGAATTTCCAGATTTTTAACTTCTGACGCCGTCAAGAGTAATACTCTGACGCCGTCAGAATGGACCTACAGAAATTCTTATGTTAAGTTTCCGAAAAATTTCTGGAAAAACTTCGTCCTACTTCCTGGAAAATCCTGCAAAACTTCATTATGACTCAATACAAGCATTTGACTCTAACAAATACGAATATACATATTCATTTAATATTGTGGAGAATCATGATCGGTTTGTTTCTTGAAAACATATTTGGGGTTTTCCCTTACACTTATCTTTTGCAAAAATACTTTTAGGTTGGAGTTAAGACTAGGCCAAACAACATAATAAAGTATTTCCACATTTTAATTGAGAAACATGATCAACCAACAATAAAAACAAAGCATGCATACAGAAGCAAATAACAATCAAACAAATAAAATCACACAAAACATGGGTTGCCTCCCAAGAAGCGCTTTTCTTTATTTACGAGTCTTGTAGCTAGACTCAAAGTCATGGGCGATCACGTGATTCAGGTGAGTTCCTCATTGAGGACATCTTTGGGATCGAACTTAGGTTTCAACTTCCTATCGGTTTCCTTAATATGGTATGACCTTTCAAACTTCTCTCCATCCGGATCATACAAGGTCATTCTAATATGCCATGACCCGTCACCTTCTTTAGGTGGCTTGTCCCACCTCCATTTACACTTATCCCCCTCTCTTTTCCATTTATTCCTTTTTATGTTAATGGGCATCACGCTTAATAACTCAATCATCTTCCTAAAGACTAAGGGGTCCTCAAAGGGATCTAGCTCTTCATCTCTAGCTATGAGTTGTTCTACCGAATGTGTCTTTTCAACAAAGTCTTTTTCTAGATAGAATGGGCATTGAGGTCCTATAAAGTTCCTTTCTATCCAAGGTCCATATCTAGATGGTCTCCTATTCATCTCTACCCAATGCGGTGTTGGTTCATCATCACAATCATAACTATGCTTCTTAACATCATACACCGACCAAGTATCGCCTTCTCCTACCGCTATCTTGGATTCCTTGCAATCTATCATGGCACTAGCGGTTGCTAAAAATCCTCTTCCTACCAATAATGGGCATGTAGTGTCACTAACCATGTCTAGGACGTGAAAATACGCTAATATAGTTAACCTTCCTACGTGAACAACTACATCCTTAATCATTCCAACTGGGTGGGCAATACTCCCATCCGCTAGCCCTATCAATACCTCTGTTTCCTCTAACTTTCCTAGCTTAAGAGCGGTGAATAAGGATAAGGGAATCAAGTTGAGGCTTGACCCTAAATCGGCTAGTGTGTCGAAAGCTTCGGATCTTCCTATCTTACAAGGCAAAACAAATATACCCGGATCATCAAGCTTTTTAGGCAACTTGTTTTGAACGAAGGCGGTCCCATTTTTACCTAGCTTATACTTCTCATATTTTTCTAGGAGGGCACTATAGTAAGGAGCACGCGCTAAGACATCAATGACGGGGCGTTCAAGGTGAAGTTCTTTGAATTCATTGTCAAGATCTTGCGTAAGAGGTGTTTCAACTATGCTTTTGACCGGCTCTATAGTGGGTGTTTTATTTGATTGGTCCTTTTGGGGAACTTGGTTTTGTTTGAAACACGTGCTCGTTGATTTAACCGAGTAGTATTGTGGACACGAAGTGGGTGACGAAACTGAAGATATGGCATTAACGTTTAGTTTCGGATTCTTGATTGTGTCGCTTGGGAGTGCTCCCATTTCTCGGTCATTGAGAACTTTCAACAATGTATCAATTCTAGTGGTCATCTCGCTTTGCTTTTGTTTGAAATCGGCTTCAAACTTAGATATGCGAGCTTCTTGAGATGCCATGAACTTTGACATCAATCCTTCAAGATTGTTGGTACTACCATAGTTGTTAGAAGGATTTTTGTTGAAAGTACGGTTGGATGGTGGACCGTTTGGTTGGTAACGATTAGGTGGGTTGGATAAATTGGGTTGATTTTGTTTCCACCTAAGGTTTGGGTGATTTTTCCATGAGGGGTTGTATGAATCACCGTAAGTGTTTGGCTCGGGCTTGAAAGTGTACCACTTATCTCCCGCTTCGTCGGTACGCGTGGATGCGTAATCCGCAAAAGCTGTTCCGGGGAGTTCCACACAATCACGAGTGTCATGGGGACCACTACATAATTCGCATGAAGAAGTGATTTTGTTCACTTGGCTTGAATGCTTCGGAGCTTCGTAAGATTTCATGAGAAACTTGACTTGGTCCTCAAGTTCCATGATCCTACGGTCAGGAGTGCTAGAATTGTTCGAAGGCAAAGATATTGCCTTGACCGTTTTGTTCAAGTCACGGGGATCATTCCAACTTTCGTTGTCATAGAGAGCAAGATCTTCTATGAGTTCCCATGATTGTTCCGCACTAAGATCACTTAGCTTACCACCGACCGATTGGTCAATGGTTCGCCTCGTGGAGATGTCGATATGGTCATAAAAAATTTGGACTTGGAGCCAAAGATCTATGCCATGATGAGGGACTTTTTGGAGTAAGTCCTTGAAACGAGTCCATGCTTCATAAAGAGATTCATTTTGACGTTGTTGAAACATCAAGATGTCATTCCTAAGCTTAGTAGTTCTCCCCGGTGGGAAAAATTGAGCAAGGAAACGAGTGGTGAGATCATCCTATGTGGTGATGGATCCCGCGGGTAAACGCTCAAGCCATTGACTAGCTTGATCCCGTAGAGAGAATTGGAATAGGCGTAAACGGGTAGTCTCTCTAGTTTCAACACCTAGGTCTATGGAATCTACGATTTTGAGGAAGTCCTTAAGGTGTTGGTTTGGATCTTCGGAACGAAGTCCATGGAATGCACATCCGCTTTGCACCAACCGGATGGTGTTGGATCGCAAGGGGGTCACATTGGCTCCGGTGAGCTCAATGGTGTTTCGGTAGCCTTGATGGCTAGGTCGGGAGTACTCTCCTAAGGTTCGGGGCCTAAGGGGTTCTAGTGGTGGGTTTTGTTGTGGTGGGATGACGGGTTCAAAGATGTTACCACCTTCCATGATGTCGGATGGTAAAGAGTTACGAACAAAGGCACGAAGAAATAAGATAGACTAAAGAAGACCTAAAAAAAATAAAAATAAAAATCTTACTAGAAAGGAATCTAGCAAGTAGATCTAATAAAAAGAAATCCTAACCTAGACAATAACTATTCCCCGGCAGCGGCGCCAAAAACTTGATGCGTGGGAATCACAACAGGCTTTACCTCTCGAGGGATCTCGAGAAGCTTACAACCCCCACCAGGCAGTGTACCTGATCGTTGTAGTATAGTATAGTGACAAGTACCGGGGGATTGATCGTTCAGCTTAGGAATAGTGTCGCTAGGATTAGAAAACCTAATTACTAGTTCTAGAGGTGAGGGATGATTATTTTTGTGTTTTTATATTTTTATGAAAGCAAGTAAAATCTCGGGTTTTGAAGGAGTGGGCGGAATTATTTGCTATTCAACTAACCCAAAACTAAGATTCAATCAAAATAAAATAATAAAAATGAAAACAAACTAATTATACTAAGGTTGTGAGCAGTAATTGGAGAAATTGTGTTTACTTAGATTTCACTACTCCCTAGATATCTTTTACATGTTAATTACTTGTTATAATTGTATGGATGACGGATCGTATTCCTTAATACCATTCATGGGGTGGCATACATAACTCCCCAATTCTATGAGCTCTTATCTCCTCCTACACCATGACCCAGCACAACTATAGGGATTGTAAACAGTGGCTCATGCATTAAATACAACCAATAAAGACCTAGTACGCCTCGGTTCATGTTTCTTAAGACGTTCAAGCATGTTACCATTTGGAGATCTGCCAGTTTTCTTAAGCCTAACATATAAATCATTCATCCAAGAACAAGAATAAACAAGTAATCAACACATAATCAATATCTAGGTTTCATTAGATCTAAGCAAACACAAGAGAGATCTAGCCTAGCATAATTGAATTGAGACAAGAACAAGATATAGACAACCAACACATAGACATATTGATTGAATTAGAAGAACACTTATCTCAATTACAATGCAAGGTATCAAGGGTTTGGAACCCTTGAAAAACTTGTAAAAGATGCACCAAATTCATCTTTAGGGTTTCACCAAAACTTCTCTCCCTTAATGTAAAAACTAGAAAACTATATATAGGAAAATTGGGCTGACGGCGTCAAGACAACCATGTGACGCCGTCACCTCGCCACCAAATACTTCCTCGGACGGCCTTGATCTACTTATGACGGCCTGTGTGACGCTGTCACCACCTACGGTATTTTATTCTTGGTACTTTGACGCCGTCATCAACTACGGTATTTTATTCTTGATGTCTGACGCCGTCAGGGTGTAACTCTTGACGCCGTCACCTAGTGTTTCCAGCATGGAAAATTGATACTTTGCCGTTTTCTTCACTTTTATGCTCCTAAATGGCTTCTTTTCCAGAATTCACTCTCCAAGTACCTAAAATCACAAAAGGAACGATTTAGGGCAATATTTGATCAAATAAAGTCGGATTCGGGCTTAAATGACCCCCTAAAAACGGATCATTTTTCGCCTCATCAACCTCCAAGTTGCGGCCTACTTGTTTTTCAAAAGCTGTGTCCACCAGTCGTTGGTATGTCGCGCCTGCGTTCTTCAAGCCAAAAGGCATTTTTGTGTAGCAGTACACTCCTTGACTGGTGTGGAAAGCTGTTTTTTCTTCATCTTCAACTGCCATCTGGATTTGATGATACCCTTTATATGCATCTAGGAAGCATTTGAAAGGGTATCCACACAGGGATTCTACCTTCCAGTCTATCTCTGGCAGTGGATAGCAGTCCTGTGGACATGCTTTGTTGAGATCCGTGAAGTCCACACACATTCTCCAACTGCCATCGCTCTTCTTTACCATAACTGGGTTAGAAAGCCAGTCATGGTAGTATACTTCGCGCATGATGCCTGCGTCTACGAGCTTATGTACTTCTTCCAGAATAGCCTTTGCGCGATCTGGGGCCTGGCCGCGCTTCTTCTGTCGTATCGGAGGATATCCTTGTCGGATTTGTAGCTTATGTTCTGTGATAGAGCGTGGTACTCCAGTCATATGTTTTGGTTCCCATGCAAAGATATCTAGGTTCTTTTGCAAGAGTGCGCATACGGCTGCTTTACCTTTGTCAGATAAAGATCCCCCGATCGAAACTTGTTGTTCTGGGTAATCGGGATGAATAGCGACTTTTAGATTTGGTGTTTTCTCTGTGTGTCATTCTGGAATAGTCTCTGCTTCTGTTGTTACCGCATTGCATTCTCTTGGTGGTACTGTTGTGTTATAGAGAGTGACAACTCCTCCTTCCACTGGAAATTTAAGCATTCCGTGCGCTGTGGATGGTACAGTGCGCATGGATGATACTCCCGGTCTCCCGATGATACCATTGTATGGTGAAGGGGACTTTATTACCATAAAGTTTATCCATGTTGCGGTTGAGTGTTGTTCATCTCCTACGACCACCAACAAGCGTAACTGCCCCATGGGCCAGATCTTTTCTCCTGTGAATCCTGTTAAGGACGTTATGCTGGTGTCAATTGACTTTGGATTACAGGTCGCAGTCTTTTGAAACAGTGCTCATACAGGATATCTGCGGATGCTCCTCCGTCAATGTACATGCGGTGGATATCATGTCCTCCCGTATGTATTTCAATAGTTAGAGGCTCTACGACTGCGTTGTCCGCAGCTAGAGTAGGGAAAGATATCTCTTTTTCTGGAGAGAATTTCTGGCTGACTTTTTGCTTTATCTTGCGCTGCCATGATTGTATCATGTATATGGTATCAACTTTTTCTTTGGGGGGCTCTTTCTTACCTCCGCCCCTTTGTTTGTCTTTCCCCTCTTTGATGTTTTTTACAAGGTGGTCCATTCTGCCTTCTCTTACTAGTTTTTCAATTAGTTGTTTTAGCTGGACGCACTCATTAGTTGTATGGCCTTTTTGACCATGATACTCGCAGTATCCGTTTCCTATGCGCTTTTCCTCTGCGGTGCGCATTGGTGGTGGTTTTGGGAAGTTTGCGCCCTCTGTTACAAATATTTCCCTTGGGTTTTTGTAAGAGGGGTATATTTGTCATTGTCCCTTCCATTGCGGTAATTCCTGCTGCGGTTGTTATTCTGATCATTGGATTGTCTCCGAGGCTGCTCTTGCTGCCTATAGTTCGAATAACCCTTTTTACTGTCCGCAGTGGCTGCTTCTCCTTGTATAAAGGACCTAGTGCGCTTTGTTAGCTCATCAAAAGTTTGTGGAACTTTGTCGTTTAGCTTTCGGATGAGTTCTGGGTTATTAATCCCATTCATGAACCCTGAAATTTTTAAGATTTCAGGACACGCTTTAACTTGTATGCACTCATCCTTGAAGCGTTCCATGAAAGCGCTGGTTGATTCTCCTTGGCGCTGTTTCACTCTTGCTAGCTCAATGGGGTTTTTAGCGCACTTCTTTCTCTGGGTGAAGTTGAGGCGGAATGCTTTTCGCAATTCCTCGAATCCACCGATACTCCTACGTGGGAGTTTGCTAAACCATGTGCGCGCATTCCCTACTAACGTAGAATTGAACATGTGGCACCACACTGGTTGTGGCCAGTTCTCAATGGTGGCGGCTGATTCAAAAATTTTTAGGTGATCATCCGGATCACCTGTTCCATCATATGTTTTTACGTTAGCAGGCATGCGCCTACGTTTGCGATCTGAGTAATCGCTGATACGCCGTGTAAACGCGTCAACTTTCTGGCGACGACATGGGAGAGACATATCTTCGTTCTCTTCCTCGCGACACCTTCCTCTTGACTTCCAGTGTCCTGTTTCTCTATCCTCGTTATCAGAGGCGTCACTGGAAGAAGGGTAGTCCCTTCTTCGGCGTTTGCGCCGACTTCTTTCAGAGGAAGAGCTTGAGGGATCTCTGCTTGGGGATCTTCTTCTTCCCAGTCTATCTTGGATCCTCTTACTTCCAGGTTTGGAGGATCCTTGGCTCGGTGAATGTTGAGGTCCCAATCGGTCGTGTACCCCGCGACTACCAAGTCTGGAGTGAACATTAGTGCGCCTCTCACTGTCTTCCGAGTATTGTGATTCAGATGTCGTACCTAGCCTATCATGGATAGTGGTACGTTCTGCACGTCTTCTTCGTGGTTGGCGCAGTGGTGATGGTTCGTGTTCAGGACCAAATTCAATCGAGCCTGTAGACCCGTACTTGCCCTTCTTCTAGCTTCTTCCTGCATGAGGGCGGTCAAGGTTTCATAGTTTTGGGATACAAAGTTTCCCAAAGTGAGATTGGGTGCGTCCTCAGCTGTTGCAAGGGTGTCCGTCTCCGTATTCAGCACCCTATCTCGGTTAGGCGCATCTGGTGGTACAGTGTTGTTCACTGCAGGAATGGTTTGATGAGGAGTGGTGAAAAGAGTGCGCTGAAGTTCCTCAGTGCTTGGGACCACTGGGATGATTTGGGTAGTCCTTACTGGTAGTTCTACCTCTGTAAGAGGTTGGGTTGTTCCCGCCTCTTGGTGGCCAGGTGCGCTGGTTGTCCCAGCAACCTGTCTAGAGATTGGATCTTGTTGATTCCTCCTCTGATGGTCACGTTTTTCCGATTGCGGAGTCCGCTGGCTTGAATTCTTATTCTTTGTCATCCTAGTCTTTAGTTCTTAGTAGGGTCCCACGGATGGCGCCACTTGTTGATACAAAAGTTGGGCGTTCCTGGTTATGGGCTCTTGCTCTCGTATCAATTCGCTTCTTAGTACTTGTTACCTGTGCACTAAGAAAATAAACAACACCGTTAGGCTTATCGAGGGATTGTCTCCCCCGATTAGACTCCGGCGTGAGAGTAAGTAATCGATTTAGGGTTCTCGTTAAGAGTTAGGGTTTGTATATCGTACCTTTGAATGAAAGATGTCATTCCTTATATAGGGGCTGAAACCGTGTAGGTTTCTTGCTCCTTACTCTTCGCACTTGTAGTGCTTATCCAGGGTAAGGATATCTATTCTATGAATAGATGATCCTTATCGCATACCTAGTTAAGTTTGGTTGGGCTTTGGGCTTCGTGAGCCCAGGCCGTGTTTATTATGGCCCGTTATTCATTATGATAGCCCACTCGTGGTGGGTTTGGGCCAAGTAATGTTTATCATTTGGGCTCATGGCCCAAATATAGACTATACGTCATCAGTATCCTAAAGATATGGGTGTTGAAACAATCCTCTACGCAGACTCTGATCACGCGGGACTACGCGGATAGAAAAAGCACTAGTGGCGTTTGTACGTTCCTTGGATGTTGTCTAACATCTTGGTTCTCTAAGAAACAAACCACCCTTGCTATCTCCACAATCGAAGACGAATACGTATCAGCAGGCAAGGCGTGCCAATAAACACTATGGATGAAACATGCTCTTGTTGACTACACCATACAACTAAAAAACATCACAATAATGTGTGACAAAAAAGGCGTCATAGACTTAAGTAAGAATCCCGTACAACATTTCTGTACGAAACACATAAAAATCTGTCATCATTTCCTTCGCGACAACGTTCAAAAAGGAAATATCTCTATTGAGAAAGTTTCCATGGAACATAACATCGCCGACATTCTAACCAAACCACTAAAGCGTGAACCTTTCAACTTCCTTCATCTAGGTTTGGAAATGATGGAACACATTCCTTAAATCCAAATTATAGTTGGTTTGACGTACTTTGATTTTTCCTAGAAAAATCATAAACAATTCATCATTAGAGAGTAATGATTAAACGTTAGGACTAAAAATTCAGTCACGAGACTCACTACAGCATATTGAAGGGTCTCATGATACTTGTAAGTTCATTACGCGGACCCATTTTGCTTAAATCAAACTCTGTCCCAAAAATAGGTTTTGGCGGATCCGCGCACATTTTGTGGATCCGCCCGTATAAAATTACAGATCCGCGGGTCTGAAATCTGCATATAACCTTTATTCAAATCTAATAACCGCCACACTCTAAAAAACACACACCCACGAACTCTCACACAAAAATCGAACTCATTGTAATCTTGGAAGTTTTTGGTTGTCAAATCTTGTACTTTGCATCATGCTAAACAACAATTGTAAGTAAATTATACTTTACATCTCCTGATATGAGTCTAGGGCTCTAATTTATGCATTAAACCTAATTCTAGGGATTTTCATGTTTTTGCTTAATTAGACTAGATTAATATAACGTATAACTATTATGCTTCCCGAAGATAACAATTTTGCATAATCACTTGCATTCTTGCATAAAATCAATTTTTCGCTTGTAAAAACCCTCGAATTAATTTCTCACAGAATCATCTCATGATTAGGACAATCAAGAAACGATTTTGACTGCATTGTTAATACAAACTAAAAACGTTTTCATTCATGCACGACAATCTCTCTGATTTCGTGGAAAATACGTGACTAATAATGTGAGAAATATTAAACTTAGAAGATGAGATTTTTGGGTTATTTCAAAATTTAGTTTTCAGAATATGTCGAGAAAACCACACCTCCACATCGTTTGCATATAGACACGCACTAGGCCTTTTTTTTTTTTTTTTTTTTTTTTTTTTTTTTTTTTTTTTTTTTTGAAGTCACTCATCTCATATCCTCAGAGGTTTGTAAATGTCTTACGAAGAATTTTCAAATCAAAGAATTCATGAAGGAAGAATCATCGATTGCTCTTTTAATCCTCAAGTCAATCTTGAAGAAATGCTACTCAACGTACAATTTAAAACATTTTATCGATTAAACGGAAATATCTATCCACGCTTTATCATTGAATTTTATCACACATTTAAACTCTGGTTAATTAATAATCTTTGGATCTTAAAATTTTAAATTGAAGGAGAACGATTTACATTCTCCATCAAGGATTTTGGAATCTTGCTTGATCTTCCTTATGAAGAATATTGCTTTTATAGTAATGAATGGTCTCTTGCATCCATCATTAATCATGATAAACGTCCTACCGGTGATCCTTACTTTACCAAGCTTGTTCATCCTACATCTATCATTTTTAACATCACAAAGAAAAGACTCAATAGATATGAGTTTGATCTAGATGATCCCTACAAGCTCTTCACTGAAGAAGTTTGTCCTTACCTTAAAACAACATAAATTGTCATACGATAAAATATCATTTGCTTAACTAATAACAAAGATTAGTTGTCAGCACGTGGAGCATACATGCTTTATTGTATTTCATCTTCCACATCCTTAATCTGACTCACTTTGTAGTAAATAGGAATAGGATTAACGACTACAAAAATAGAGCAAATGACATATTACCATATGGACTACTCCTATCTAAGCTATTTGAATTAATAAGAAAATCTTGTCCACGTCTTAGGAATGAAAAATTCATTGCTTACAAACCAATGAAGAAACCCTTGAAAAATCATTTAGATGGAGAACTTGAAGAAGACTTCCAATGTAGCCACCACAATCATCATGACCATAACTATGACTGACCTACAACTTCGGTGAATGGTAGATGGGTTATATGTTAACGTCTATGTGGTAGGATTCTAATAACACATGCATTTATATTCGTAACTTGACTCATGTAAGTGTAGGATGTCTAATTGTCTTAGTCTAGTAGTTTCATATGTTGCTTGAATGCTATTATGTGTTATTGAAGTCACACATTGCATGAGAACACATTTTAGGAAGATAATTGGTGATTTTTGGGCTATGTCAAACTGCACCCTATTAAAAGTGACATTTCTATAACCCAGGTGGACAGATCTGTGGATCCACATTTTTGGATCCGCCCGTATAAAATATAGATCTGCCGCCTTGCAAGATTTCATTTTTTTTTATAACTTTTTGCCATTTCCCACTTCATTTCATAATCTTCCTTATTAAATTTAGGATAAAACCTTAACCCATAAAATCCAAAACCCTTAGGATAAAACATTACACCATTTTTCTTTTAAATCTCAACCTTTTCATCACACGTTACTTGCACAAATTAGATCTCATCTTTCAACCTCCTCCACTTTTAAAATGACTTGTTCATCCAAGTCTTCATCCACCATAGTCAATAAGAGATAAACCTTAAGGATAATTGTAGGAAAACCTAAGATCATCAACCTTGAATCTTCATGTAGTGCAAACTAAAGTTCATCAACACCACTTTCACAAAAGTCTCCAAGTCTACCTAGAGCACTAACTAATACCACATCTTCCAAAATACTATCTTTGAGAAGCTCTAGCTCTTCCTGCATCAAGAAACCTCCATCCACAACTTCATCATCACCAATAAATGTTGGTGTACTCAAAACACCACCTTCAAACAACTTGAAACCTTTTTGGCGCCTCACACACACACACACACACACACACACACACACACACACACACACACACACACACACACACACTCTTCTCCACCTCCAAATCCATTTCTTAACAACTTAGATGATATCACACCTAGATCTTCGCATCCTCCACCACAACCATCTCCATCACACATTTTAGGAAGAAACCTTCAACCCGTGTTCAACAACACTCAAGACTACCCACCTAGATTTTCCGAGTTGTTGAACCCACCAAATCTTGAACCACAACATCCTCCATCACCAAGAGGTTCATTTGACCTCTCACCTTATGAGTGTCAACGCACTTACATGACATGCATCGCATGTGTTGTCACCTTAACCGTGAACAACTTTACATGCTTAAGGAAAGGGTGCACTTGATATTCTCATGCATCCAACACCACTTTGAGGCTCTACCCGCACCACCTACCATTCCACCAAACTAGGTGTCGGCTTATCGTCAAGTCATACTATCACTTAGGACTATATTTTCTTTCTTTGTTTAGTTGTAATTTTTTAGGAAGTCTTGACCTTAAAGTCAAAATGTTACCTTAATTCTCTTATAATAGAATGAGGTTACTTGGTTTGTGTGTTCTTATGTCTTGTCGTGTTCTCATATATTGCTTGACATGGCTATTATTCTGCATCGTGGTTGATTATGGTTCTATTCTGGTTGTGATATTGTGGTGATTGTAACAACCCCTAATTTGAAATGTGGCAGCGGAATAATAATTAGGGTGTTACGGTGAGGATCGAAGTCATAATGATAGAAAACAGCTTGAAAGAGACGTTTTAAAACATAATTTCATTTATAAAAATTCAAATACAAGAGGTCCTTATCAGAGTATTATAATAAAAGTCTTGATGTTTTGAATTAAATCATACATCCTTTATTTTACACCATTATTGAAATAAAGTAGATAAGTTTTGAAGTTTTTTTGCCGCCCGTTCCATGCTTGCTTCCTCTGCTAAATACCTGAGATACATGCTTAAAAGTCAACAAAAATGTTGAGTGATATCATAGAGTTTGAATTTAATAATCATTTTGATACACAAGTAAGATTGTATTGGAAAATACAATCAGTTTGAAAATATTGATATTGCAGTTTATATATTGCTCTAAGTCTCATGACACGTAAACGTTAACAAATACCGTAAAAACGGAGGTGTTTATCAAATCAATGATAATTTTGCCCTCGTGTAATAGGTGATTTGCCAATTCCTATTTTTACTCAAATATAATTATCACGACTAATACGACTAACCACATGCATAATGGCATTCCGTCAAGTATTAATGGGACAGGCTGTCAAACCTTAAATAGATCTATTCATTATATTCGCGTTCACATAACAGTGATTAATGGCTCATGATTAAGGGTCTTTTGGCAATAGCTAACTTAGGCATATATCAAGTCAGGAAGCATACAGAAAAATACTTGCGATCTGTTTATAACATGTATCCCCCTCACGGATTTTGAGAATAATTAAATGTGAGGCTATGACTCACCTTAGATTGATACTGAAATGAAGAAAATAAAGTCGGACGAATTTATGATAACGGCTTCGAAACACAACCTGATAAATAAATTTATCTGAGAATTTGACCAAATACTATTTGGTAAATACGAACGAATAACGAATAATAAATATTCGTTATGACGAATAAGTGATGTGCAGTGTAATTCTTGTGATATGCATGATATGACAAAATATGATATTTAAATTATCCATCGAAGTTTTACCTTTTTATTCGTAAGTAAAAATATTAACTTTTGATATATCGTTATATATATTATTAACGTTACGTTAAATAATATATATATAAATAAATATGAAGTTTAAATGCATATGAAATAAATTTATGAAAATAGAAAATAAATAAGAATGATAAATAGATTATGTTTAGTCTTTGTCTCTTTTTTCAATTTTTCCATTTTTACTCTAACGATATTTGCGTTACACCGTTAGTCCTTTTTATAAATAAATTCAACTATAATCCTCTAATTTGTCCAATAATCAATACTAGGCTTAGAATATTAAATTTTATCAATTTTTACCCTTAAGTTTCTGTTTTTACAGGTTTAGTCCTTACTTTTCAATATTTACACTTTTAGTCCTTCTAGGTGTCGTCGCGTTACATTTTTAGTCCAAAATTATAAAAATAATTATAAAAATTTTCTAAAATTTTCCGAGACTTATTAAGTAAATAATAAGCTTATTTTAACTGCTTATTTGTTGGAAAGCTTATTTTTTTAGCTTATGGGCTTTGAACGAGACAATACAAGACCCGTTAAGATTTTTGGAGGCGAGGGCATGAAAAATGTTTTGGGCTTGGCTTTGGGCTATTTTTATGATTCTAAAAACATTTCATATGGGCCCAGTGGGCTTACGTATCTTGATTTCTTATTGGGCTTAGATTAAGCCCACACGAAAAATATAAAGTTTATAGTTAAATTTGGTTTTAAAAATCTGGTTCTTGTCGATTTCAAATGGATCGATTGAGGTGTCGAAACGTGAGTATTTTTATAAGTTGTATAAATGAAATTGATAGTTTTCTAGGTGGTCTATTGAGTCGTGAAATAATATAGTACTCTTGTTAAGTGAAATTTAAAGTTATACGTATGGTTTGTAGCTTGTGTGAACCGATTATATATTTTGAAAAACTTGAAAATATTACTAAGTGTTATACCAAATTTTTATATGATGGACATGATTCAAAATAGGTTCGTGAAATGCATGTAACATTAAAACTAAAGTGAACTTGGTGTGCTACGTGACTCCTAGGCCTTCCAAGATTGAGGCTAGTCACGTTTAGTGTTATACATGACAATATATACATGAAACATATGTGTAAAATGATATACGATCGTACAACTATAAAACAAAGTGCATGAAATGAATTTAATGTGTAAGCTTGTATGGAAACGAGTAAAAATGACTTACAACACCTTAGAGGTGGTAGAGAGTCGAGAGAGAATGGATGGAACAAAAGAATTATCACGTTCAAAGTATAACCCAAACGTTATACGTATATATTAAACCCGATATCCTTTTTCTTGATTCCAAGTGATGAGTGTCTAAATACTCATCATTTTATACCAATCTGAACTGCCAAAACATCCAAAAACACTCAAATATGCATCAGAATACTGAGATTATTCCAGAAGTGTGTTTTATACATTTCAGATGCAAAATAATCAAAAACAGATAAAAAAACGTACAAAGTTTGCATAATTGGCAGTTTCAGTCCCTCAACTTTCAAAACTTGTCAAAACTAGTCCCTGAAGGTTTAAAATGAAAGAAAAGTCAACTTAGGTCCTTGGGAAATCAAACATGTTCACTATAAATCCCTGGATAAAAGTTTTCACAAAATGGCAATTTTTACCCCTCAAGTTTCAAAATTGGCAAAATTAGTCCCTGGGTGTTTTAAAATGGAATTGTATCAAATATCACCCTTGTACTATTCATAAAATACAATTTGGAACTTTTTGATAACTTGTGGGAAATTATAATTTCACCCCCTCAACTTTGGTGAAATTACATAAATGGTCTCTGGAGGTTTTAAAATGAAAAAAAAATACAAACATTATCCTTGTACTAATGTTATATGGCAGGAGTGGCCCTTTGTGATACTTTGGAAATATGGCATGATCAGCCCCTAAAGTTTCATCAAATTACAAGATTAGTCCTTGGGCTTATTTAACACTAAAACCAACCGGATCCATTTATCCCTTATAATCCATACTCCTTAAAATCCAAAATAAATAAAACCCCAAGCCCACATTTACACCAGGCCCAAACACACTCAGCCCATCCAACCCTTTTATAATAAAAATGGGGTCAAATACTTTGACCTCGTTGACCACCCCCTTTCTTCAACCTCACCTCGTCACCTGCTTAACCTCCACCACCATCCACCTTCTCCACTTGCACCCACCTTTCCACCTCAATACCCCCTCTGTCACCCTCTAAACCAGACCCCTTCCCCTGGTTTTGCAACAGGGGACTCCACGTGTCACACCTACACCATCCACCACCCCTACACCCTGCAACATCTTACACCACCACCCATCCACCACCCTTACACTCCAAATTGTCTCCCTCCGTCATCATAAGTCACATCACAACATTTAATGCATAAAAACGGCCACAAGTAACCTCTATGGATTTTGGCGCCAAAAAGCCATTTAAACGGCTGAGATGAATTAATGGGATCCAAGGGCTCAGAATTGGTGGGATTTGCTCATAAAGACACGTGGAACAATATGGAGTGCTATAAAAGGAGCAAGAAGCAGAGGCTTAGTTAGTTAGTTTTAATTTAATTTTCATGTATGTCGTTTAGTTTTAAGTTTATTGTTTCAGTGTAATTTCAAACTTCCAAGCATTGTATCAGTGTTTTAGAGTTGTATTAAAACTATTTTCAAGCTTCAATTACAATCTTATGGTCATTCACAGTTTATGCAATTTCAAATGAATCAAAATCTCATTTAGCTTTAATGTTGTTTATTCTTGTTGAATTGGACTCATAAGCTCACTTAAGCACCTTATATAGCTTTTATAAGCTATTAGAAGTTTAATATACCAGTATTACTTAAGAAATAAAAAAAATAAAAAATAAAAAATCAAATAAATAGAATAAAAATAAAAAATCAGTGTTCAATAAAGATCAAGGCTGGAGCAGGGTTCATTTTGGATGGCCCTTGGTATTAGAAGCCTTGTGGAAGGCTTATAGGAAAGATTTTGGGTCCTTGTTCTTGGTTATTAGCTGGAACGCAAAAAATTGTAAGCTCAATTCTCATTTTAGCTTTGTACTGATTCAACTGCTTTTCATTGTTTCTCTTTTGTTTCTTTAAGCTTATTTGAGCCTTGTTTGGATCACGAAGCTTTTAGCTTTTATTTAGAGAAAAAAGCTTCAAAATTAACAGCTCTATCATATAGCGTCCTATATTTTGTGGAGCTGTTTGTAGTTTAATTTACTTGATTGTCCTTTACATATTCAATGTGCCACACGTTATATTTTTCCTTTCATGTATATCCAAAGTATCATGTATTTCTTTGTGTTTGTATTATGTAAATTGTTTTACGACTTTTATATGATATATATGCTATAAGTTTGGTGAATTATACTTTGTAAGAATTTCAAAAAGAAAGTGTATATTATTGGCATAACGATAACATTATCAAATATGAAATACTAGTTACAAAATGACGATTCATTTGTAGTTGTATAAAATGTCAAATATTAGAGTTACATTGTCGATAACTTATTACTAATGAATCTTGTTGGATCTTAAATTTTTAACGTGATTTTAATTTTATTAAAACTATTGATTATTTTCATAACGTTAACTTGCATTCTTGTAAGGTTCAAATGGCTTTTTATTCTTATGTTCGGTACTTTTTCTTAATAATGCATGTCTTTTTATGTCATTTTACGTTTTATACTACAACTACAGCTACTTTACCAAACACTTTTTATTAAACAAAAAACGCTCTTGCTAATAGCTAATAGCCATTAGCTTACAACTTACAGTTACTAGCTTACAGTTATCAGCTTACAGCTAGTTTTACCAAACATACCCTTGGTGTTAGTTAATAGTTATTTTGCCTAAAATCAGTAGCTTGTTAATTAGGATTAATTTTTGCTTAGTATTTTATTTTTAACTGTCAAATTAGCTTAGGTCATAATATTAGTAATTAGTGATAAATACTTGTTGATTTGTGCTCATTTAGGATCATTATACCATGTTAAAGGTCTGCAAATCAGTATGTTAGCATAGATTGTGGTTTCTCTTTGAAATTCACATCATCACAATTTTTAAGGACTGTTTGGATTTGCTGTTAAATCTGTGGTATAGGTCATTTGTGTTATTATTCTTGTATGATGTATGACACATAAGGCTTTAATATCTTAGTTCTACAATAAAATCCAGTGCTTACTTGAAAGAAAGTCAAAATTAACATTTATCCTACATTGACAGTTTATTATTAGGATTTAGAGTTTGATTTTCATTTAATCAGCTTATAACTTGATAACCTAGCTTAATTTCATCTCTTTGTAGCTTAACATAACATAATCATTAGGTAATTTTGATTTAAAGTTCATCTTAGTCAAACTAGATAGGTAATTAAAAAGTCAATATTTTCAGTAGAATAATTTTTGAATAAACTATATAATTTCTTGTAGGACTTAATACTTAGATTCATAACTTGAGCTTTTAGATAATTAAACTTTTGTTGCTTGTCTTAATCATAGTATTTTTTATAATTTTTAGTTAGCTAGTTAAATTGCTTATTTAGGTCTTGCCATTAAGCTGTTTTTCATAAGATTGCCATGTGCACAGGTTTAATGCCAATTTCATAAGCTTGGTTAAGCTTTATTAATTGCCCTTAGCTTGTGTGTTTTGTGGTTTTGTGAAGCTTAACTGGTATACTTGTTATTAGTGTTTTTAATTTTCCATGTATTGCTTGTTATCTGTGCTTATTATGCCTAACTTGTTTGTCCAAAGCAAATCACTACACTGAGCAATCAGTGTAGTTGATCCAATTTCATAAGCTCTCAATAAGCTCAACAGTGAACCTTAGCCTAAGTGATTTAGCTTTTTGTGAAGCTTAACCACCCAACTCAAGGTTCCATTGCTTATTTTGCCTTTTCCAGCTTATTTGCTAAGGTTGCTATTAGCTTTTTGTTTGGTCCATGCCCTTAAATACACTGATCACTCAGTGTTGAATAGCTTTTTCACAAGCTTGTGCAAAGCTCCTCAGTGGACCCCACCCCTAGCCATTTGGCTTATTGAGAGCTTATCAGCTCTAATTTCATTACCTAGCCTTAGTTAGACCATTAGCTTATTGGAGATAGCTTATTTGAACCCAACTTGTGGCCTGACCAAACTCAGTTCACTGAGTGGTCAGCCCAAACCACCCATATTCATAAGCTCATACCAAGCTTATTAGTGGACCCTATTGCTTGAGCCTTGGCTTATTTTTAAGCCCTCCTACCCAGCTTTTAGGATCACCCTTCAAATTGAACCCTTGAGCCCTCTTGTGGTCCCCACATAGGGCTGCAAGTCCCCTTTTGGTCTGTTTGGTTGTAGCAGGGTTCAAAATTGCTTATTTGAGATTTTAGCTTATTCCTTTAGCTTATTAAGTTAATTTAGCTTATTTTAGGTGTATCTCATTTAGTTGTAGCTTAATTATCCATTTGTAGCTTGTTTGTAGTTTTTAGCTTGTTAAAAAACCAATTTTGGCTTCATAAGCCATCTGTTGAACTAATAAGCTCTCACAAAGCTTATTTGTGATATATAAAAAAGTTTGTTTTTTTAAAAGTTGCTTATAATTAGCTGTTAAGTAGATTTGCAAAAAGAAAAATCAAAAAATAAAAGTTTGCAAAAATTTGGGTGTGTGTGGGAATCGAACCTGTGACCTCTGGATAGTAACATGCATAATAACACACACCTCTTCCATTAGCTCTGGGGCACCAGTTCCGTTCAAGTCTCCACAAACAATATAATTAAGGTTGTTTTTGAGTAATAAGCTTATTTAAGCCGTTTGGCTTATTACAGCTTATTTGAATAAGCTGTTGACACCCACTTATTTTTCCTAGGCTTTTCGTTACTTAATATACTTTCTGTAATTTTTTCATAATTTTTACTGTTCAAATAATATTTATTTTAATTAATAATAGTTTAATTAATAATTAGGTAATATTAGTTAATTAAATAGTTTTAATAATTTTTATTTAATAGTAGTACCTTTTTATATTTTTTTTAAGTTTTTTAAATCATTAGGTGTTTTTAGAAAATATTTTCCTAATTGTTACTGTTCATTTCCTATTTTCCTTAATTAAATTTTTTTAATTAGATTTTAATTAATAAATAAGTAATTAATTAGTAAATTAGCCTAAATATAATTTTTAGAATAATTTTATAATTTTTTAGGATTCCTGTGATGGTTAATTAGTTTTATAAATTTTTCTATAATTTTCTAAGTCATTTAAGTATTTTTAGTAAATTATAATAGTTTAATTAAAATAATTAGTAATTAATTAAAAGAAAACTCATAAAAAAACAAAAATATTTATTTTTATTTTTTATACTTTCTTCAAGTTCAATTTAAGTTTTAGAAAATAGTTTTGCAAATTTTTAGTTTAATTTGTAGTATTTATCATTTTTAGGTTAAATTTAAATTAGTTTTAATTAAATAGTTAAATAGTTTTTAATTAAATAATTAATAATAAATAATAAAATAATCAAAAAAATAATTTTCTTTTTAATTTAATTTTCTTTTAAGTTTAAGTTTATAGAATTTTCATTTTTAACCCCTGTAGTTTATTTTTCCTTAAAACTCACCTTTTTCTTAGTACGCACACGTATTTGTTTACATTTCAGTTTACGTATATACCTAGCTGTTTACTGTGCTTGTTTTATATTATTATCCAAATAATATCAGTAGTGTAACTCAAACCCACTTAATCTTTGGTTACTGTCCTCAGTACCATTTATTCCCAAAAACGTTTACAAATACAATTTCAATCTCGTTGGGACTTAACGACCCGGGGATTTCCCTGTACTTCCACGGATTTTAACACTTGACTTTTTCTCCTAGGTAAACCTATCAACTGCACACGTTTGACTGGTTGGTTTGGGAGGAGTCACCAAGCAATATAGCAAACGACTTCTGAGTTGTAGGAGTAGTTTTTAGGACGAATTGAATGTGTGAAAGAGTATGAGAATAGTAAAGAACCAGTGCATGCATGTACATTATATATGGTTTCAATATATAACACGTATGTGAGAAATATTTCTAAGAAACCTTCACGTACACTATTGCATGTCAGGGAAACTAGGTCTAGGGTGATTTATATATTACTAAACTATGGAATGTCAATTGATGGAAGATGTCTTGGTGAATCATATGCATGTCGACCACATATATATCTATGTATACGATTTACCAAATCGTATACTACTTGCATATAACTGGTCATCTTCGACATTTGAACATAAAATCATCTTAGAAATATTATTAAGAACACGTAGGAACAAACGGGAATCAAAACGGTTAAGTTTTGAATAAGTTATGAATTTGATTGGGTCGAGTACATATCGAATACTTTGCCATTTAAAAACGTATCAAACGTCGTCCAATGACCTTGGTATTTGACACACTAATATTTGGATAGGTGGTTAACGAGATGGTGTAAAAATATTGGGGGGTCGTGTGTAAGAAACGAGATTAAACGAGGCGTTTTGGGAGGGCTTGAAGCTTGTCGATCGTATGAAATATAAAGGATTTGGATTTTGGGCTTTGGTTGTTGGGCTTATGAATAGTAACTGTGGTGATGGGCTGGAATTATTAAGGGTCCGTTTGGTTAATTAAGTGTGATTAGGAATTTTAATAAAGTTTAAGAAATATATTTAGGATTAAATGAAAAGTTTAGGTTTCGAGTTACGTGTCGAGGATTAATTCCGTCATTTCGTGAATTATATTATTTTGTGATAATCGTCAAAATAATACAATAAGAAAAATTTCAAATTTTTCCGAAAAAATGGGAATTAGTAACGATAACGAAAGATTATATATTTATTAACGATATAATTACAAGAAATTTTTACAGGGTTCTACAGTGATCATCATATATGTGCTTGTACACTAACTTTGTTTTGTAGCACGACTCCATAGCTCGATTCCTTAGTGCCCTAAATGAGGGGGAGTATACACCGAGGAGGAGCATTTGCATCGCCAATTATACACTTTTTGTTTTGGCAAAAAGGGGGAGAAATGAGTAAACTCACAACTAAAAACTTGCATACTAACATTTTTAATAAATATGAGTTTATAGTTTTGCCATCATAAAAAGGGGAAGACTGTTAATAAACATCGCGTAAAAACGTTATTTATATTTTACGGTCTCTCAAAGTTTTGATAATGTCAAATATAAAATTATACGACGTAATAAGTGACCAGATTATTAGTCGTAGAGTTTACACTCCGATGACAATCACTTAAGGTATGAATAATGTTGTTATAAAGTTCGTCGAATGATCAAAGAACCAAAATGTATAAATATTTACTAAACACATTTTAAAACAAATTTTTGTTAATTAAAACTAACTAGACATTTTTAATTATGTAACTAAATAAATAAAATTAACAATTAAAAGGAAACTTAGTCCCCAAGTATTTCTAGAAGGAAAATCATTTTGAAAAGATTTAGCCATGGAAATTAAAAAAATGCTATTGTCAATTGACGCTCTGCGGATCAGTATTTTATACGGATGGATCCGCATTTTACGGATCCGTGGATACGCCGAACAACGGTTTTGAACAGAATGTTCACTATAAATAGAGAACTCCCATTTCATTTTTAACTAATGATTTTCATCAATTTACTGTAAATCCTCTCAACCATGCTCACTCTCTAACATTTATTAAACACTCTTTGATTATTCCACATGACTTATAACACATTCAAAGTGATCCATCAATTTTCACTTTGATCTCAATTGAAGAACACAAGAAGATTTCCAAGCTTCTTTGCTTTATAGTTGTTAGTGTGTCTTTATATACATTGTTGTTTCATCGTACCTCACCATCATACACCAAAATTATTAGTCATCATCATACACAAACGTAGAGTGATCAGTTAGAATTTTATGCCTTAAAATACATTGAGTGATAAGGTTGGTCTTGCCTTGGAAAAAGTCTCGATATCTAGCTTACTATCCGTAAAGAAGTGAAGCGACATTGTAAGGTTTTCTCCGCCGAAAGGGAGCTTGTTAATATAGTGCTTACGAACTCTCGAGTTGGGTACCCGAGGAGTGGAGTAGGGCGAGGAAGGAAGCTTCATGACGAACCACTATAAATCACCGTATCTTTGGTTTGCTCTTTCCATTTCTATATTGCTTTTACTTATTGTTTATTGCTTACACACACACACACACACACACACACACACATACTTGCGTGTCGTGATTTCACATCAAGCAAACGAATTTAATATTTCTTAAAAAGGCATAAAAACGGTAACTATTCAACTCCCCTTATAGTTTTTCACACAAGCTATGCCTAGAGTACCCATACAACTCCAATATTTAAGGTAGCGTTAAGTAAACCAAAGCATATTATGTCTTACATCAACTACAACATAGATCTCGGGTCTAAGGACTTAAAATAAAACAAGCCATTCATCAAGATTTACTATTTTTATAGTGATCCAAATAGTATATCTTTAGTTTTCGGCCACTTTAATCTTTATCAACGATAAATACGTATGAGTTTCGTTTCAAAAAATATTCATCAACATATATATTTTATCATCAATAAAATATAACTAGTAGCTTATATTAGTCTTAATTAGATTTTTTAGTATTCCTTCTGATTTCTACATGGTATCGGAGCCACGTTAGTTTGCTTATATCCTCGTTGATAGTTTATTCTGACTCTTTGTAAGTCTATTGCAACTTCTCGTTGTTTGTTAAGTTTAATTCCTTTTCAGAAAAGAGTTTAGTTACATACAACAATATTTATTGGCATGAAATGTTATTATTGAATGAAATTTGAATTCATTATTATATTGGATGGAAGTTTGAATTTATTATCATATTAGAAGTTTGTGGATGAAAAGTGGAATGGACGAAGAAGTCACTGGTCAAAACATGATGAATTAATTGCAAACTGGTTGATTCATTTCTCTGTTTGAATAAAGTTCGAGAACTAAGATCATCTGATTATGTAGATATGCAAATTGTTTGTTAGTTTGTTTTGCACATTATAGTTTGGTTCTGTAGTCGTTGTTCGGCTTGTTAGTGATATTGGTATTAGTATCAGAAATAAATTTGTTTTAGTTGCTTATTAGTTTGGTATTGCAATGGCGTTGTTGTTGGTAATGGTGATGTTATAGTCTTAACTAATCTTACTATGTCTTGAGTAGTTATGTGTAGCATCTAAGCATCAACAAAATGTTTTGGTTCCGCCAGGTTTCGCATGATTCTGTTTGGTTCCGCATTTGGTTACGTCGGGCTCTGCATCTGTTTAATTTCATCTGGCTTTGTTTGGTTATGTATCTGTCTGAATTCCACCCTGCCACCCTACATCTGGTTTTGCTATGGTTTTCCATCTGCATGGTTTTTTCTACCCGCCCGAATCTGCTCTGTCTGCACTTGAATCTGCTTCTGTCTGTCCTAATCTGCTCTGTCTGCACTTGTCTGCCTGAATGTGCTTTGCATGCATCTGTCTGCCTGAATCTGTTCTTCATCTGCTTTGTCTGCCTGAATCTGCTCTTTACCTGCTCTGTCTGCATATGCTCTTCATCTACTTTTGTCTACATCTTCATGTTTGAATCTACTATCTTTCGTCTCTGTAAATATGTTGCTCTGCTTTGATTTTGGTTTTGCAATGACTTTGGTCTGTCTTTTATACATGACTGTTCTCGCCTCTTTACAAGTTAGATTGCATTGGATCGAGACTATGCCTAGCACCGAGTTTGCACTCCAAGATAGATACTCCATTTTTTGTTTGTTTTCAACTTTAGTTCATTTTCTGTTTAACAAACTCTAAATGTTTATGATGAGGCGAAAAATGAACCATTTTTAGGGGGTCATTTAAGCCCGGAATTGAATTTATTTGATCAAATATTTCCCTAAATCGTTCCTTTTGCGATTTTAGGTACTTTGGGAGTGAATTCTGGAAAAGAAAGCATTTTGGACATTTTTGGAGCATAAAAGTGAAGAAAACGGAAAAGACTTAATTTTCCATGCTGGGAACAGTACCTGACGGCGTCAAGAAGGAAAATATGACGGGGTCAAGAGCAAAATCCATGACGACCCAGAGAAAACCTGAAGGCGTCAGAAGTAGGGCGTCAAGAGTTATTTTGGTGACGGCCTGAAGAAGGATTACACATGACGGCGTCAGACCCAGATCTAGGCAGTCCGAGAACTTTATTGGCGGCGAGATGACGGCGTCAAGTCTTGACGCCGTCACCTCACAAAATCTATATATACTTTTCTATTTTTCATTCATTAAGAGAGGAACTTGTGTGGAGAATACTAGGGTCGAACCTAATAAACCCTAGGTCGTTTGTAACAGTATTTTCAAGGGTTTTCACCCCTTGAAACCTTTCATGTTCAATTAAGATAAGTCCTCTTTCAATTCAATCAATATGTCTATGTGTTGTTTGAATATATCTTATGCTTGTCTTGATTACAACATGCTAGGCTAGATCTTTTGTGTGTTTGCTTAGATGTAATGAAACCTAGATGTTGATTATAGGTTGATTTCTTGTTTATAGTTGTAATAGATGAATGATTTCAATGTTAGGCTTAAGAAAACTGGCAGATCTCCATTGTGTAACTTGCTTGAACGTCTTAAGAAACATGAACCGATGTGTACTAGGTTTTTATGGTTGTATTTAATGCATGAGCGAATTCTAGTGATCCCATGTTAGGAGCTTCTTAGCCGGCTCGACATAGGAGTGAAGTAGGAGCTTATAGAATTGGAGAAGTAAGTACGCCACCCCATGACTGGTATTAAGGAATACAATCCGTCATCCACGCAACTGTAACAAGTAATTAACCTGTAAAAGATATCTAGGGAGTAGTGAAATCTAAGTAAACACCATTTTCCCACATATTGCTCACACCACTAGTTTAAATTAGTTTATTTTCATTTTTATTATTTTATTTTGATTGCATCTTTAGTTATTGGGTTAGTTGACTAGCAACTAATTCCGCACACTCTTCCAAAACCCGAGATTTTACTTGCTTTTATAAAAATATAAAAATACAAAAAGAATCATCCCTCACCTCTAGACCTAGTTTTTAGGCTTTCTAATCCTAGCGACTCTATTCCTGAGCTGAACGATCAATCCCCCGGTACTTGTCACTATACTATACTACAACGATCAGGTACACTGCCTGGTGGGGGTTGTAAGCTTCTCGAGATCCCTCGAGAGGTAAAGCCTGGTGCAATTCCCACGCATCAGTTTACCACTCAGTATTACGAGTTTGAGAGAGGATATTAGATAATAAAGGCCTATAGGCCCGACCCACTTATTTAAAAATGTTTAATAGTTAAGGTTTCGTCTGTGTCTTTTCTATTTAACGTATTGTAATGTGTTAGTTATAATTGAATTTGATTAATATCTTTTTCAATATTCACTGTACTGAGTTTAGCTACTTCTCGACATTGGCCGATTTACCAACTTGATGTCAAGAATGCTTTCTTACATGGTATCCGAGCAGGTCTGATCCTCAAACCTAGGTGGCTAAGTTGAGCCGCCTCCCCTAAGCCGCCCCGTCAAACACTATCATCCAAAATGGCCTTCACTTAAATCCCTAATTTTATTTTCTTCTCTTAGACCCGCTGTCATCAACTCTTTGATTGTCTCCGTAAATCACTCGTCTGATAAACAACAATTCATCCTATGCCACGCATTGCTATTCCAGTAAGTGGTGTGAATTAAACTCGTGAAAAGTAAATTACTTATTTTTGATTGGATTGATTTAATGGGTCGGTAGATATTGATTGTGTTGGTGTGCAAGATTGATGTGGATCCCATTGGTAGTGATCTTATATATTATTTAATGTGTGAAACTTGTCTACTCCTTTTGGTCATGCAAGGCTAGCCTCACCAAGATCCTCATTGTCAAGTGAAGAGTTAGCACTGGTGGATGTTTTTATGTTTTAGTTTTATTATTAAAGGGAAAAAAAAGATATAATTATTTAATTGTTTGTTTTTTATGTCGAATCGAGGGTATCAATTCCCGAGATGACTTTTGTTGGTGTCGAATCCTCAATGTCAAGTGAAGAGTTAGCACTGGTGGATGTTTTTATGTTTTAGTTTTATTATTAAAGAAAAAAAAAAGTTATTGTTATTTAATTGTTTGTTTTTTATGTCGAATCGAGGGTATTAATTCCCGAGACGACTTTTGTTGGTGTCGAATCTAGGGTTCTTATTCCCGAGACGACTTTTGTTGGTGTCGAATCTAGGGTTCTTATTCCCGAGATGATTTTTGTTGGTGTCTAATCTAGTGTTCTTATTCCCGAGATGGCTGTTTGGGATACCTTGGTTTATCCTTCGGATACTTTAGTTATCCGTAAAAAAAAAAAAAAAAAAAAAAAATTAAAAAAAAAAAAAAAAAATTGTATAATTTGGGTTATCCTGTTTTATTTTGGTTTATTGTTTTATTTTGCTTTCTTAGTTTACTACTGCAGTTCGAGCTTTGGCGATTTCGCCGCTCAAACTGCAGGAGAGTATTAGTGGATAATTAGGTCCAAACCCGATTTGTGGGTTTTAGGAATTAGGGTTTCACCATTATAAATAATAGTCATCAATAAAGTTATACCCACAGTTTTCATTGTCTTACAATTTCTACATATATAAACTACCTACGTAATTTTTGGGCAACTAAGTAATACTCCCTCCGTCCCAATTTATTTGTACACTTTTGAATTTTGAAGTCAATCTTTATCAACTTTGACTTTAAATTTTGTTGTTTGTGTTATATAATACTTGGTGAAAATTATACTTAATGAAAATTCATTTAAAACTAAATTTATTTGTATATTTTGCATAAAGTATTATATAAGATAAAAGAAAATATTTAAGGTTTTTAAGGTGAAAGTTTTAAAAGAAAGACTTCAAAAGTCTCCCGGGAAAAATCTCACTGCCTCATCTGTTTAACTTGTCACCACTAAATTTCAGTGGTCACAAAACAAACAATCATGCACTTTTCTTGTCTGAAACAACCCAAAAAACACAAAATCACAAAACACAAAAATGGTTGCAATCTCTTCATCTTTATTATCTCTACATCAACATACCACTAATACTCACTTAACCCGTTACTCTTTCTCAATACCAGCAAGAACTCGAAATAAAACCAAACCGGTATCTTTAACAATTGTCAGCGCTGGATCCGATATTCGGAAGGAAGAAGTAGTTATTGTAGGAGCTGGAATCGCGGGTCTCTCTTGCGCAGTTTCGTTACACAGGTTTACTTTATTTTTTATTTTATTTATTTATTATGGTATAAAGTTTTGATTACTTACATATCCTGATAACATGGTTATGGTTTGTTTATGTCAAGATTGGGGGTTCGATCGTTGGTGCTGGAGCAGGCGGAGTCGTTGAGGACTGGAGGAACTTCATTGACTTTGTTTAAGAATGGTTGGAAGGTTTTGGATGCAATGGGAGTTGCTGATGAACTTAGATCTCAATACCTTGAGATTAAAGGGTATATTTAAGATTTTCCTTGTTTACAGCTTTTAATTTGATACAGGATAAAGATATTTGACATAGTGTCATGATGTTCCTCTTTTTGAAGTTGTGATCCTAAGACGGTTAATTGTTTAAATGTATCACTAATTCACACTATAGTAGGATCAACTTGTAAATTGACCCGACCCCAATACGCAAAGAGTAGAGAATGATTATCTTCAACTTGAAAATACGTTAGTCTGATATCGCTTTAATATATAAAGCCATCCTACCCATATACTTTTAATTGATTTTGACATTGTTCACCGATTTATATCTTCTATTAGTTATCCCGTCGAATGTTTTTAAGAAGTTAACCGTGCAGGATAATCATAAAGACAGAAGAAGGAAGAGAGCTGCGCTCATTCACATTTAAAGATGAAGATCAAACGTACGTTTACATATACATGTTCTAATAGAGTATTTTCAGTCACTAAAACAATATTTGATGCATATGGGAACAGTCAAGAGGTTCGAGCAGTTGAAAGAAAAAAACTTCTCGAGACACTTGCCAAACAGTTACCAGTAGATTCAATCACCTTCTCCTCAAAGTTGGCAAAGATTGGAAAACATGAAGATGGTGAAACTCTGTTGGAACTTGTTAATGGTACTCGAATATCTTCCAAGGTAGATTTTAGTTTTAGAAAATTTAGGTGAAATAAGCATCAACCATTTTGTTTAACATTATATTGACAGGTGGTAATTGGATGTGATGGAATTCGTTCTCCGGTGGCTAAATGGATGGGATATTCTGAGGCTAAATATGTGGGATATTGCGCTTTTCGTGGGCTTGGCGATTTCCCTAATGGACAACCTTATGAGTCACGCGTCAACTACATTTATGGACGTGGTATACGTGTTGGCTATGTTCCAGTTTCAACAACAAAAGTTTATTGGTTTGTTTGCTTCAATAGCCCTGAACCAGGTATGTCTACTGTTATCAAAGCAATTTACTTTTTTCACACGCTCAGCTTGTTAAATATGACTTGGTGAAAGTTTATAACTGTATCCTGTCACTGAAAGGTTAGCCAATCATACGAGATTTCATTGTGTTTGCTATTTTAACCCATTGACTTATACTTATTTGGATTGTGTTTTATATTAAAGTCAAGTAAAAAAATAAGCCAAAAGAGGAACATGTTAACTAGTTGAAAGTCGCCTAAATTCTGTCACTAAAGTATACAAACTTATAAGTCATACTCTTCAAAGATTTGAACATTATCTTAATAATATCATTTTTCTTTAAACCTAATAAAACCTTTACATTCATCATAAGTAGGCAAACATTTTTGGGAGGCCAACCCAGATTCCCATTTCGACCCATAGCATGAAAAAATATCTGTTTAACAAGAACTCAATTTGACCTATTACCCGAACTGTCCTCCCGCCATCTCTGTCACTTCTTGTGTTTTTAATAGTTGTTGTAAATATAAGATGGCAGGTCCCAAGATTATTGATCCATCAGTATTAAAGAGACAAGCCAAGGAATTAATCAAGAAATGGCCCTCTGAGCTTCAAAATATAATCGATGCCACCCCAGATGACACAATCATCCGGACTCCATTAGTTGATCGCTGGTTATGGCCGGGTCTGAGCCCACCAGCTTCATCGGGTGGAACTGTGCTAGTTGGTGATGCATGGCACCCAATGACTCCAAATCTTGGCCAAGGGGCTTGTTGTGCTTTGGAAGATGCTATTGTCTTAGTGCAAAAGCTCGCCCCTTCACTTAAGGCTGGACCAGAAGCCATCGAGGATGCATATAAGTCATATCAAAATGAGAGGTGGCCACGTATCTTTCCGATGACTGTACGGGCAAATGTCACAGGAGCCGTTTTGCAGTTGGAGAACCCGCTGGTGTGTGCAATTAGGGACAATGTGCTTGTTCCTAAATTGATCAGGCTTGGACCGATGTTGGAGCACACCAACTTCGAGTGCGAGCCTCTACTGCAAACTAAGGTTTAATATTTGTCTAAGAATTGTAACAAAAATCTTATTTATCATACTTTCTCACAGAGAAAAAATGAAGCTTGATGTTATATACTTTCAAATATTTCACGAATTGAGGAATTAATGAGGTCTCGCCCTTGAACCTTGTATGGTTTAAATAGTACTAAGAAGACCCGAAATCATGAATTAAGAGGGCTCTGTACAGTATAAAGAAGACCGGAATTCTGGAGATTCCCATGCAAAAGGGCTCTTTGCCGTGTGAAAAAAATCGAGGAAATTCCTTTGCGAAAGAACTCTGTCAACCCAAAATCAGAGGAATTTTGTATAATGAAGTTTTGATATTGTTTCTATTAACTTATGAAAAATGATCTTACCTTTTTGCTCTGTATGCGCTTAGTTCATATGCAATTAACAATAGTACAATGTGTGACTACTATATAGAACCAATATGTTTTATTCTGTAATAAGTCGGTTTTGGGTAATATGTTCATGTGATTCCTTTCTTTGTACCAATGCCACAAGGATCTCTTCGCATGCCTTTTTAATCTTGGTGGCCCTTGTCTCTTTTTTTACAATGGTCTTGTTGATCAATGGGATTTCACATGCACATTAAATTTTTACCCTATTGCGTTTTGCTAAGTAGTTATTTCTTATATTATTAAATAGATTCTGTATGCATATTGATTCATACATATATACCCTTATATCTGTTCAATTTGTAACGTAAGCTATCAAATTGTATGAAATCGTCCAAGAAAATGTCTTTACTTCAATAGGATATTCGAAAATGGGTTGATTTTTGAATAAATATGATGTGTTGAACTAATACTTAACTGTTGTTTACAGTGAGAAAATTTAAAGCTTATGTGATGCATATCATACAATTGTGTAGGACCTTGGCTGATTCAAACCAGAGTTAGAAGGGAAGTTTTTTGTAATCTGTCTTTTCTTTGTTTGTTTTAAAGGTGATGTTTTTGTGACTTTAATCAATGATTTACGCTGGCAGCTTTAAGTCTTACGCTTTTCTGTTTTATTTTTTCTAATATTTTTTCTAGTTAAACTGTTGAACTAAAGCAATGAAGCAAACAATCATTGCACTCTATTTTCAGGCCGGAATTAAGCTGCAACTTTTTAAGGCTTGCAAATGGTATTTAGTTATGAAAAATCGGTTAAATATACTATCTCCTAGTCATTCTGTTTCACCCCATTTTAATTTCTCAGCGTTGTTATTAAGCTCTGGTGCCGCTCCTGAAGGGCTGCTTCTGAATGACATGGTGATACACTAAGTTTGATCACATGTGCAGTACTTGGTACTTTTATAATTACTGGTTTGTTTTTTTTTTTTTTTTTTTTTTTTTTTTTTTTTTTTTTTTTTTTTTTTTTTTTTTTTTTGGTTCTTTTGTAAACCTAAGATATGATCAATGTTGCATAGTGGCAATATGTTTCAACTTTAGTTATTTCTTGATCTGAGATCTGACCGAACAAGTTCTCCCCCCTAATTCATTAGAGTCAAACTTCTTCTTGAGTGATGCCCTTCCTTATCTTCAAGCAATGACTTCAAAGTCATTGCTGTCTGTGCTGCTTGCTTCCTCTGCTTCCTCTTCTTCATTGCTTTCTAACCTGACTCCAAATCTTGTTTTGTCCATTTCTTCATTCTGTGACTCCTTTCTTCCTGCATCTTCTTGGTCTTTACCCACCGGATCTTTTACAATAGCAGTCCTACAGCTCTCAACCATTTCTTTCTTGGGCTTCTCTTGCCAAGGCACTCTTGCAGTTTCATAATACACTTGAGTCATATCTATGAACCTCTTATAGCAATCTCTTATTGCTTCATCTTCAAAATTTGTCAGGCCTTGTAACTGTGCAATGGTATTCCATTTGTTACCAAGTGTAACACACAAATAGCCTCCAAGACTGTCAACTATTTTGTGCAGGCTAAGCAAGTTAATCTCCATCACTCCAATAACTGGTGGTATTTTGTCTAGTGTATCCTGATTGAGATAAACTAGATAAAACCACTTCAACATTTCCACATACTTCTTGCTAAAAATTTCCCAGTGTTTGTATAACAGGCTTTCTTCAACAGGTTCATGAATGATAAGAATCTTGCAAATGAGTTTACCTTCAATGCATATAGTGACCCATTCCAACTTATGTATTCTTCATCAACATAATCCTGTGTCTCATTCCTGTCCCATGCTAAATCCTCCAAACCATTTACTAATGAGCATTCCTCTTTTGGATCTATGGACTCAAAATAATTGTCCAAGAATTTATTGTGTTCTGAGACAACATCTTTTGGTCCATAACCTTCTTTACTTGCCTCCTTTTCTTGTGATTTCTCTGTCTCTTCCTTCTTCTCATCATACATATACTTCAGACTGCATATGTTGTTGTCAACCTTTACTGCATACCCTTGCTCCTCCAATAAGTCATAACTAAGAATGTTTAATGTAACTTCTAGAGTGTATTGAACGTTTGAAATCACCATGTCACCATCTCTTGTCTTTACAGTGGCATCACCAAGTCCATAAGAGAAAATGAATTTCTTTTCATTCTCCTCTTTTCCAATCATTTTGAACTTGTAGTGCAACCTTTTGAACAACATCCTTCTTGGGCACATAAGTGTTACTTGCATACCATACTTCATTCCAGGTTTCATCATTTGTTCCCTCAATCATGTAATCTGCAATTACATGAACCTTTTCTGTAAACTTGGCCTTTTCTGCATCATCTTGGTTTGTGGTTACTGCTTCTTCTTGCAATTCAACCCCAGCAATCTTCTTTCTGTTTTCACAATTCCAGAAAACATGTCCCCTCTCTCTACATATATAACACTTTGCTCTTCTTTCTTTCCTGGTACTTACAGCAACTTTCTTCCCATGATCTTTGGATTTCTCAGCCATCTTAGAAGCATTAAAGGCTTCATTCTCCATTACTTTTTTCACCAGCATCTCTTTCCCTTTTGGTGAAAGGCTTTTCTTTCTGCTATTCCATTGAAACAGCCTTTTTGGTGTTTCTCTTAGCAAATACCTTCCAGTGTAAAATCCCCGATCAGGTTTGAATGTTGGCCTCTCCCATGGTTCCTGATACCACTTTTGCACAGGTGTGTGACCAACATAATTGTGTTTGAGAATGTGTTTGTGGTGAACCATGTTTCTGTGTGTTGTGTGATAATTTAGGTATGAAATTAATGTAACAGTAAAACTGGGACAAAGGATAAAATAGCAAACTTTCAATATATTGATGTTGAATTGTTATGTAGTTTGCATACTACATAATACATATTTATACCTATCTAAACGACACCTATGGCAGTTGTTTTCCAACCATTGTGACTCTTCAATCATAACTACCAACTAACATAACTGCCATATATAACTGCCTGCATAATGGGTGTTTGGGTTCACACTTTTGACCCAGATGCAGTGACACATTCGACCCATAAAATAAACTAAAGTACTTAATACATTTACTTCAAATTAAATCATACTAACTATTAATGTTTGACATCTAATGACATTAAGGAGTCAACACAAGTTACTGATGGTTTAACCTCTTGGTGGATATTAAAACCTTTTGGTAATACTTTGGTGAAGCTCAAAATTATCTAATTCTAGTCAGTGATACATCTGATATTGGTCATGAATGACAATTAGGAATCTATACAAGGGCGATATGAGATTTAAAGTTTAATAGGATAATCAAGCTTTTCAAAAAAAAAAAAAAAAAAAAAAAAAGAGAGACCTGGCCTAGATTGTTTCTCTATAGATCTTGCCGTCGAGCTCTATGATGCAGTTGTTATTGTTGCACAAGAAGTTATACAGACATAGGCAAATCCTCGGACTCGCTAAGTTGTTATTGCCATTTGCCATAATGTCCATTCGGTTTAAAATATAAAGATAATGTCTTAGTCGATAATAATCTTTGGAATCAAAATCCATGAATGGCTTGTAATCTCTTTGTAACTTGTTGTTCCTCTTTTCTCTAGCGTCTTGCTAGGGTCTCTTAATAAAAATGCCGTTAAAAAAAGGTCGATAATAATCAAATAAATGTATCTGATATGATATTTAGTATTTTATTATTAACATGTTTGTAGTTATCCTCTTGCAAATCTGATGGGAATCTGCTTCACGTTTTTCTTGTTGCCAATAATCTAATATATGCCCATATTGCCTACATCATCATGTTGATTTGTATGTAAACCAATAATTGTTTTTGATATGTCCTTTGTACGTCTTATTATATTTTTAATGATCATTGTTTCATGTCACAACAAATTTTGACTAATCACTAATCACCAAATGCCAAAAACACTAAAAATTATTTAGATACTGGTCCTACCTATCCAACCCATACAGTGAGTTGGCCAATCAGTTATTTATAGGCCCAGAGCTCTAGCAACCAATTAACAAAAATCAAACATAAATCTTTACATCATGGATCAAAAACAAGTAGTGATCATTGGAGCTGGAATCAGTGGTCTTTTAGCATGCAAATATTGTCTCTCGAAAGGCTTCAATCCTATTGTTTTCGAATCAATGGGCGATATTGGTGGTGTATGGGCTAAAACTATAAGAAGCACTAGACTACAATCATTCAAAGCAAATTACCAGTTTGCTGACTTCCCTTGGCCTTCTTCAGTTATGGAAGACTTCCCTACCCAACACCAACTCCTAGACTATCTTCAGTCCTATGCAACTCATTTTGACTTAATCAAACACATTCAATTCCATTCCTTAGTAAAGGAAATTGACCACCAAGGTCCGTCGTCATTCACGTGGTCGAATTGGAATGGATTTGGAGAAACATTTCTTGAAGGCAAATGGAAAGTCACAGTTGAAAATATTCAAAGTGAACCAACATCAACAAAGGTATATAGTAATATATATATATATATATATATATATATATATATATATATATATATATATATATATATATATATATATATATATATATATATATATATATATATATATATATGTCTATAGTAGTACCTCTGAGCTAGCCAGAATGTATCAGTTGTCATGACAAATACATGTTACATGTTAAAACAGGTTTATGATGCAGATTTTGTGATTTTGTGTGTGGGAAGATTTAAAGATATTCCAAATATACCAACATTTTCTCCGGGCACAGGCCCTGAAGTATTCCGAGGCAAAGTGATTCATTCCATGGAGTATTCTGCTATGGATCATGAAAAAGCTGAGCAGTTTGTTAAAGGGAAGAGAGTCATTGTTGTGGGGTTCCAGAAACAAGGGCTTGATATTGCAATGGAGTGTTCATCGCTAAATGGTTAGTTTTGCTGGTAGAAATGATCATAGTATGTTAAATTGGACACAATATATATATATGGTTTTCTTCATCTTCGTTTTTATAATAATTTTAGGAACCGAGAATCCATGTACGATTGTATACAGGAAAGACCGATGGAAGGTTGCTGATTTCTGTCCCTGGGGAATTCCATTGTCATATTTGTACCTAAATCGTTTCTCTGAGCTTATGGTTCATAAGCCCGGTGAAGGTTTTCTACTTGGATTATTGGCCACAATTCTATCACCATTAGTAAGTACCTATTACCTAGATTATTAATTTTATATAAAGACAATGTGCTAAATATCCTTACAAACTCTGTTATTTTTTTATTTTATTTTTTCTGGTAACCATGATTTCCGACCTTTTGGCCGACTAATCCACGGGGTTACATCAATGATTTATGGATTTTGAATACAAGGCCACTTCAACAGTCAACAAATTCGACCCCAAATTTTCTTAACTAACCTATTTGAATCGTTAGAAAAGAAATAAACCATTGTTGTAAAACAAACAAACAAGAAATAAATCCTAGATTGACCCATTTTACTAGATGGGTCAAAATAGTCATATCCACTCTTATCCAAAGGCTAGGGGTCCTTGGCTGCAGCACTAATAAAATCAGAATATGCAAGGTATCAAAATATCTGGATAAAGGATATATTTGAGTAATAAAAATAGTTTCATAACATGTACTTAAAAAACTTGATCATAGACTATATAAAACAAAGTGCAGATCTTGATTTCCATGTGCTTATAGACTATAAAATAGTTTCATAGCATGGGCTGCAGTTTTGCATAATCCCTCTTTATTTTTTTCGGACCCTTTCAAGTTTAATCCGTGCAGTTATCTTTTGTGCACCACAATCTTACCTTATTCCGTCCTATATTTTATTTACCGAATATTTAACAAACCACTTTATAAATTTGTAACAGAGATGGGGGGTTTCAAAACTCGTGGAAACCCACGTAAAAAGGAAGTTTCCCCTAGCCAAGTTTAACATGGTACCAGAGCGTAGCTTCTCAGAAGACATGCGTTCATGTTTAATCGCTGCAATGCCAGAAGACTTCTTCAAACACGCTGAAGCAGGAAGCATTTTATTAAAAAAGTGTCCCAGTTTTAGCTTTTACAATGATGGCATCCTGATTGATGGAGAGAGTAAACCCATACAAGCGGATATAGTCATATTAGCTACTGGATTTAGAGGGATTCAAAAGCTTAAAAGCATATTCAACTCAAAGAAATTTGGTGACTTCATTGCAGTTTCACCAGATTCTAGAGTTTCTCTCTACAGGTGGGAACCATTCGTGACTTAATATTGCTCCATTTATTTTCACATAATACATGCTAATAAACCACTCCGAATATTTTATTGTATCAGAGAATGCATTCAGCCAAGAATACCACAACTGGCAATAATTGGATTCTCGGAGAGTATTTCAAACCTGTTTACATCAGAAATAAGGTGCAGATGGCTAGTGGAGCTTCTCGATGGAAAATTCAAACTACCAAGCGTCAAGGATATGGAGAAAGATATCTCAAATTGGGATAATTACATGAAGCAATACTCTGGTGAATACTATCAAAGGTCATGCATTACAGCTTTAGATATATGGTACAATGATCAACTCTGCAAAGACATGGGTTGGAACCCCAAACGAAAAGACGGATTTTGGGCTGACCTTTTTCAACCTTATGGCCCCATGGACTACGTGAAACCTTAAGTCATGCAACACATGACTTGTGAATTGAATGATCATGATTTTATTATAACTTGAAGCAAGATTTTGCAACAAATTTAGCATCTGATTTGCCTAAGTTCTTTCATAAAGTTAAATAAAACAAACGAGACAATAGAGTTATTGAATCTCAAAGTACGGCATTTGATAGATCTCATAGAGTTTTGATCAAGAGTGGTACAATACTCTTTCCTGCAAATTATTTTGTCAGTTACAGACTTTCTTTTATTTTTGGTCAGTTTATAAAGGATGAGCAAATTTTCTAATGATCCAATAAACAAATACTGACCATCCATTCTTTCATCACAACAAAAAAAAAAACTCACTTTCCACTTCTTTTTTTTCGGAAAATAAAATATCTTTCAAACGGTAAATCATTAAACGACAAAAATACAACATCGCAGCGAGAATTCTTTTATCTTTCGATAGACGGGCACTTCGATATACTTTCGATGAACTTTTTTTCCAGTTTTTATTTTTTGGTTGAGATTTACGCCAGGAAAATCACATGTGATTTTTAAACTAACAAATCAACTGTGATTGTAAAAATCACATTTAATTTTCCAGGCGTAAATTTCAACACACAAAGAAAACTCGAGAAAAAATCGTCAAAAGTATATTGAAGTGCCCCTTTATAGAAAAAATGATTTAATAAAGTTGTACAGGAAATGTAGTTGGTTCAGAAGTGTCTCTCCATTGGTGAGTTTCGGATTAGCTATAACCCACATGATGATGCCTTAATATGAGTTCAATAGAGCATTCAGATGTAGAGGAAGCAATCTAATGATCTACTTTGGACTTATTATTAAGGAAATGTAGTCATGAGGTTATGATTTTGGTGAATATACAGTGAATATGGACTGTTTGGAATAGCAGTTATATTGATTGTCCGGTCTGTTTTAGCATATAGTTCTTGTATTTCTTATACTCGTATGTGGTATGTTTGTTATTCAGTTTGTATAAGGAAGTTGGGCATGTCCAACTGAAAAAACTATATGGTTTTATATGTACATTGTTCTATTCAAATCCAATGCAGAATGACTAAAAAACAAGGCCATGACCTTATATTAAAAGGTGGCCTAAAATTAGTTAAAGATTTAAGTATTTAACCACTCTAACTAGAGTTCATATCAATGTATGTCAATCAAAATTTTGAAGCTACGGTGAGAATAAATGAAAGCAGAATCTATCCTTTTATTTGTTGTATAGCTTTGAAGTGTTTAATATACACCATTTTCAACAAAAATAAAATAAAATGATTTAATATACTCATGCTATTTCTGCAAACCTCTGTATAGTTTGCCACACTCATGTCGCCATTTATCGTTGAAAACAGGAAAGTATTTTGTTTTTTGCCCCAAATGGCAAATGCCAAGTCGTACTGCCCAATAAACTTCTCACAGAAAATCATATTCCTAATGCTTGGGATCAAATTGTTCTAATGATTGAAGACATGGCTTGTTCTAATTCTATTGGGAGTATGATTAATAGACTCATTATTGCAGCAACTGTTTACTATGTTTGGAAAGAAAGAAATGAAAGAATTTTCTCACAAGATGCCAAGCCTGTTGAGGTAATTGTTATGAACATAAAGGAACAGTTAAGACTTCAACTTATGAGCACTAGGTTGAGGAAAACTGTGAATACTATGAAAGCTGAAAAGGTATGGAACATAGAGTTTCATAAATAAGGAAGTTGTATGAGATGAAAGGTATTGGCAGTGGTAAAGTTTGGTCTCAGAATTAAGTCTTGGTTATGCAAGCTGTGGTATTGGTCTCTCCCTTTGGTTTTCCTGATATCTTAGTGAGCTAGATTCTCTGATTTCTTGTTGTATATGGGTAGTTTTGGAGCTGGTTTGATTGTCTGCTAGCTTTGTTCTGCCTTAAAGGGGTGTTTGGATCGCTGGATAACAGAGGCAAAAAGTCTAAAATTTGCTACTGTTTTATTGATACAAGCCATTACAATTGTGAGATACCTTGTACCTTGGAGTCCTAACTGTGTGACTGTACCTAATATAGCTCCATAGTATTTCTCTAGTTTGGCCTTGGGAGGGAACTAGGAAGCTATGATAGGCTAGTTAGGAGGTCTATCTCACTATGGATGTACCATAAAGTAGGGTCTCCTCTTGTGAAGGGTAAATGGCTTGGGTGGATGGTGTATGATGGATGGAATAGAGAGGAAGGAAAGATGATCCTTCTTTGTCCATCCAATACATCATCATAGGAGGAATGGTTGGTCTTCCCTCAAGGTGTGTGTTCCTAATTGACTGAAGCCATTCTTAGAGATGGAAATGTAAGTCAATAGGCAGAGCCCTTGGTTGGATGGGTTATGGGTGCCTAGTGATGCCACCCTCCATTCTACTTAGTCTATTGTGGTGGCAGGTTGAGGGGATTTGTGGAATGGAGTGGTGGAAATGTAGCTAGATGGTAGGTGCATTTATTAAGGTGAATGTTTGTTTTGAATTGAGTGATTCTGAAGATAAAGATCCAGTGGTTTTCTTGGTCTTCTGGTTTTGGATGTCATCAGATTTCAGCATCATCATCGGATGTCTTAGAATAGATACTTCTCTGTATTTTGTTAATGTATCTGATTTGGGAAATGCCCAATATCAGCTTTATGGTTATTTTCATGATGTAAATTTTGGTTAAGTAATATATAATTCACCTTTGCACAAAAAAAAAAAAAAAAAAAAAAAAAAAAAAAAAAAAAAAAAAAAACTTCTCACAGAAACGCCAACTATGCATTTTGGTTCTGATAATCTAATGATTTATAGGTCAAACAGTCGACTGCAACAAAAAAGCTTATAAAAGGATAAGCTTAAGTCACTTACTTTAACCATGTTTAAGACCATCCGTAATAGAGGGTTGGACAACCAGACCATGACAGTGGTCACCCCTATTACGGTGACCGAAAGAGACACGTTCTCAACCAAAATTACGCAAGACTCGGTCAACCATGACAGTGGTCACTCCTATTATATGTGTTACACTAAATTGGTTGTGAAGTTTGTTGTAGAGAGAGAAAGCTGAGTTGGCGCTAATGTGATAGTGGTGACCGCGGTCATGTGTGCTCCTTATTACACTTAGGCTAAGAGATTTCAGCGTCATAAACATAATACTTCTCCTATTCTTACACAGTGTTCAATTGCTTATTTTACCAAATAAATTTTGAAATAATCAGAATTTTCTTAACACTATAACATACGGTTACCTGATTATTAAAACATCAGACAACAATATCTTCTACACCATGTTTCATTGCGGATTTGTATTGAATTATTCAATATCACATAAAATAAATTAGAATGCTTTGCTTGTTTGCTCTGCTCGTGTCCGCTTCTTTAGCGTTTTATCTGTTTTTCTGGGTTTGTTTGTGGTGTTTCTTTTCTATGTTCTCGTGTTTATTGTTCTGCATATTTGCTCTGTTTGCCCGGTTGCTTGATTGCTTGTTTCTTTCATGATGTCTCTAGGCTTGTGGTAGTGTTTGCATTTTATGCTTTTTTTTTGTTGATATGCATTTCTTCTCTGCCTTATTTTGCTTGTGCCTTTACTTTTGTCTTTTTACTGCTCTTCTTTGTTTTGCGTGCTTTAGGGGCCGTTTAGTTGGTGAAAAATTTTCTCTTTTTCCAGGAAATTTTTCATACAAAAAGAGAAAAACTGAAAATCCGTTTAGTTAAACTTTTTTCCAACAATTTTCAAAAAATGTGAAATGCTCATTCTCTAGATTTTAACTAAAGGTTTGAAAAGCTCATTCTACTCTTCTCACTTTTTTCATTTTCTAGGAATTTAAAACCGGAAAAACAGGAAAAAATTTCACCACCTAAACGGCACCTTATTTGCTCTCTTTTGCACTTTCTTTTTTGTACACCCTCACAGCAGATACTTGTCGGAGGTCTCCTTAGAAGCAGTTTGCTTACTTTCGAGTTCATTCTGAGGGTAGCGGTAGGATCTGTCTACATTCTACCTCCCTTACCCCACCCAACAGGATTAGGTATGTTGTTGTTGTTTGATACCCATCGATATTCGCCATCGATTTTTCAATCAACGACTCCTAATCGGCTAATACTGCTATTCTTTCTTACACTTATCAACAAATAACTTTTTTTTTTTTTTTTTTTTTTTAATTTATAACTTCATCCTCTCTATAATAAACCACATATTCTTTGGATAATGATGAGAATGGATTAGTCATGCTAATCAATTTTAGCATGTATTTAAGAGTATGCGAGATGTGCAACCATACAAGACCTCAAAGTTTTAAGGGCTCAATATATATCACTTTATTATTTGGGGCTTTAAAATTTACTTCCAACATCAAATGTAAACAAATTATGTTCTAATATACGTTAAACTCATCCTTTAGGTGATCGAAAGTTGAGAAAAACTTAAAAAAAAAAAAAAAAAAAAAAAAAAAAAAAAAAAAAAAAAACAAAAAACTAGGTGGTTACAATACATCTTTATCGGCATGCATAGGTATCATACAAACTTTTGCGCCTTCGCTAACCTAGCTACGGCACTGCTTTCTTTTAAAGTGCGTGTCTATAGATTAATAAATACTAAGAAAATAATAAAACGAAGTAAGATATTATTATATAGCATATGCTCTACTTTTTTTCAAAAAGGAAAATATATACTCTAGACTATCTCCATTCACAGATAATAAATCTTTTTTAAATTGATATATTGCCTGTGTTATACAGAAAAGAAAAATGATTAAACGGTCTAAAATTATAGTAACTAATTATGTATCTAAATAGATGTAGCAACAATATTTGTTTGTAAAAAAAATGAGTCCCTCTACTGTAAACAACAAAATGCTAACACTTAGATTTAGAGATATAATTAAGCATACAAGTTAGATATCAATCAAGAAAATTCATTTTATTTTATTTATTTGTTAAAAGGTTACCCGGGAAAATAACAATGTGATTCATTGTCTTTCAAATAATATGTAAGACCACTTTCTTTTCTTTTGAGCAAGGACTAGTAACTTGTGTCTCAAAGTGAGACAACTTTTGTAGCGTTGTTGTAGGGCTGAGCAAAATTGAACACAAACCGAACCAATAAACCAACCCAAACTGCGTCGACCAAACTGAACATATTTTGGTTCGGTCCTCGGTTCACCTTTTTTCTCATATTCTGTTTGTGGTTCGATCCGGTCCGGTTTGGTCTTACGCATAACCCACCAATATGCTTTGTCGGACCGGACCGGACCAGACCAACCGAACCAAGCACTTTTTTGTCCGGTCCTTGTCCAGTGTTTTGCTCCAACTCGGTTTCGGTCCAGTTTTTATCATTTCTGTTTTTGGATCGTGATAAACCCTACAATGCTCTTCCCATTTTCTTGAGTTTTCGTTTGTTACTAGTCAGTAAATTCACTCTCTCATACAAATACGTGCCAATTGACATTTTTGTCAGTAAATTCGCTCTTTCTCATACAATTAAGTGCAAATTGACATTCAGACCACACAATGAGCTAACTCAACATGTCGTTCATTGTCCTCTCCTTATCGAGTGTTAGGCAACAACCTTCAATTTGAGTTGTGATCTTATTAGTTCTGGCAGACATTAAATATATACGAAGCATTTGAATAGCACATGTCTGATGAGGCCTCTGTGGAGATGTTTACAACATCAGGAGGTGAAACTCAGCAAGTTATTTGTGTCAAACATTCATAGAAAAAAAATCCAAACTTAATGCTGCATATAGAAAATAACATAACCTTGACATTGCATAACAATCAGAATTGTGAGACTGCAATTGACTTAAGATAAAATGGAAGATGTTTTAGTTAGAAACAGGCATACAAGTGCAGATGGCATGACATTTAGAACATATGGCTTCAGATAAAATATCAATCCAAATCTTACATATCAAAACGAAAACCTAAATTGCCATTGATTACTCAGGATCTGAAGTGATAAAACATTTCATTTTGATTGGAAAACAGTCTACCTCCCTCTACCAGGACCTGCAGTTCCACGGCCAGCAGCCTGAGCCTGCATAAAACAGTAAATAGCAACAGTAAGCAGCAATCGGAAGATATAAAAAAGATTAACCATTTCAGTTTCATGGTCCACTGAAGCTAACTTATTCTTCATCACTAACAAAAGAAGCTTTTCTTCAAGTGGGTACTTTTGTGCTATTAGGTTTAGGGATCACTGAACTCGACACAAACACAATACGAAGCACATAAGATTAAGATATTATAAACTATGCAAAAGTGGTTTGCCTGTTAAGACTTAAGTTGCAAGTGAGATTTGAACCATTTGGTTTGTGAGCCAAACTGAATCAAAAGATTAAAACTATGATTTATATCTATGTTCTCAGGTTTCACGTCATATCTATTCTATATCATACGGTGAAATATAACTGTAATACTTACTCGAGCTCGCATAGCAACAGCACGACCCCGACCAACACCAAGTGCTGAACCTTTGCCCTACAAGAAAGAAAAGTCAAGCGAATTAGTAAACAATACATATCTGGAAACATGCACAAATTGAAAGCGCCGGAGATGATACCTTAATTCTAGCTTCTAGACGCTTGAACATTGGAGCATTCTTAAGCATGTCTGGTATGATCATGAACCTGCATGAAAAGATTAGTCTCTACTCAGTTTGGCAGATTTACATCCCATAGTATAAGAAAATCAGAGATCTGAATGTAAATCCTATTTCCTTTGTCTATAAATTATAGATAGATAAATATCAATTTTTAAAATGATGTAAAAAGGATTAAATTATATAGAATATCAAATTTTAAAATGATGTAAAAAGCATTAAATGAAGCTAGCCAGCCAAGTAACCAAGGAGTGATTAATGATTAAAGCAGACATTTAACTGCAAGTGTAAGTGATTCTTTGAAATCTTAGATAAAGTAAAATTGTAACATAAGGACTAAATAATACATATCAAGACTTTCTATTTGACTCTTTATTTTGCAAATAATACATTTATAAAAGATTGTAAAGATCACCTTGTGGTTGAGAAAAGTTGATTGATAAACAACAGTTGATTGATCAACTCGTTTTATAGATTTTTGAGAACATTGGATAACTGCATGTATATATTCGTAGCTAGCATTTTCAAAAGTTATCAAATACTGATGTATAAATAGAACTCTTTTAAGAAAAACTAAAACCAAAACTAACACACAGCAGCTTCATCAATGCCCCCTTTATGTTTCCTAAGAAATCACAAATATATAAGAGTTTATCTCAAAGAAAAATTAGTCAATTGCTCACCTGACTTTGCTGCCTCGAATAAAAACATGCTCTAGTTGAGTCACCTTTCCATCCTGCACACAATGTAGACTAAAATCAGGATACAGTCGATTATGGAAAAGCACCTTTAGAGCAAAAAATAGAATTGTTATGATATATACATTTTCAGTGTTTAAGAAACAATAAAAACTCCAAGCAAGTCTAATCAAACATCAATTAACCATTGCGCGTCCTTTTTAAGATTTTTTTTCCTTGTATTCCAATGGTGTAAATGTATCAGTATCATTACAACACACAGAACTTGTATGATTTATCACTGATATCAAATATTGTGAAAGACATTACATTTGACATAATCCTAAACGGCCAAACCAATCATCACTTTGCATTGCTGAGAAACGAGAAAAACTGTTTGGCTGTTAAAATTTTAGACAAATGAAAACTCAGACGGCTCATTTACATATAAATTGCATAAGTTAATACCACGGGGCTTGTTTAATTTGGCGCAGGGGAAGCTTCATATAACATTCAACATTATCATGCATCTTTTTTTTTTTGTTCAGTTTATCTAAGATATAACATATAAGTATACCAACTTCGCCGCATAATAATTAGTTAACAAAGACCGTGACACTTTGAAATTCCATCCTACCAGACAGAAATCTAGCAGAAAGCATGTATGTTCTTCTATCCACAAAGGTGGTTCGATATATATAGATTACCTACCAAGCATTCAAACTGTGGGTTCTATGATCCTTTGTTTCGCAGATAGTACAAACATCTATCAATACAAAAAAAGCTAAAATACAGAATTTCATGTCACTATTACAGTCACCAATATTTTCACTAAGTTGTCTGCAAGCTTTGCCCCGGACTTATACTGTGAATATTCAATTACACAATCACATAAAAAATTCCACCTAAACACAAAAAACCCAAATTCAAACACGAAACACATGTTACTTTACAACAAAGCAGGGGCGTTTAGCTAACAAAATAATGTCTTCACATGAATACTTAACTCCTCACTCCACAAATTTCCTAACTAAATAATGTTCTTGCTACCAGTATACTTTTCTAAGTTGGTTAAAAAAGCATAATAAAATAAGCCGAAATCACATAAGCCCACAAATAAGCTTAAACAAACACCCCTTAATAACTAAAATCCAGTGAATTAAAACAATTGAACAAATTAAATCTAAACAGATTATGGTTTAGGGTTTTAAAAAAAAATTAGGGTTTTGGAAAAATAAAAAAGTGGGTAATGAATAAAAGGTGACCTTAGCAGTGAAAGTGATGTTTTCAAGTTGACAATTCCAGTTATCTTCACATTCAATCATGCTTCCTCTGTATACTTCTCCGCTTTTCAGTTCAACTGTCACTATGTGTCCTGCTGCCTCGTGTAGAAGCTTCACCGGAATACCTAAACTTCGACTCATTCTCAGTGGTGTTGATCGGCGGCGATTAAGGGTTTTGGTTTTGGATTTGGAACAGGAGGTCGCGCTATTGGGTATTTGGGTGCTACGGGTAAATAAATAGGGTTTATATGTTTATTAATATGAAAAAGGTTAATAGGGATTTTTTTTATTTTTATTTATTTTTTTTTTTTTTTATGTTTGGCAAAATTTGATGAGTTTGGTAGCTTAGCTGTTAAATGTAAAATAACATAAAATGATATATTTATAATTGTAAACAAATATTTGGTGGGTATATCAGTAATTTAAAGTTTTAACAGATTCAAGATATTTAAAAAGCTACATGAATCAGCTTTTCATTTAGGAACTATTTGTTTGAAATAAAAGCTTGAAGTTAATGTATCTAAACGCGGCTATTTATTTTAGAAGAGATTATTTTTTAACAAAAAACTAACAGCTTCCTCAAAAAGCCCCTACCAAATAAGCTTTTTAACGGCTAGTCTTTTTGCTTTAAATTATACTAGCAATATATACGCGCAAGCATTTAAATTTTCTGTAAACAATGTTTTTCGATTGCATATTTTCTGTGGCAATAACTTTATGGTTGCTGAGAATTTTTGGTTGGCACATATTAAGCAATGAGTAGTTAATATAAAAATAGTTAGGATACCCGTTTAGTGTTGTGACAAATAAATCGCCATATTACTTAATTAGGTTGCGATTAAGTTCTCGAGTACCTTTATTCCGTGCACACCATTCCTTGTACCACATTACTTGATTACTAGAGATGAGTTTCATAGCACCACTTTTTACATGTTTACATTATTTTGAAACACTCGGAGTGAGAATACAATGCTAGTTGTGCATAAACATTTACTATTTTCCTAGGTTACCACATTAGCCACTAAGTTCCCATACATATCATGAACTGTTACTTACTTGTGAGCGCGAATGTTGTAAATATATCTATTGAGGTGACACTCCCGTCCAGGTTGGTCGCACCAACTTGACCGAAGGTAACGGTTAACAGACGCATATCATTTGAGGGCATACTAAGTGTTTGGCTAGAGACTTACCGGGGCATCCGTTTACCTGTGCATTTATGCATACACGTTATGTTAAGGCTTCGGGATCATGAGCTTAGTGCAATAGTGTTACTTTTCCTTATGACGTTGTATTTGTTATAATTGTCCTGCATTGAAATCTTGCAGTCCGCACTTAACATTTTCCTGTACTTAAACATATGAACTCACCAACATTAATGTTGACATTTTAGCATGTATTTCTTAGGTTGTTGATCACTATACCCCAGTAGACATTTGGAGCATACCATCGAGTCTCATGAATTAGCATGCCTTCAAGAAATGTTTTATCACAATCATTACATTCGATTTAAATGTTAAATTGTTTCATATTTGAGACATGTACTTTTAAGGCTTATTAATGTTTAAACTTCTTTTATTCAATCAAATGTATCTTTTAAAACCACTCATGTAGGTCGTTCTTTATTACCTTGTACTTTGTTCCATGAACGGCCCGATTACATTTCCGTTGTGACACATTTTGGGGGTGTGATAGTAGCTCTGCTTGGACTTTTTACAGGTAGGCTATCATTGAGGCCTCTTTTGCCACGAACGCTCCTGGCACTTGATTTGTTATTAGTAGCGAATCAGTATATACCTGAAGTTTCATAACTCCCATTGTTTTTGCCATCTTGAGGCCTGCTAGCATGGTCTCATACTTTGCCTAATTGTTAGAGGCATCAAAGTTGGAGCGTAAAGCATATGTATATTGTTGCTTGTCATGGCTTGTGAGTACGAGTCCAGATCCTGCGCCTGAGTCACTTGATGCTCCGTCTGTAAATAGCGTCCAAGTGTCTAGGCCGAGCTCAGGGATTTGCCTTGTTCAAGTTGGTTGATACTCCATGTTTCTCGTTTCTTCATTGTAATCAATTTATGCCAAGAAGTCTGCCATAAGTTGCCCTTTCACAGAGTGTCTGGTGTTCCCAGGGCGATTGCCTAATATGTTAGTTGATTGATGCTAAACCACCAACTTCTATTGACCAAAGATTAGTCAACAAAGTCAAATAGCCTAGGTCAATGCTCCGAGTAATATAAGGTATCACCAGGTCATTAAATCCCGTTGAGGTGTGAATTGTAACTTAGCGTGCTTTGTGATCGGGTGTTTATTCACAGAAAGGTTTTGTTGTGAGAATTATTTGAAGATTATTAACAGAAATAGCTTAGGAAAGCTATGTGAATGATTACGGGAATTGAGATTCAGAAGGAATCACTTAAAACTTAAAAACCGTACGTTTGCAGAAAACGCGAACAAACGTACGATGAATAAAAGTGAACGAAGTGATCTGAGAAGGCTACTTGTATGAAAATTGACTTTTTACAAACCTAATGATGAGAGAAAATTTTTGAAAATTTAAAATTAATTTTTACACTAATTTTATAATTACTATTAATTAAATACTATTTTCCTAATTACTTTTAATTAACTAAATTAACCTAAATTATAAATAAATATGAAATTAACTTGGAAAAATAAAAATTAAACTTAGAAAAATCTAAAATACTATAAAACAAATTTTAGAAATGAAAATATATTTTTAAGACTATTTAATTAATTATTACTAATTATTAACTAATTATTAATTACTTTTTAATTATTTAAATTAACCTAAATTCTAATTAATTATTAAAATACACTAGAAAATTGAAAATAAAATTTGGAAAAATTAAAAATAACTAAAAAATAATTTTAAAATTTAATTTTTATTTTTCTGATTTACTAATTAATTATTATTAATTATTAACTATTTAATAATTACTAAAAACTATTTTAAATTAAGAAAAGTACTAAATGATGCAAGAAAAATCTAAAAAAATTTCAGAAATTATTTTTACACACCAGAAGCCTAAGAAAATTATAAAAATGAGAATTGCTTAATAATAAGCTGAAGAATAAGCCAATTGGCTTAAATAGAAGCTATCACTTCTATTAAGTTGGGCTTATTTGGGATTTTCTTTTTCCAAACTGCTTATTACAAGTTTTTAGACAACTTTTGTGATGTGAGTTTGACTGTGGTCAAGGAAATAAGCACTTCAAGTGCTTAAACCTATGATAGTTGACTTTTCTTACCAAGAGTGGAAATAAGCTCAATTGAGCTAATGTGGGGTCCACTTTGGTGAAAACAGATGCAAATAAGTACAATGAACAAGTTAAAGCAAATATCACACAAATAAGCTGATTCAATAAGCTAGAACACCTCAATAAGCTGTTTGCTTATTTGGTTCTGAGGCAGAAAAAGGGACAGACTTTGGGTGCAAATCTAGGTGGGGTCCACAAGTCTATAGGTCAAACAAATGGTCAATACAGCTTCCCTGGTAGGAGGGGGGTTGTATGGAACCAAAATGGAGGTGTGGGACCCACTGGGTTGGCCACAAAATACCACCAAAGGTGGTGGGTGAGATGGGGTCTGCTGAGACAGGGCAACTATCTTGCCCTGCAGGTCAGTTCCAAGGGCAATATAGTCCTTAAGAAAAAATCACAAAAATGATCCCATTATGAAAATAAAATGTTCTACTGGTAGAGTTAACCCACAACAAATTTCAGGCCTCCAATCCAAACACAAAAATCAGATAAATTCTTGCCATTTTGATGAAAATCTGAGATTGGCAATTTTTGACTTTTTAGCAAAATATGAGTTTTGACTTTTATGAGTTTTACCTGCTGATTCAGTGAATTAGGAAGTTATGATAAGCTAAATAAGACCACTTTTAGTAAGAATACCAACTTGTGAAATGGTTTGATGAGTTTTGGACTTCAAAACTCACCACAGTTAACTGTGGTGAAATCTTTCTTAGGATTTTGACTTTTGTGTGTATTAATAACCAAGTAAGTTGTTCCCCTGAGCCTTATTCCACCCAAACAACTCTATGAAACACAGATTTGCATAAATGAACAAATAGAGCAATGCAAACAACCTACAACCAAACACCCCTTTAACATATTTTTATGATGAAAATGTGATTTAAACAAGTACTCAATGCTACCTACTGATCACAACAAATCCAATTACCAATAATTAACCAAGGTAAACACAATTAAACTATTAAAACTACTTATTACTAAAGAAAGGAAATTTTGAGCTTACAAAGCCTTCCAAGCTAACTGTAAAGTGCCAAAGAACCACAATCACCAATCCTATGTGACTTCCACAAGTCTCTAACCCACAGCCATCCAACATATACTGTGCTCCATGCTTTCTTCAGTATGTAACACCTTATTTTTATTTTTTATTTTATTTTTTTGTATTTTTGCTATTTTTCTTAAACTTAGGTAAAACCTTTCTCAATACTTGAAAAACTTATGTAAAACAGATACCAGATGGATTATGTGAGTAGATAAACAACTATCTAACAATAAGAACCTTTGAACAATAATTTGAGATTTCTAAGTGAACTTGAAAAATTGTAAAAGAGATTAAACTTAAAACTGATGCTTCATTAACTTAAAAATAGATTACATAAGTATAATTAGATACTACATTAACTTAAACTAAAACTACACACACTAAAAGGCTCAAGTGAGCTACATATATATAAACGACATGAAAATTTAAGCCTAAGTCTTCCACATGGCTCTTTTTTGAATTCTGATAGTCCCACAAGACTTGTGTTGACCTCTTGACCAAATCCCAGCCATTCAATTGGCTTTTGATACATCTGAGCTGTTGATTAGCTTTTTGGCGCCAAAATGGATACGGGGCAAAATTAGTGGGTTAGGCGAGGGTTGTTGTGGGAATTTATTGTGGTGGGAAAGGTTGGTGTGGAGTATTAATTGTGGTGGCTGAGGTGAAAAAGGTGAGGGGGGGGGGGGGGAAAGGTTTCCAGGTTTCATGGGATACGGTTGGGAGGTTGGGGGTGAGTCAAAGGGTCGTTTGACCGGAGGGATTTTATATTTAAAAAGGGGTTGGGCCTTGGGGGTGGACTGGGCTTTGGGATTGTTTTGGTTTGGGGTAATAAAAAAGGGCCGGTTGGTATATTAGCACACAAGGACCAATTTTGCAATTCCTCCAAAGTTGAGGGGCTGAAGTAGTGAATTTCCCAAAGTGCTTCCAAGGACCACTTATGCCAAGTATCATAAATCCAAAAACCAATTTTTACATTTTCCACTTTTCAAAATTTCCCAGGGACCTATTTTGCCATTTTTGGATTTTCAGAGACTAAACTTGTAATTTTGGAAAACTTGTTACCCAAGTGTAATATTTTGTGAAATTTGACTTTTAAAACCTTGGGTTGACTTTTCCTTTCAAAATAAATGCATAGGGACTAAATTTGACAAGTTTTGAAACTTGGGGGACTGAAACTGCCAATATTGCAAACTTTGTACGTTTTTTCTTTGTTTTTGCACATTTTGCATTTAAAACACCTAAAACACAATCCCTGGGATAATTTAAGTATTTTGATATCTTTTTGATTGTTTTTGCATGTTTTGGCAGTTCAAATACGTCAAAAATGATGAGTGTTTGAGCACTCATCATTAGTCGTCTAGCGTTCTCGGGCTTAGATAATACATGCTTTAAGGGTTGATATGTGATGACCTATATTGGGTGTGTCTAGAAGTATCTTTTTAGCCGTTTAGCCGAGATGTAGAGAACGTAAGCAAGTTTTTAATGGGCGGATATCGTAATTCTGCATCATGGAGTGCCCTGCTGACAAAGTATATCGATATCTGCTTGTCATCTCGATCGGCTACCAGGATTGATCCCACAACTTCACTAGAAGCAATTAGATACATCGTTAGGGTCTCACCTGGGATTGGTGCTGTCAAGGTTGGTAATTATGTTAGGAATACTTTGAGGGCCTGGAAGGCGTTTTCTCCTTCATCTAACCACTTGAATTTTGACTTCTTAACATGTTCTTTGAGTATTTGAAGAAGGGGAGTGATCTATCTACGGCTCTTGATAAGAATCGACTGAGAGCTGCAATCATTCCATTTAGACTTGGGAAAATTACCAAAAATAGACTAGTCGTCCTACTATCACTTTTTAGACCACAAATAATTTTAATTCAAAAATAGACCGGGAGACCGGGCAACTTGTACAATCCCCCATCACAAAGCTGAAAAGTGTCCCAAGTACATGATAAATGTCGACTCATGGTCGCCCGGTCTATAAAAAGTGATAAGTTGTAGGGCGACTAGTCTATTTTGGTAATTTTCCCTTTAGACTTTGTATCTATTTGAGAATTTTTAGGGATTGTAAATCCAGTATTGCCTACACCTTCTTCGGGTTTGCCCTGATGCCACTAGAGCTGACCATGTGTCCTAGAAATTGCCTTTCTTCCACTCCAAAGGTACACTTGGATGGATTTAGTTTAATATTAATCATTCTCAGGTTCTAGAATGTCTCAAGGATGTCCCTGATTAAGGCGTCGTCGGTGTTACTTTTGATTACCATATCGTTAACATAGGCTTCCAGATGCGTTCCTACTTGACTCTTGAATTCCCATGTCTACCAGTGCTTAGTATGTTGCTCTTACGTTTTTCAATCCAAAGGGCATTTTTGTGTAACAATATATTCCATCGTTTGTGTAGAAGGCTGTTTTATCTTCGTCTGATTTCTTCATTAAGATCTGACGATAACCCTTATAGGCATCTAAAAAACAATTCTATTTGAATCCTAACAGTGAGTCCACTTTCTAGTCTATTGGGGTAGTGAATAATTGTCTTTTGGACATGCCTTGTTAAGGTTTGTAAGACTTACACCAAGTATCGTTGCTCTTCTTTACCATAACTGGGTTTGAGAACCAGGCATGAATTTTATAGGCTTGAGTATTCCTGCCTGGACTAAGTCTCGGACCTGAGTTATCATTGATTCCGATCTTTCTAGGGAGGAAGTTCTTCTTTTTATACTATAGGTGATACATACTGATTAAGCACTAAACTATGTTCAACAAATTCTCAGAGAATGTCAGTAATAAAGGAAGGTGTCCAGGAGAAAACATCCAGGTTGTTAGCTAGTAACTGGACCAATTAGTTTTTTACATGGTATGGGAGGTGTTTTTCGATTGTGATTGGTTGATCAGTTATTTATTTATTTATTTATATTATTTTTTTATCACCACTGTGGAAAACTAGAAGGGGGTTGAATAGTTTACCGATTAAAATCTTTTTAACTTGTTAAGTTAGCTTTGAAACTTTTCGTTTGATCAAAGATATATACACAAACACAATATATAACATGCAAGTAAATGAAAGAAACGATCAAACCACAACACGAGTATTTATCGTGGCTCGGCTACAAGGACTCTTTTTCCTTGCCCTACGTCCACGCCCCGAGTATCCAACTCGAGAGTTACTTTCACTAGTCAACAAGCTCTTTTCACCGGCGGAGAAAACCTTACACGTCGCTTATACTTTTACCGACACAAAGCTAGATGTCGAGTTCTTTACCAAGGGTACAACCACTCCCGTTAGTTCTTTACAAGGGTACAACTACTCCCTATACACTTTGTATTTTGAGGACTAAAATACTAACCGATCACTACTGAAAATACATAATCAAATGAAGTGTAAACTACTCAAGTCTACACAATGCAAAAGTAACAAATCTTGCAACGTTGTGTTGAATACTTGTTATGAATCTCTTTGCTACAAAAAGAAACTTCACATATGAAATGTTAAGAGGTTTGATGAAAGAATGAATGTGTGTGTAAAATATATTGTCAAGTGATGAGCCAAAATTCAACTTGTGGCTCAATATTTATAGCCAAACCTTCTGCAGGTCTGGCGGATCAGGCGGACCCCTCAAAAGGGTTCCGCCCGTGTACCTCCAGGGTACCGCCGGGCTTGCAGTTTTGCAATAAATCTTGCAAACCAAACAAAGTCACATCTCATTACTCTTGCAAACCAAACAATGTCACATCACATAATATCAAGTCAAATACTAAACTTGCAAGCAACAACAATGTAAGTCAAACACATTTCTTTCCATAAATGTATAATGACAAAACTTGCCATAAATGTGATGTGACAATTCTATTTTTAGAAAATAAAAAGTGTTGTGTTTTATGAAATGTAAAATGTAGCAAAAGTCTAGTTTATTCAAGTCTTTAAAACTAAGATTATGTTTTACTTAGAGACAAAAGTTTACATTTGTCATTAACAAAACTTAGCGAAGATCGCAAAATATAAATAACGTTGTTAGGCGATATTTGTATTAACAATCTCCCCCTTTTTGTTGATGACAAAACATAAACATTGTTTTTAAGTAACTCACAAAATCTTGGTTTTTAAGACTTAAAAAAAAAATTAATATTAAACTTGTTTTACTTAAGTTATGAAAATCATATTAAGTTTTGAAAGTTTAATATATTTCTTCCCCTTTTTGTCGAAACAAAAAGTAGAGTAGCGAAGCGGAAAAATGCACTTGCTCCCCCTTGCTTGTTACTCCCCCTAAAAGGAGTGCCAAGGTGGGAAACATGGATTTTGGATCCTACAAAAAAATGGTTAGTTGGTGATATATATATAAAGCCAAGTTTGTAGTTACCACACACATTGCAACCACAATACAAATGATCAACCAACAATGCACGAAAGTAAGTAGAAAGAATTAGCATTCCAAGTAAAATTTTGACTTATAAAAGTCAAAGGACATGAAATAGTAATATTCTTCTACTTCTAAAAACTTAAAAATTAACCAAGAAAGAAACATAAAAGCCTAGGTTCCTAAATTGGGGCAAACGACCTCCAAACGGTTGTCTAGGATTTGTTTGGGTGGGAAAGAGCATCTAAACGTTCTATAACGTGTTGGAATGCAAACCGGGTTTCATCTTGGAGTTGGGGAAGCAACGTTTTGATGCTTGCTCCCATTTGCTCACAATTTGAGCAAACATGGGATGAGTGGGTGGAAATGGATGGGTTTTGGTTTCTTGGTTTGAGGGTTGGTTGGTTTGTGGTTCTTGGGTGGATGATGGGTTTGGTATTGAATCAAGCAAGGTGGTTTGAAATTCCATTGCTTGATGGAGGTGGTTTTCAACCATGTTTTGTATATCCTCATATGAGGGAAAGAAAGACTCAAAGTTTTGAGCTTGAGAGTGTGGTGGAGTCGGGTGATCATGGTTTTCAAAGTTTGGTTCTCCATAAAGAGGACCATGGATGTCATTGTAGATGGGGTGAAACAACAATGGTTTGGGTTGATGGTATACTTGTTGTGGTGGTTGGGTGTGGTTAAAATGCTCATTTTGGTCAAGAATTGACTTTGGTGAAAAAGGTGGTGGTTGTGAAGGTCTTGGTGGGAGATCATTAAGATCTTGGACAAAAGGGTGTGGTGATGTGGGAGGAGACCCAAATAAATCCATAGGTTCCATTTTGGGTAATGGTGATGGTGATGAAGTTTTGGATGGTTGGGTTGGAGCACTTGGTGGACTTGGGTCAATGGGTGATTTAGTAGGTGGTGGAGTGAGCTCATTGGGTTCATTTGGTGATGGTGATGGAGATGCAAGGTTCAAAAAGTGTTCATTTTTTATAGGTGATGTGAATTCATCCGAAGATGAGGAGCTTAGGTTGATGGATTGATTTGACCATAGTGGTTTAACACTTATCCGGGCGGTTTTCCGGATGGGTCTTGATGGTTGGTTGGTGATTGTTGACTTAGTCATGGTGAAAAATGGTGTAGAAGTTTCAGAGATTGTGGTGAAGAAGGTGTGATTTGATAGTGTTTAGGATGGCTTAATTTATAGTGTTGAAGGATTATGGAAAGGAGTGTTTGGATTTGATGTTAGTCCATACAAAAATGGAGGTTTCTAATGATTTGGAAAACTAATTGTGGGTTGTCAAATCATGGAAGTCAATCCAATGAAAATGGTGAGGTGAGAAGACAAGTTTTGCACTAAATGCTTAGTGGTTTTGGTAGATTTGTGGCAGTATAAATCTCAGGGATTTCAAGGATCCCTTAAAAGGGTTCCTTCCTTTATGTGTGAGGGGTCCTTGAGGTTGTTATGGCAAATTTTGAATTTTGGCGGGAATTGGTTTGGGTTAAGTTTATGGAAGAAGGAGTACCCTATTATGCTAAACACATTGCAAGAAATGGGTTTCTACCTAAAAGGATTGGATTTTGGTGTTTGTATGTTGAATTGGTGAAAATGAAAACAAAAATTCTGCAGGTTGCTGGCGGCACCCTCAGAATACACAGGCGGAACCCATCTGAGGGTGCCGCCTGGTCCGTTGGGCCATTTCTGGAATTCCCAGAAATTGCACTGGCAGAACCCAATTTTGGGTACCGCCAGATCCGCCAGAGCCTCAGAAAGTGGCAGTCCACGTTTTTGACCCGCAAGACGATTTTCAAAATTTTCGAAAACTCCTAAAATTCAAAAGATAAGGCATTTCTGGTTGGGCAATGCAAAAATTAGACACGTAAACACACATTTCATAGGACTTTGACCTTGAGGTCGAGAATTTCACTATAGTTAGTGAAAATATCATAAACTTGAAAATTTGACAACTTGCTAAGAGTTGTCTACCTGCATCAAAGTTAGATACTACAAGTTCCAAATTGTATCAAACATTGTAGTAACACACAAATACATCACAAATATTGTTTAAACGACCAAATTTGTTCAAATACCACCTAATGCCAAACACTCCTACACACCCGCACTCATTGACGGTCAATCTTGTTCTTGAGCTTTCCAAGGAATCTACCAAGATTCTTGAACATCCCCTTTGTTTGCTTGAACTCTTCCGACTCATTAGGAATATCCGGAAGTTGGGATAGGTATTCGAGAGGTGGGAGCCTAGAGTTTGGCAAATTGTCATCTTCACTCATTGAGGAAGATGAAGATGAGGTAGGAGGATGAGGACGTTTTCCTTGGGCCTTGTAGACTCTCTTATCACTAAGTGGAATAAAGGTGTGTGGAATGAGAGTGTAGTCAAGACGAAGACTATTTGGAGTTGGTGGAATGGGTGAGATGAACCTAAAGAGACGGGTCAAGAGCATTCCATATGGCATAACCGTTGTGCCATGCACGGGAATGTCGGCCATTCTCTTGGCCATGTAGTAGGAAAGGTTGAAGGGTTGCCTAACAGACAAGGAGTAGAGCATGTAGCAAAGGCAAAGGTTGATATGGCCACGGTTCCCTATTGTGCTAATGACATTGGCTCTAAGGACTTCCTCCCATTTCTTGAATTGGGGCTTGAGTTCGTTCATTTTCATTCCATATGGATCCTTATCGACCTCATTCCCCGAACGAGTTCTCCTACTGGTGGTGGTCCTAACAAAGAGGTGGTCTCAGAGTACGTCTTTTGAGACAAGGGGTGTGTCATAAGGGCGGATACGGTCTTGGAGGTTTTCAAGAGTTGAGAGGGAGTGCAAGTCACAAAAGAGGCAAGTACCACGGTTTGGGACACCTAGGATTTGAGCAAACTCCTCAAGAGTGAAGGAGTATTGATGACCGCTAACCCTAAAGTTGATAGACATATGACCATAGTCATCCGTGGAGAGGACGGAGGATGCATAGAACTCTAGAATGAACCTAGGACAAATAGGCTCATCGATATTCAAAAGACACTCAAAGTTGATTGTGGCAAAATTGGCGTAAAGGTTTGTGCCTTCTAGGAAAGACGGGTCAATGGTTCTACCCTCATGGATATAGTGTTTTTCTAGGGCTTTGAAAATGTTTACTTGGTTTGGGGTAAGGCCTTTGGTTTTGTGGTGTTTTGGTAGGTACTTAATGGTGTCCTTGTGGTCGTAGTGGGTTAGAGGAGGCATGATGATTCCTAGAACAATAAAATTTCACATTTTAGTTTACGTAAACTACTATTATAATATGGATGTTCTAGTGTGTGCCTATATGAAAACAATGTGGAGGTGCGGTTATCTTGACTCATTTTGATGCTTCAAAATCGTTTTATGCAAGTTTTGTTATAAAACAAAAGATAACCCAAACGCTCCTAGTTCAATGTAGCTTCGTTTGAATGTACCCGAAAATACATATTGGTTATGTATTCCCTTTAGCATTCAAGAGACATTATGCAAGTGATGTTTTAAACATAACGTTTTGATTTTCTATTCTCAATGTGAGACGAAAAAATATTTGTCCTACTTGTGAGAAATTTTTAGAAGGATTTGACATGGGGTGTTTTAGCAAACATGTTTATACTAATTAAAGATGCAATTCCTAACTATGGGAAACATGATTAGTTTTATTAAACACCTAATTCTTATGCATGAGTTTTTCAAGTTAATGCATAACCCCAAGTTTTTGTTTTTGTGCAAGAAATAGAATTTCTAGACTCAGATCAGGATTGTAATCATGTTTAGAATACTTACAATGATGATTGAATTGCAATGTAAATGGATGGAAGACCAAGAATTCGTAGGTATGGATGGATGGTAAAGTGAATAGTAGCAGTTTGGAAGTGGTGGTATGAGATAATGGGTGTTTGGTTTAATATAAACAAAGATTTTGGTTCTGCAGGTCGGCGGATACGGCGGACCCTTGAAATGGGTTCCGCCCGTTATGTCTGAGGGTTCCGCCGACCCTGCTGAGAAAAATAGTTATGGATTTATTTTGTTTTTTGTGATTTTTGTCTAATGTCCAGAACTACAATGTAGGTTCCATGAGTCCTAATCCTAGCCTAAGAAGGTTAAAAGGTTCACGTTTAAGGGGTTTTGAAAGAATGTCGGCTATGTTGTCTTCGGAAGAAACTTTCTCAATTGAGATATTTCCTTTTTGAACGTTGTCACGAAGGAAATGATGACGGATTTCAATATGTTTGGTACGAGCATGTTGAACCGGGTTTTTGCTAAGATCAATGGCACCTTTGTTGTCACAAAGAATTGTGATGTCGTTGAGTTGAATTCCGTAGTCGACAAGAGCTTGCTTCATCCAAAGAGCTTGTTGACATGCCTTTCCGGCCGAAACGTACTCGGCTTCCGTTGTTGAGATAGCAAGAGCCGTTTGCTTCTTAGAGAACCATGAGGTGAGACAATGTCCAACAAAAGTACAAATACCACTTGTGCTTTTTCTATCGACATAGTCACCGGCATGATCCGAGTCGGCATACACTATGGTGTCTATTCCCGTTCCTTTAGGATACCATAAACCTAAATGTGTAGTGCCCTTAATATACCTAAAAATCCTTTTAACGGCTTCGAGATGGGTAGTTTTAGGATCTTCTTGAAAACGAGCACATAGACAAACACTAAACATAATGTCGGGTCTACTAGCCGTTAGGTAAAGTAGACTACCAATCATACCTCTATATTTAGTGCTATCTACGGATTCACTTTCCTCATCCTTGGTAAGTTTAGTTTCCGTGGACATGGGAGTTTTGATAGGTTTCGAATCTTCTAGTCCAAATTTCTTAAGCATATCCTTAATATATTTAGATTGGTTAAAGAAGATACCATCTTCTAGTTGTTTGATTTGGAGTCCTAGGAAAAAGTTGAGTTCTCCCATCATACTCATTTCAAACTCATCATGCATGATTTTTGAGAAATCCACACATAATTCTTGACAAGTTGATCCGAATATAATGTCATCAACATAGATTTGGACTATGATAATATGTGAATCTTTCTTCTTAGTGAAGAGAGTATTATCAACTAAGCCCATGGTATACTTATGGTCAACTAGGAATGTTTTAAGTTGATCATACCATGCTTTTGGAGCTTGCTTAAGTCCGTAAAGAGCCTTTTTAAGTTTGTAAACATGATTTGGTTTTTCAAAATCGATGAAGCCCGGTGGTTGAGCAACATACTCTTCTTCATTAATGACTCCGTTTAGAAATGCACTTTTGACGTCCATTTAAAAAAGTTTAAAATTGTGTGCACATGCATATGCAAGTAAAATTCTAATTGACTCGAGCCTAGCAACCGGAGCAAAAGTTTCATCGTAGTCAATGCCTTCTTGTTGGTTATATCCTTGTGCAACTAGCCTAGCTTTGTTTCTAGACACAATTCCATTTTCATCCATTTTATTTCGAAATACCCATTTTGTTCCAATTATAGTTTGACTCTTTGGTTGAGGAACTAATGTCCATACATCATTCCTAACAAATTGGTTTAACTCTTCTTGCATTGCAATTACCCAAGACTCATCTTTAATGGCTTCATTAATATTTTTAGGTTCAATGGTTGACACGAAACAAAAATAGTTGCTTTCATTTTGAACTTTTGACCTTAGTGTTCTTTCGTTAATGTTGCCAATGACACCATCTAATGGATGACTTTTAGATTCTTTGACATTGACAAGTTCTTTGTTAAATAGTTCATCTTCTTTGTCATCACTTAAAATTTCTTGATTTTCTATTGCTTGGCTTTCAACTAAGTCATCATCTACCAAAGGTGATGTCTTAGAGGGAGGTGGACTCTCGTCAAATGTTACGTTCAACGATTCCTCGACTCTTAAGGTTTCTTTGTTCAAAACAATGTATGCTTTACTATTTTGTGAATATCCAAGAAATACACCTTCATAAGACTTTGGGTCAAATTTGGTGAGATAATCCTTGGTGTTAAGAATGAAACATTTACTCCCAAACACTCTAAAGTATCCTAATGTAGGCTTTTTACCTTTATATAGTTCATAAGGAGTTTTATTCAAAAATGGTCTAATTAAGACTCGATTTAAAATGTATGTTGATGTGTCAACGGCATTACACCAAAACTTTGTGGAATGTTTTGTTCATTAAGCATTGTTCTACTCATCTCTTGCAATGTCTGGTTTTTACGTTCTACTACACCATTAGATTGAGGAGTACGTGGAGCCGAAAAGTTATGAGTTATACCATTATTATCACAAAAGTTTCCAAATTGAAATTCATTATCAAATTCACGACCGTGATCCGTTCTAATAGACACAATATTAGACCCTACTTGATTTTGAATTTTCTTACTTAGAATCTCAAATTTATCAAAAGCTTCATTTTTACTTTTCAAAAATTTTGTCCAAGTATATCTTGAGTAATCAACAACTATGACCAAAGTGTAGAAGTTGCCTCCATAACTTTGTATAGCGGATGGACCAAATAAATCCATATGCAAAAGTTCTAGACACCTAGATGTAGAAACTAAGTTTTTAGCTTTATGGCTATTATGGACTTGTTTACCGACTTTGCAAGCATCACAAAAGTGTTGGTCATATTTCAACTTAGGTAGGTTTCGAACTAAGTCTTTGGAGGAGAGGTTTTGGGTTAGTCTCATGTTAGCATGTCCTAAACGTCTATGCCATAAAGTTGAAGATTCATCTAATGAGGTAAGACAAAGTTTGTCTCTAGATGTTGGATCCATCTTCATGACATATACGTTATTCTTAAGGACACCTTTGGCTATGGTTATACTATCTTTAAGTATTTTACTTCCGTTTTCACTAAAAAGAACTTTATACTTATTACGACAAAGTTGACTAATACTAAGGAAATTAAAACCTAAGTTATCAACATGAGCTACATCATCAATAAAAAGGGAGTCATGAGAGATTGTACCTTTTCCGATGATTTGGCTCTTAGCATTACTACCAAACGTAACATTACCTCCGTCACATTTGTGATAAGAAGTGAAGAGGCTTTTGTTACCCGTCATGTGCCTTGAACAACCGCTATCTTTAATCCATTCATCCGGTTCCAAACAAACTTTGAGGCACACCTATTTTATGAAAAACACTCAAACATTTGGTCCCCAATTTCTCATGGGTCCATTTTGGTTAAGCATGCCATTAATTTGTTCCAAGTATGAAAATAGAGCATAAGGGTTCCATGGCATGTGGTTTGGAGTTTGGTAATGTCTAGGAGTGTTTTGGTTCCAAACATGTTGGTAGTTTGGTCGAGCGTTGAAGTTGCTCTTTGGAAAGGGGCGTTTGGGAATTGGAGACTTAGATCTTGGTTGAGTAGTTTTAGCTCTAAATTCATTTTTACTAAATCCTACTCTAGTTTTAAACACAGGTTTTGTTCCATTTTTGTATGTAACTATAACAAATTTTGAACGATCCGAAGTGGATGGAGTTACTGCTGCAGCAGACCTGGCGGAACCTTCGGGACCAACGGGCGGAACCCTAAATTGGGTTCCGCCTGATCCGCAGGCTGCTGTAGCAATTTTATTTGTTTCTTGAGCAATCTTTTCTTGTTTCATTTGACCCTTTGAAGTTTCTATTTTCGTAAATCCTAGTCCTGTTTTATCAAAGGGTGACTTTTGAAGTTTCATAATTTCATCCGCACAAGAAATGCTCTTATCGAACTTCTTAAACTTTGTGGTTTGTTTTATTAGATCATTTTGAGTAATTTTGAGTTTCTCAACTTCTAGTTTAAGCTCTTCACATGATTTTCAAGGTGTGTCAATACCTTTACTCTTTTCTAATCTCTTAGCCTTTTCTTTTAACTCATAAACTTCATTTTCTAAAAACTCCTTTTTAGTTTTCAAAAATTTATTTTTGTTTATGATTTTTAAGCTCAATTCACAAAGTTTGTTATATTCTTTTTATAAAGTGTCATCATCAATAGAGGAGTAAGATGAGTCGGATAATACCTCATTTGAGTTGTGAGCCATGAGAGCGATAACGTCATTCTTTGGCTCATCATCATCTCCTTCATAGTCACTCCAAGCACCACCCACAAAAGCTTGTTGAGGTTTGCTCTTGGGTGGTTTTGGACATTCTCCTACAAGATGACTTGTGTCTCCACACCTATAGCATTTTCTTTCAACCTTTCCTTTCCTATCATCACGATCTTTTCGGAAAGTTTTCTTGTCATCTTTAGGTTGCCTTACAAACTTTCCTCTTCTACGAAAGAACTTCTTGAAGTCTCTAACGGCCATAGCATATTCCTCATCATCACTATCCGAAGTAGATTCTTCATCGTCACTTGATTGGACTCTAGCTTTTAAGGCAATGGACTTAACTTTTTCTTTCTTGCCTCTAACTAGTTCCGAATCTTTTTCCATTACCATTTCGTGAACTTTGAGGTTTCCAATTAGCTCATCAAGTGACATGCTTGAAAGATCTTTGGATTCTTCAATTGCCGTCACTTTTGCTCTCCACTTCGGATGGAGTGCTCTAAGAAATTTCCTGACAAAGTTCTTACTACAAAAAGATTCGTCAAGTGCTTTAAGTGAAGTAATAATAGTATTAAACCTAGCAAAAGCATTATCAATAATTTCATCTTCGGAAATAACAAATTGTTCATATTGTTGAACAAGAAGATCAATTTTTGTTATCTTTAACTTGTGAGTTTCCTTGATGAGTGACAATTAAAGATTGCCAAATATCTTTGGCGGTTTTACACAAAAAGACTCTTTCATATTCTTTCTTAGGCAAAGCGTTGTAAAGCATCATTTTAGCTTCATTATTTTTACCAATTAATTTCTTTTGATCATCATCTTTGATGTTAGTAACTACGTTATCACCATCAATAATTATATACCACAAATCTATATCTTTAGATTTCACGTAAGTTTGAAAACGGTTTTTCCAATACATAAAACCATTTGCTTCAAAGAGTGGTGGTCTTTGCATAGATTGCCCTTCTTTGTAATTTTCAAAATCCATGGATCGTTTCAAGTTTTAAAACACAATATATTTTAAAAGCTTGAGTAACGTAGCTCTTAATGCCAATTGTGGAAAACTAGAAGGGGGTTGAATAGTTTACCGATTAAAATCTTTTTAACTTGTTAAGTTAGCTTTGAAACTTTTTGTTTGATCAAAGATATATATACAAACACAATATATAACATGCAAGTAAATGAAAGAAATGATCAAATCACAACACGAGTATTTATCGTGGTTCGGCTACAAGGACTCTTTTTCCTTGCCCTACGTCCACGCCCCGAGTATCCAACTCGAGAGTTACTTTCACTAGTCAACAAGCTCCTTTCACCGGCGGAGAAAACCTTACACGTCGCTTATACTTTTACCGACACAAAGCTAGATGTCGAGTTCTTTACCAAGGGTACAACCACTCCCGTTAGTTCTTTACAAGGGTACAACTACTCCCTATACACTTTGTATTTTGAGGACTAAAATACTAACCGATCACTACTGAAAATACACAATCAAATGAAGTGTAAACTACTCAAGTCTACACAATGCAAAGCTAACAAGTCTTGCAACGTTGTGTTGAATACTTGTTACTTTTAGTAAGCTCGTGAATCTCTTTGCTACAAAAAGAAACTTCACATATGAAATGTTAAGAGGTTAGATGAAAGAATGAATGTGTGTGTAAAATATATTGTCAAGTGATGAGCCAAAATTCAACTTGTGGCTCAATATTTATAGCCAAACCTTCTGCAGGTCTGGCGGATCAGGCGGACCCCTCAAAAGGATTCCGCCCGTGTACCTCCAGGGTACCGGCGGGCTTGCAGTTGGTTTTGCAATAAATCTTGCAAACCAAACAAAGTCACATCTCGTTACTCTTGCAAACCAAACAATGTCACATCACATAATATCAAGTCAAATACTAAACTTGCAAGCAACAACAATGTAAGTCAAACACATTTCTTTCCATAAATGTATAATGACAAAACTTGCCATAAATGTGATGTGACAATTCTATTTTTAGAAAATAAAAAGTGTTGTGTTTTATGAAATGTAAAATGTAGCAAAAGTCTAGTTTATGCAAGTCTTTAAAACTAAGATTATGTTTTACTTAGAGACAAAAGTTTACATTTGTCATTAACAAAACTTAGCGAAGATCACAAAATATAAATAACGTTTTTAGGCGATATTTGTATTAACAACCACCTTTTATTCTCCTTCAGTGTCTCTAGGGGCAGCTTCCCATTGTATTTATCTTGTTGTCACGTTAACGGTCTTTTCTTAGAACATGAATTTTAACTATCTCACAACGTTTACACCACAAATATATCTCACATGTCCATATGTCCTACGCAGAACTTGAACCCATAACCATTTGGTTGGGGAGCTTCTTACACAACATGAGGTATCATTGGGGCACAAGCCCTTTGGTGCACGTTAACAGTCTAATGCTCACTAAGCTGTATAAAACAAAGATATCACCATTCCTATTGTTTATCATGCAAATATTGGAGCTGGAATCAGTGGTCTTTTAGCATGCAAATATTGTCTCTCGAAAGGCTTCAATCCTACTGTTTTCTAATCAATGGGCGATATTGGTGGTGTATGGGCTAAAACTATAAGAAGCACTAGGCTACAAACATTCAAAACAAATTATCAGTTTGTTGACTTCCCTTGGCCTTCTTCAGTTACGGAAGACATCCCTACCCAACACCAACTCCTAGACTATCTTCGGTCTTATGCAACTCATTTTGACTTAATCAAACACATTCACTTCCATTCCTTAGTAAAGGAAATTGACTACCAAGGTCCGTCGTCGTTCACGTGGTCGAATTGGAATGGATTTGGAGAAACCTTTCTTGAAGGCAAATGGAAAGTCACAGTTGAAAATATTCAAGGTGAACCAACATCAACAAAGGTATATATAGTAATATATATAGTATGTCAATTTATAGTAGTACCTCTGAGCCAGAATGTATCTGTTGTCCTAACAAATACATGTTACATGCTAAAACAGGTTTATGATGCAGATTTTGTGATTTTGTGTGTGGGAAGATTTAAAGATATTCCAAACATACCAAAATTTTCTCCGGGCACCGGCCCTGATGTATTCCGAGGCAAAGTGATTCATTCCATGGAGTATTCTGCTATGGATCATGAGAAAGCTGAACAATTTGTTAAAATGAATGGAGTGTTCATCGCTAAATGGTTAGTTGTGCTGTTAGAAATGATCATAGTTTGTTTACACAATATATATATATATATATATATATATATATATATATATATATATATATATATATATATATATATATATATATATATATATATATATATATATATATATATATGGTTTTGTTCATCTTCGTTTTTATAATAATTTTAGGAACTAGAGAATCCATGTACGATTGTATACAGGAAAGACCGATGGAAGCTTGCTGATTTCTATCCCTGGGGAATTCCATTATCATATTTTTACCTAAATCGTTTCTCCGAGCTTATGGTTCATAAGCCCGGTGAAGGTTTTCAACTAGGATTATTGGCCACAATTCTATCACCATTAGTAAGTACCTCTTCTTACCTAGATTATTAATTTTATAAATAGCTAATGTGCTAAATATCCTTGCAAACTATGTATAGCTAAAATAATAATACAATTTTGTTATTAAATCAATGTTTTATGGATTTTGAATACAAGGCCACTTCAACAATCAACACATTTGACTCAAAATTTTCTTAAATAAATTATTTGACTAGTTAGAAAAGAAATATAACCATTGTTGTAAAACAAACAAACAAGAAATAAATCCTAGATTGACCCATTTTACTCGATGGGCCAAATTGCCATATCCACTCTTATCCAAAGGGGAAAATTATCAAGAAATGCATCTAACTTGCCACCTTTTGCTTTTGTATACCATGAACTTTTTTTTTCCTATTGTAACTACAAACTTTCTTAATCTTACTATTGTATCCTAAAATTGCCTATTAGCTGACGTGGCATGTATTAGTGTCCCTAATCACCCTCACTTAATCACCTTTCCCGTTTTTTTTTTTTTTTTTTTTTTTTTTTTTTTTTTTTTTTTTTTTACTTTGGATGTGTTTTGAACATTTACTAAACTTTGTGGGGGTTATCTTTTACTTATAAACCTTTTACCACCACATAATTTTTTCCCCAAATCCACCATCGCGCTAATTTCACACATAAACCCTAATTTCACCTCATCACCTATTTAGTCAGATTTTATAATTGATGTGTGTTGTCATATTTCAGGTATGTATTAGTCACAATATTTGGTGTTATTATTAATTTGTTCACAAACCCTAACTCTTTATTGTTCTCCTTTTACCCTAACTCGTTATTGTTATCTTTTTTGAAACAGAATGATACCTGGTACGAATTTGCATCAATTTGATGTTTGGAATGATGGGTACTTTGCACATTTACCTTTAAGGTATAAAGATGGTGTTATTCTTAATGTGGCTGTTGAGAGAATGCCTTATGAAAAGTTTGCAGAAATTTTGGAAAAACAAGCTGGTAACTACTTTCAAGGTTTGTACTACAGTGTTCCTAATGTTGAATTGGAGAAAGGTTTAGTTAGAGTAAGTAATGATAAGGAAATAGCTTACATGTTTGATGTTGCTGAGTTTTATGGTAGGCTAGAACTTTATCTTGATTACTATGATATGAATCTGTCAGAGTATTTAGAAAAAGCAGAAACCTCTGTGATGGATGAATCTGTTTATAAAGCAAAACGCCCCCAAACCTAGGTATTGCAATGATTTCTCAGTACAGGAGTTGGTTGATTGGGCTGAGATGGGGGTTGAGTATGAGGGTTCATCTTCTCACCAACCTAGAAACCTAGATGGTAAAAAAGACTTGGGATAAAAAAACCCTAAAATTCTCTCCCCTTGGGGGCGAAATCCGGCCACCCCTCCCCTACCATAAACATCCATAAACTGCCATTAAATCCGCCTCTCTATTGTTCTTAGTAATGATATGCAATCGGTTTTAAGGGTAGCTATCTTCTGGGTTGGGGTGTGCCATTGATTTTCATTCTTTTCTCTTCTGATTTCGTCTCCACTTATTCAACCCTAATCGTTTTTTTGTAAGTCGGTTTCTGTAGTCGACTATTATACTTAAGGGTTTCGTGGTTGATTCTTTGTTTATCTAGCGATCTATAAACCCTAACTATTCTGTTATATCTAATCGTTCCTTATTAGGAGTCGATTCTTATTTAGGGTTTCGCTGATTGGTGCTCATCATGAATACTTTACCGTATTTAGGGTTTCTTAGATTGATCTTTTTATGGACTTACATGTCGCTTTTTTCTTTATTAAGATCGATCTCTTGTATCTAATATCCCCATGATGCTGAATGAATACTTTACTGTATTTAGGACTTACATGGTGCTCATCATGAATACTTTACCGTATTTAGGAGTATTCTGGTTGGATTTAGACTTAACGATTATAAAACCTTTTGGTTTTTACTTTCTAGGGTGTAAGTTTGATGAAGTATGCGAATGGAAGTAACTCGTTTAGAGTTTTGGGACGCTGGAAGTTCTTGTGATGATGATTATTATTGTCATGTGGGTTTGGGAGAGTGTGACGTTCTACATGGGTAGATGTTTTTTGCGTGCTGTTGATCGCTTGGAAGTTAAGTTTTTAGGTTCTTATTCAAAAACTCAATAGGTCGTTTGGTTGTTCTTGCACATTCGATCTACTTGTTAGGGTTTTACCACCCTTAGTTCCTTGCATGGTTGCCTTAATCATTCTGATATTGATTCTACATGGCTGTTTTGATGGGATGATCATGGCATGTACGTTGCATGTTTGTTGTTCGCTGCATGGTGACTACATTGGAAGTTAGGGTTTCTTTAAGCCCTATGATTGTTTTTCTACATGTTCAAGCTGATAGGTTCTTTGATGTGATGCTTTTTGCTGATGTGATCGCTTTGGCATGTAGAAGTGGGAAGTGTGGGCATGCACGTTATGTATTCTTGGATGTTTTGCTTCTTTCAGCTGGTTTGTGTTGCATGCTTATGGGTGATGGATTGCAGCTATGGATGAAAGTTCACATGTCCAAGATGTCATATGTTGGAAGTTGGGTCGCTTATACCATTGTTTATGTTGTCAAATTTGATTTGCTAGGTTTTGCACTCTTATCAGGTTATTAGATTATGCTTCGTGCATATTACTAATAGAAGTAGCAAATGGATTTGATTGGGCAAGTTGGAGGTTTCTTCATGGAAGTAGATGGACCGCTATTGTGATTTAGAAGGCTCAAGTAATTTTTCTTGAGTAGTATTGTAATGTCTTATTTATTTTTGTCATGATTGGTAGGTTCATTTTGTAAGTTATAAGAATGGCGATTCATTCTTATATGAGAGTCTGTAAGTGTCCTAAGGGACTTAGATGAGGGACGTCACCCTCATCCATTGTACTTCAACGTTTTTCTAGTTAATGTATTTCACCGGGGTACTGGATTATTCCCCTTTACCCAAAAAGAAACCTAGATGGTGATGTGGGTAGGAGTAGTGCAGCTGGTGATGTGGGTAGGAGTAGTGTACCAGATGGTGAGGCTAGTAGGACTAGTGTTGATGGGGATCATATAAGGAACAACAATGTTGATAAGGGCAAAAAGAAGGTTACGCATGATGAAGAGGAGACTGATTATGATTCAGAGGTGGATAGTTGTCACACCTCGCCAAGGCGGAAACGCGAAGGTGTAACTTCATGGATATCATCACAACACCTGGTGTCTATATAGAGAACAACTACATGCACAAAATAGAGCAAAGTACAAACACAAAGTGTTGTAACAATACCCCAAAAGGAAACAACATGATAAACTCCAAACGCATAGATAAACCACTTCCAATGTAACTAAGGTCTCGTCTAATCACTTCCTTCTATCATAGCCTTAGAATGCTCACCTGAAAATGATGCTTAAAATGTCAACATAGCGTTGGTGAGATCATAGGTTTAGACACACTTACACTCACAAGGTAACCAGTTTACTGTGATCATAAAAATATAGCTGGACGAATAAATTACAGTTATCATATAGCTACATGTATTTGGAAGTCAAGAATCACACACAAGGAAAAAACACACATAAGGCAACCAATAGGACGGCTCGTGTCCTCCGACCCCACAATGATTACAACAGGACGGCTCGTGTCCTCCGACTCCAATAAACCACAATTAGGTCGCATGCGCGAGCAACAGGATAAGCATCCTCCTAATTGGAACACATAAACTAGTAATGAGTAGGAGTATTACTATCCAATTGGATACTCCTCCCCAATTGGACCACACAACATTATCATCACATTATCCAATCCACATAATCTGGTACGAGTAGGAGTATTACTCTCCAATTGGATACTCCCCCCAATTGGATCACACAAGCAAATAATCACACATAGCATGCATACGATAACATTATAAGTCCAAGCTCTTTTGACACACACATAATCACAGTAACTTAAACAATTAAGACAAGCATCATTCCCATCCCAAGTTTAAAACAAGTTAAAAATATGGGACTATGAACTCACCTCAAACCTTGCAGCTTCCATAACACAAATCACAAATCTAAACAACACAAATAAGTCCACGTTACACAAGGCCAAGCTAAAAGCTACAACCCATGTAATACTCATATGATGGATTTCTAAGACTCATATGACCCACCATGGATCTCCTAGACACCATACTAACCATTTCCATAACCTAACACTCACTAAATCCCATGCACTTTTAAAATCAGAAAACGCAGAATTTTAAAGTACATTCGCCCACATGAAATCACAACAATTAAAGCTCAAAAAATCACACCAAAAATTTACCATGGTCTCTCATAAGCATACAAGCTAATCCCAGAAGGCCATGGACCAATAACACACACAAGTACTCAAAAGAAAATCAAACTTGTCAACTACTCAAATTCAGATCTGAACGCACACCAAAAAGTTTTAATTAACATAAAATACTTTCACAAGTTTTTATCGTGAATCCTTTTCGTGGTAGTCTAATATAACCTAATACTTAACTATTCCAGAAGGGCTAGTCAAAATACCACTTTTACAACCACAAATCACCCTCAAACTTTTACCCAAATTCTGTCCCGGTTTGACAGCTTTGACACCTTAACAAAGAAAAATCAAAAGACCAACTTCCCGACCTTGAAATCAATCGTGGTTGGACTTTTTGGAAAGCTCTTTCATTAAAATTTAATTTAGACCTAAAATTCGTGACTTAACTCCTCACCATATGTTAGTTACACTGACATCTTTACAGCACTACTTTTCTGTCCAAACCCTAACTCAATAACTAGCATGTTTTACGCTCAATTCTCTTAACGAATCATCATACTATTATCATTAATTGATCCAAACATGTTTAATAACATTAATTTACAGAAGTTAACACAAAACCTAATTCATCATACTTTATATTACATGAATTAGATCAATAACTAATTAATTGAATGAAAACTAGTATCGAAAATATACCTTGATCTTGATTTTAGCTTCAATAATAAAAACCCTATTTTCCTCTTCCCCTCTTGCTTTGGTTGATCATAATTTGCAGGAAAATAGAGTTATGGGTCGTTTGTATTTCTTATATGGGTTGGAGGTTGGCTTGTTTGGGTTGAAATAGGATTCTTTGGGCCTAAGAGTCATATTTGGACTCAAATTGGGTTTCCTTTTTCCCCCCTTAATCCCTTTTAACCGATTTTTATAACACATACATATATATTTTTATTTTTTTTATTAAATTTATTTACTACACTCAAAACTTCATACTTTTCATATTTTATGTATTCCCATAACGAATCCTAACGTCTTTCGCGATAAACCTTAACTTTTACGACAACCGAAAAATTATCATTTTCAAAACAAAGTTTCCAAAAATAGAATTCCACACTCTTTTGAAACATAACTCATAAAAACAAACTCCTCGTAACCCGATAATGCTCAAACACTTGAACGAAGACTCGTTACGCAAAAACACAAAAAACTACGCAAGTCATTTCTACACCACAAAGGTGATCAAAATGAACTTTCCCAAATTTCAAACTCTCCAAATCACAATAAAAACCATTTACGCAAAGGGATTTAGTGCTAAAACTCACCTATATCACATATATATCACTTCAAACATCTAAGACACACCAACAAACTTCAACCGAGTCAAGACTATCAGTCAAACTGACCTGCCAAAACCACGGTTGTTACAATAGTGAATATGATTCAGATAAATCAATTGACTATCTCAGCCCTGGTGAATAGGAGTTGATAGAACTTAGGAAGAGGATTAAAGCTAGAAGAGAGAAGGAACATGAGTCTTTGCAAGATATGATGGAAGTAAATGATAATATACCCACTGAAAACATTGGTAATCATAGAAGTGAGACTTTCAGAGAGCATGATGTGTTCATGAGTAATTTGATGAGAACTCTTCAATCATCAGATGAGAATGGAATTCATGATGATCCATTTGTATGTGTGGAAAAACATGCTGACAGGTATCCAGTGTATGATGAAAGTACACATTGGAGAATGAGGCATCCAAAGGTATGTTTCCATTTATTTGATCTTGTGATAAAGTATACAAATGTTGTTTATAAACTCAACATGCTCTGTTTGAAATGTAGGTTGGTGAAAAGTATCCGACTATTGAAAATTTTAAAGAGGGTCTAACATACTATGCACTGTCAAATGGATTTTCAATTTGGTATGAGAGGAGTGGAAGTAAGTCTGTTACTACAAAATGTGGTCAGAGAAAACCAAGGCTGACTGATCCTGACAAAGGTAAACAGAGGAAGAATAAAAGGTATCCTTGTGTTAATGAATCTGAGTTACCTTCATGTCCTTGGAGATGTTATGCTAGGTGGATGACTCAAGAGAAAACTTTCAAATCCAGACACTAAATGCTGAACATACATGTGTTAGGAATTTTGAATTTGGGTCTTTAGTGAACTTTAAGTGGATAGGAACAGTCTTTGGTGATAAGATTAGGGCTCATCCTGAAATTAAGTTGTCTGCCATAGCTGACCTAGTGATGAAAAAATACAAGTGTAAGGTAACAGCACATCAGTGTACAAATGCCAAGAGGTTTGCATTGACAGAGTATGAAAAATCAGTTGATGAACATTATGCCTTGCTTAGGTCTTATAAAAGAGCAATCTTAGATTCTAATCCTGGGTCCACTGTGAAATTAGGGGTCACTAACAATCCTGATGGGAAAACATACTTTGATAGGTTTTACGTATGTTTTGCTGGTCTAGCAGAAGGTTGGAAAAGTGGGTGTAGGAAAGTAATTGCCTTAGTTGGATGTTTTTTGAAATAGCCTAACCAAGGTGAAATTTTGACCGCTATTGGGAGAGATGGAAATAATCACATTTACCTAGTGGCTTGGGCAGTGGTCAATGTTGAAAACAAAGATAACTGGAGCTGGTTTTTGGAGATGCTTGAAGGAGACTTAGATTGCACAAAAGGGCAGGGCCTAACTCTTACGTCAAGCCAACATAAGGTATGCTTTAATTCATAAATTCTTCTTGGTTTCTTATTGTTGTATATATTATAACATTGTGTTTATATATTTATGAAGGGTCTTATTGAAGCTGTGAAGAATGTTATGCCATATGCCGAACACAGGCAATGTGCAAGACATATTTATGAAGGATTTAGGAAACAGTTCACTGGGTTGGAGTTCAGGGAATTGTTTTGGGCAGCATCTAAAGCCTCTTATCCACCACTCTTCAACAAAATAATGGACAAGATTAAAAAGGCTAATCCAAAGGCTCATAAGTATCTTATGGATAAGGATCCAAAAACTTGGCAAAAAACATCCATGGCCAGGGCAGCACTCCTGAATCTGCACTGGATGTAGATGTTGCTTGAAGCAACATTATTTTGTGTGCCCATTTTGTATATCTTTTGAGGGCAATCATGTAAAGTCTAATAACTAATGTTTCTTGGGTCTGTAATGTAACTATAACCCAAAACTAGAAGCACTAATTTTTAACAGCAACAACTATGTTTGTTTATGAGATGACCATCACACAATAGCCCATTTTGTACATCCTACAGGGCACTTTTGATGGTCATTCTTAAACAAGTTTATGCAATGAAATATGCAGTTTCATATTCACTTTTTTTGTAGAAATAATTTGCATTTCAAGTGACAGTTCTCAGGCCATGTCATGTACTCCACCTTCATATGCCATTGAAACATCTAGTGACAGTTCTGGATGGATGAGTTACTTTCCAAACATTGACAGTCCAAAACCATTGAAAGTGTCTTCAAAGAGGGCTGAAAGCAGTTCCAACTTGACAAAAAAATATGAAGAAAAAATGGCTTTTGATGCTAGGGAGCAGGTATTGGGTTTGGCAGCTCCAAAAAAATGGAAAGACTTTGGTATCAAACTATGGGAACCAAAACTTCCCAATGATCCAAAAAGGAAGGGGAAGAAAAGGATGGGTTAAATTGAAGAATCTCATGAAGCTATGCTATTTGGTTGCAAGATATGTATGTATTAACCATGGGTGTATAACTTAAACCATGCCCTAAAATAAACCACTTGTAGCCCCTACTATGAATCAATGAAATGTTTTTCACAATGTTATTAACAGAATTCATATAGGAAGCAAGACAAAATAAGGATTTCATTTCAAACTAACTTAGCATTCAAAGTTACAAAACACTACATTAAAGGGATCATGACTTCCATATCATCTACCTAGTACATCTAACATTCCCATAAACAACATACCATGACTACACCTGTCCTTGCTTACACTACTTGGATAGTGACAAACCTATCCCAACACAGATTATACACAAACATCCTAACATGACCATAAACAACCTATCATACAATTCTAACTTTGCCTTCCCAGTCATCAACTCATGTTCCAAGGTTGACTTTGTAGCCTTCAACTCTTCTTCCAACCTAGACTTCTCCAAAGCAAGTGCCTCGATCATTGGTCCATTATCCTTTCCTCTTTGCCTTTGAAAAAACCCAAATACCAGGTCTTTGTAGTATTGGCTAGGAAGGTCATCATCTAGAAACTCATAGACTCGACAAAGGTCACATTTCACATACCTCTTACCTGGATTTGCACGTGAGGTTGATGTTTGAACCCATAATTGACGATTGCAGTGGCAAAAGAATTCAAGGTTGCCTCCAATTAAGCGCGATTGGGCAGAACTAGAAGTACTCATTTTTTAGGGTTCTTGAAAATATTTTGGGACCGTTTAGGATTGGGGGGAAGAGGGAAAAGGGTCGGTGTATATTATTCAATAGGAAATGTTTGATATAACCCCCAAAGTTTAGTAAATGTTCAAAACACACCCAAAGTAAAAAAAAAGGGAAAGGTGATTAAGTGAGGGTGATTAGGGACGCTAATACATGCCACGTCAGCTAATAGACAATTTTAGGATACAATAATAAGATTAAGAAAGTTTGCAGTTACAATAGAAAAAAAAATAAAAAAAATAAAAAAAATAAAATAAAATAAAATTCATGGTATACAAAAGCAAAAGATGACAAGTTAGATGCATTTTTGGACAATTTTCCCTATCCAAAGGGTCCTTGGCTACACTGCTACAGCACTAATGAAATCAGAATATGAAAGGTAACAAATATATCTGGATAAAGGATATGCCAGAGTAATAAAAATTGTTTCATAACATGTACTAAAAACATGATTATAGACTATAAAACAAAGTGCAGATCTTGATTTCCATGTGATTATAGACTATAAAATAGTTTCATAGCATGGGCTGCAGTTTAGCATAATCCCTCTTTATTTTTTTGGACCCTTTTAAGTTTAATCCATGCAGTTATCTTTTGTGCACCACAATCTTATCTTATTCCGTATATATTTTATTTACCGAATATTGAACAAACCACTTTTTAAATTTGTAACAGAGATGGGGGGTTTCAAAACTCGTGGAAACCCACAGTAAAAAAGAAGCTTCCCCTAGCCAAGTTTAACATGGTACCAGAGTGTAGCTTCTCAGAAGACATGCGTTCATGTTTAAAAATCGCTGCAATGCCAGAAGACTTCTTCAAACACGCTGAAGCAGGAAGCATTTTATTAAAAAAGTGTCCCAGTTTTAGCTTTTACAATGATGGCATCCTGATTGATGGAGAAAGTAAACCCATACAAGCGGATATAGTCATACAAGCTACTGGATTTAGAGGGATTCAAAAGCTTAAAAGCATATTCAAATCAAAGAAATTTGGTGACTTCATTGCAGTTACACCAGATTCTAGAGTTTCTCTCTACAGGTGGAAACCACTCGTGAATTAATATTGCTCCATTTATTTTCACATAATACATGCTAATAAACCACTCCGAATATTTGATTGTATCAGAGAATGCATTCAGCCAAGAATACCACAACTGGCAATAATTGGATTCTCGGAGAGTATTTCAAACCTGTTTACATCAGAAATAAGGTGCAGATTGTTAAAAGTTACGTATAAATATTAATTAGTAAATGTCTAGTATCGAACCCGAGACCTCGGGATTGCACACTTTACAAACAAGAATAATGTAAATAAATATATATATGTTAAATGTATCGTATATATATATTTATAAACACTTAAGGGACTAAATAATCATTAATATTAAACGTAAGTATTAATTATTATTAAGGGATAAGAGAACGAGGACTAGAGTGTAACTTGGGAGTCAAGAAGGATCTAGAAACACCCCAAGGGTGCCTAGGCCGGTCGAAGCCCACACCATGGGTCGATCCACCCTTGCTTGTGCTCCAAGGAATCACCTAGTATATATACAAGGCCAAGGATTAGGGTTTCACATCTCTTGTGCACACACACAAAACCCTAAAGTTTTCTTCTCCTTGTTTCTTCTCTTGGTCGATCGATCCTCACTCCCATAAGGGTTTTAGGATCGAAATTTTCATAAGCAAATTAAGTGTTTTGTTTACTTGCATCAAACCTTTATTCGTTGGTAGTTTGTGTGTACAAGAACGAGGTAATTACTTACTTTAGTAATTATCAAGAGATCGATAAACAAAACGGTAAGGGGTTTATCATTGATCTAATTGTACAAGAATCAAGGTTTATTTGAAGTGCATCGGGTATGTTTTCTATTTATGTTTTAGTTAATCTTTATACGTGTTATTACTTGATCCTAGCTTCCGCAATATGTGTACTTTGATTGTCAAACTCTAACAGTGGCATCACGAGCCATGGATAACATGTAATTGATTACTAAAACGTAATAAAAATCGGATCTTTAATTGTTTTAGATACATGTTTTTCTAGGGTTTTCTTTAGATTTTTTTTAAAAATTTTTGTAACCCTAACCCTAATTTTAAGGGGGGGGTCGATTTCCACTATAAAACCCTAATTAGGGTTTGTGGTTTTCTTGATTATATAATAATCATATAGAAACCCTAGGTCTAAACCGGTTTTTGTGAACATACTTGTGACCTATGTGCTAATTGTTAGGTTAATCCGTGACGAAACATGCATGTTAGTCATGGATCTTGTTTGTTTATTTATGTCACATGTTTTAAATAGATCTAAAATTGGGGAAGACTCCATATATATTAAAATCAATTTATATGCTATGTGGTGTGTATATTATCTTTGGCCTACGCAATTGATTCGTCAATGTATGTGGCTCCACTTCCATTAAGAAGGGAAGGCCTTAGGTGATTACATGCATAATTATACCTAGAATTGATTTTATTAGGATCTTTTAATATGGTTTGCATGTGGCTAATTGTTTCAGGTTTTATTATTAGTTGTTTATTTTCTTTAAATTACTTGTTTTATTGTTTTCTTAATTGTTTGACTTGATGTAAGCAATAAAAAGGGTGATTTTCATAAAAGAAAATAATATGGACTAATAATTTTGAAACCCTAAAGTGATAAAGTAAGAATCTTGCAAGGTCTTATTGACAATCGTGGTCCGATTCGCACGGTAATCAGCTCCCAGTCGAGACTAGCAAAATTCAAACTTTATTACTATTTTGAGATTGAATCCATAAACTTTTGCTTGAATGATGTTTTGTGCAAATATGTTTTTTAAAATTAAGTCTTTTAAGATGATATTCATAACCGTGATTTGAAGGCTTAGAAAAGAGCCTTAGAGTCTGCCTTGGTTATCACAATCTTGAATATGTCTTAAACGAATTACTTTTAAAATCATATGTTGTAGAAAGTCATCTTAGGGTTTTGGCATAAACCTCAAGTAAAACTTTGTGTATTAATTTCACGAATTGGATATAAAAAGTTTTTATGAAAACTTATGTTATAAAGATGAGTGCATGCATCTTTGTACATATTTTGATTGACATATCAAAAATAAATACCCTTTATAATTTAAGTTACATGCCATCTACCTATAAGAAACACTTGGAATTTTAATTTAGTAAACGTGAGACCTAGGCTAAATTACTATAACAAGGTAAAATTCTTTTAACGCGTGAGACCATAATTGTAATTTTACAGTTTCTAAGGTAGACGACTTAATTAAGTTGTGCGTGAGACCTAGAACTTAAGGCATGAGATGGGATGAAACATGCTTACAAGGCAAATTGATGAATCAATTTGATGTAATTCCCATAATGATCTAGGAATTGGAAATCTTGTTTGCCAATTATTGTTCGACAGATTACTATCTTTTGTACTTTCACCACTAGCAGATCAACTGATGTGGTGGAACTATGTAAAGTTAGATCCTAGGTTTTCAAGAAAATTTTGGTGGTTATATGAATATAACTAATGGGTATTTTATTTTCTTGAAGATATTTATTATCGAAAATACTAATGTTTGAACTTTTATCTGTAGATATGGCTCAACCCGATACCCCATCTGTGATTTCTGCTTTCAAGAGTCATCTTGAGAGAGAGAAACTGACTGGAAAGAATTTCAATGATTGGTACCGCTCACTTAGAATTGTCTTGAGGTCGACCGGTAAAATGGACTATTTGACCGAAGAATGCCCAGCTGAGCCTGCTGCTTCTGAACCAGAAGCAGTCAAGGCGGCATGGAGGGTGGAACATGCTAAGTTTAATGAGGTTGCTTGTTTAATGCTCACTAGCATGAGTGCTCAATTGCAAAAGAAGTTTGAGTACTTTTTCCCAAAAGATATGCTTGATGTTCTTAGGCAATCTTATGAGAAACCACCAGCAGTTGAATTGTATGATGAATTGGACAAGCTACATAACTGCAAGCATGGTGATGGTAAACCAGTTGAAGATTATGTGACTGAGATGAAGGAATCTTTTGATCAGCTTCACAGAATTGGATTTGGTTACCCTGACAATGTGCAAGTGCACTTGATCAACAGGTCCCTTAACAAGGACTTTGCTGGTTTTGTGCAGAACTTCAATATGCACTGCTCGGGGAAGACAGTATCTGAATTACTCGCATTGCTTATTGAGTATGAGAAAAGTCTACCAGCCAAGGTCAAGAATCCTACCCCGCAAGTGTTGGCAATTCATGGTGGGAGAATCCAGAAGAAATCGCATGTGAACAAAGGCAAAGGGAAGGTTAACAAAGGCAAGCAGGTCATGGCCTATCAACCTGAACCCAAGATGAAGCAACATCAGCCTAAGCAGAAAAAGGTGAATCCACCAAACAAGAAGGATCAGGCATGTCACCATTGTCATGAAAAGGGCCATTGGAAGCGCAATTGTCCTCTCTATATTCATGACTTGCGACTCAAGAAGCAGGGGAATGAAGCTGGTAACCCCAGTTCATCAGGTGCGTTCTTTATGATTGAATTATTCACTCTTACTCCTAAATTGAATTCATGGGTATATGATACGGGATGTGGCATTCATATTTGCAATACCTTGCAGGGGTTTAGAGTTGAGAGAAAGCTGGCCTATGGACAACAATTCTTGCATGTTGGTAACGGAGCGCATGCAGGAGTTGAAGCTATAGGAGCTTATGATTTAGTGTTGCCTTCGGGCTTAGTACTATCTTTAAATAATTGTCATTATGCACCGTCAATTGTTAGAGGTGTAATTTCATTTTCATGTTTGTTGAACCTTGGTTTTGAGCATACTATTTCTAGCAATGGAATTTCGGTTTCTTTAAATGGTGTTTTTTATTTTAATGCTATTGCTGTGAATGGTGTCTTTGAAATTGATATGAATGATAATGATAAAGCTTTTGTTAAAAATAATTCAATGTATAGCATCAACAATAAGAGAATCAAGAAAGGTCTGGATTCATCTTATCTTTGGCATTGTCGACTTGCTCACATTGGCAAAGATCGCATGAAAAAGCTGCAACATGATGGGCTTTTAGAAAAGATCAATGATGAATCATTTGATAAATGCGAATCTTGCATTGCTGGGAAAATGACTAAGAAACCCTTTAAAAATAGGATTGAAAGGGCGAATGATCTACTTGGTCTTATTCACACAGATGTGTGTGGACCACTTAGACATGTGTCAAGGAGAGGTGCTAGCTACTTCTTAACATTTACGGATGACTACAGCCGTTATGGTTATGTTTATTTACTTAAACATAAACATGAGGTGTTTGAGACATTCAAAGTGTTTAAAGCAGAAGTAGAGTTGCAACTAGGAAAG